>JAYKTQ010000054.1:0-167769 GCA_036010785.1 Ammospiza maritima maritima
TCAGCATCGTACCTTCGTCTTTAGCGTCTCTTCTCGTCTACATCTTAGCAAAAAGCTTTTCCACTATGTCTGGCTCGGAAAAACTGTGCCAGCACAGAAAACATCTCCCATCGTGTTCTAGACGTTGCACGGAGGTCTTCCAAGTGTTTGGCATGAAGAAAAGAAAAGTTGTCCAAAACAGCTTCCAATCGAATGTTCATGTGATTGGAAAAGTCAGGAGAGTGCAAAGGTACTGTTTTCTAGCAGTTGGCAAGCTGCGCACACAATCCCAGTGTTGTACAGCTTCCTTCTTCACCTTTCGAAGGTGCCGCTCTCTCCGGCTCCCGGAGGCGAAGAAGCGGCTTCCTTCGCGCAAAGACGATTGTGCCGCTCACTGTGCACTCCTTAGCGCAGGCTTCTGCCGAAAGACGCCCGGGAGCGGCTCTTAGCTCCGGACAGCATCGTACCTTCGTCTTTAGCGTCTCTTCTCGTCTACATCTTAGCAAAAAGCTTTTCCACTATGTCTGGCTCGGAAAAACTGTGCCAGCACAGAAAACATCTCCCATCGTGTTCTAGACGTTGCACGGAGGTCTTCCAAGTGTTTGGCATGAAGAAAGAAAAGTTGTCCAAAACAGCTTCCAATCGAATGTTCATGTGATTGGAAAAGTCAGGAGAGTGCAAAGGTACTGTTTTCTAGCAGTTGGCAAGCTGCGCACACAATCCCAGTGTTGTACAGCTTCCTTCTTCACCTTTCCGAAGGTGCCGCTCTCTCCGGCTCCCGGAGGCGAAGAAGCGGCTTCTTCGCGCAAAGACGATTGTGCCGCTCACTGTGCACTCCTTAGCGCGGCTTCTGCCGAAAGACGCCCGGGAGCGGCTCTTAGCTCCGGACAGCATCGTACCTTCGTCTTTAGCGTCTCTTCTCGTCTACATCTTAGCAAAAAGCTTTTCCACTATGTCTGGCTCGGAAAAACTGTGCCAGCACAGAAAACATCTCCATCGTGTTCTAGACGTTGCACGGAGGTCTTCCAAGTGTTTGGCATGAAGAAAAGAAAAGTTGTCCAAAACAGCTTCCAATCGAATGTTCATGTGATTGGAAAAGTCAGGAGAGTGCAAAGGTACTGTTTTCTAGCAGTTGGCAAGCTGCGCACACAATCCCAGTGTTGTACAGCTTCCTTCTTCACCTTTCCGAAGGTGCCGCTCTCTCCGGCTCCCGGAGGCGAAGAAGCGGCTTCTTCGCGCAAAGACGATTGTGCCGCTCACTGTGCACTCCTTAGCGCGGCTTCTGCCGAAAAGACGCCCGGGAGCGGCTCTTAGCTCCGGACAGCATCGTACCTTCGTCTTTAGCGTCTCTTCTCGTCTACATCTTAGCAAAAAGCTTTTCCACTATGTCTGGCTCGGAAAAACTGTGCCAGCACAGAAAACATCTCCCATCGTGTTCTAGACGTTGCACGGAGGTCTTCCAAGTGTTTGGCATGAAGAAAAGAAAAGTTGTCCAAAACAGCTTCCAATCGAATGTTCATGTGATTGGAAAAGTCAGGAGAGTGCAAAGGTACTGTTTTCTAGCAGTTGGCAAGCTGCGCACACAATCCCAGTGTTGTACAGCTTCCTTCTTCACCTTTCCGAAGGTGCTGCTCTCTCCGGCTCCCGGAGGCGAAGAAGCGGCTTCTTCGCGCAAAGACGATTGTGCCGCTCACTGTGCACTCCTTAGCGCGGCTTCTGCCGAAAGACGCCCGGGAGCGGCTCTTAGCTCCGGACAGCATCGTACCTTCGTCTTTAGCGTCTCTTCTCGTCTACATCTTAGCAAAAAGCTTTTCCACTATGTCTGGCTCGGAAAAACTGTGCCAGCACAGAAAACATCTCCCATCGTGTTCTAGACGTTGCACGGAGGTCTTCCAAGTGTTTGGCATGAAGAAAAGAAAAGTTGTCCAAAACAGCTTCCAATCGAATGTTCATGTGATTGGAAAAGTCAGGAGAGTGCAAAGGTACTGTTTTCTAGCAGTTGGCAAGCTGCGCACACAATCCCAGTGTTGTACAGCTTCCTTCTTCACCTTTCCGAAGGCTGCCGCTCTCTCCGCTCCCGGAGGCGAAGAAGCGGCTTCTTCGCGCAAAGACGATTGTGCCGCTCACTGTGCACTCCTTAGCGCGGCTTCTGCCGAAAGACGCCCGGGAGCGGCTCTTAGCTCCGGACAGCATCGTACCTTCGTCTTTAGCGTCTCTTCTCGTCTACATCTTAGCAAAAAGCTTTTCCACTATGTCTGGCTCGGAAAAACTGTGCCAGCACAGAAAACATCTCCCATCGTGTTCTAGACGTTGCACGGAGGTCTTCCAAGTGTTTGGCATGAAGAAAAGAAAAGTTGTCCAAAACAGCTTCCAATCGAATGTTCATGTGATTGGAAAAGTCAGGAGAGTGCAAAGGTACTGTTTTCTAGCAGTTGGCAAGCTGCGCACACAATCCCAGTGTTGTACAGCTTCCTTCTTCACCTTTCCGAAGGTGCCGCTCTCTCCGGCTCCCGAGGCGAAGAAGCGGCTTCTTCGCGCAAAGACGATTGTGCCGCTCACTGTGCACTCCTTAGCGCAGCTTCTGCCGAAAGACGCCCGGGAGCGGCTCTTAGCTCCGGACAGCATCGTACCTTCGTCTTTAGCATCTCTTCTCGTCTACATCTTAGCAAAAAGCTTTTCCACTATGTCTGGCTCGGAAAAACAGTGCCAGCACAGAAAACATCTCCCATCGTGTCTAGACGTTGCACGGAGGTCTTCCAAGTGTTTGGCATGAAGAAAGAAAAGGTGTCCAAAACAGCTTCCAATCGAATGTTCATGTGATTGGAAAAGTCAGGAGAGTGCAAAGGTACTGTTTTCTAGCAGTTGGCAAGCTGCGCACACAATCCCAGTGTTGTACAGCTTCCTTCTTCACCTTTCCGAAGGTGCCGCTCTCTCCGGCTCCCGGAGGCGAAGAAGCGGCTTCTTCGCGCAAAGACGATTGTGCCGCTCACTGTGCACTCCTTAGCGCGGCTTCTGCCGAAAGACGCCCGGGAGCGGCTCTTAGCTCCGGACAGCATCGTACCTTCGTCTTTAGCGTCTCTTCTCGTCTACATCTTAGCAAAAAGCTTTTCTACTATGTCTGGCTCGGAAAAACTGTGCCAGCACAGAAAACATCTCCATCGTGTTCTAGACGTTGCACGGAGGTCTTCCAAGTGTTTGGCATGAAGAAAAGAAAAGTTGTCCAAAACAGCTTCCAATCGAATGTTCATGTGATTGGAAAAGTCAGGAGAGTGCAAAGGTACTGTTTTCTAGCAGTTGGCAAGCTGCGCACACAATCCAGTGTTGTACAGCTTCCTTCTTCACCTTTCCGAAGGTGCCGCTCTCTCCGGCTCCCGGAGGCGAAGAAGCGGCTTCTTCGCGCAAAGACGATTGTGCCGCTCACTGTGCACTCCTTAGCGCGGCTTTCTGCCGAAAGACGCCCGGGAGCGGCTCTTAGCTCCGGACAGCATCGTACCTTCGTCTTTAGCGTCTCTTCTCGTCTACATCTTAGCAAAAAGCTTTTCCACTATGTCTGGCTCGGAAAAACTGTGCCAGCACAGAAAACATCTCCCATCGTGTTCTAGACGTTGCACGGAGGTCTTCCAAGTGTTTGGCATGAAGAAAAGAAAAGTTGTCCAAAACAGCTTCCAATCGAATGTTCATGTGATTGGAAAAGTCAGGAGAGTGCAAAGGTACTGTTTTCTAGCAGTTGGCAAGCTGCGCACACAATCCCAGTGTTGTACAGCTTCCTTCTTCACCTTTCCGAAGGTGCCGCTCTCTCCGGCTCCCGGAGGCGAAGAAGCGGCTTCTTCGCGCAAAGACGATTGTGCCGCTCACTGTGCACTCCTTAGCGCGGCTTCTGCGAAAGACGCCCGGAGCGGCTCTTAGCTCCGGACAGCATCGTACCTTCGTCTTTAGCGTCTCTTCTCGTCTACATCTTAGCAAAAAGCTTTTCCACTATGTCTGGCTCGGAAAAACTGTGCCAGCACAGAAAACATCTCCCATCGTGTTCTAGACGTTGCACGGAGGTCTTCCAAGTGTTTGGCATGAAGAAAAGAAAAGTTGTCCAAAACAGCTTCCAATCGAATGTTCATGTGATTGGAAAAGTCAGGAGAGTGCAAAGGTACTGTTTTCTAGCAGTTGGCAAGCTGCGCACACAATCCCAGTGTTGTACAGCTTCCTTCTTCACCTTTCCGAAGGTGCCGCTCTCTCCGGCTCCCGGAGGCGAAGAAGCGGCTTCTTCGCGCAAAGACGATTGTGCCGCTCACTGTGCACTCCTTAGCGCGGCTTCTGCCGAAAGACGCCCGGGAGCGGCTCTTAGCTCCGGACAGCATCGTACCTTCGTCTTTAGCGTCTCTTCTCGTCTACATCTTAGCAAAAAGCTTTTCCACTATGTCTGGCTCGGAAAAACTGTGCCAGCACAGAAAACATCTCCCATCGTGTTCTAGACGTTGCACGGAGGTCTTCCAAGTGTTTGGCATGAAGAAAAGAAAAGTTGTCCAAAACAGCTTCCAATCGAATGTTCATGTGATTGAAAAGTCAGGAGAGTGCAAAGGTACTGTTTTCTAGCAGTTGGCAAGCTGCGCACACAATCCCAGTGTTGTACAGCTTCCTTCTTCACCTTTCCGAAGGTGCCGCTCTCTCCGGCTCCCGGAGGCGAAGAAGCGGCTTCTTCGCGCAAAGACGATTGTGCCGCTCACTGTGCACTCCTTAGCGCGGCTTCTGCCGAAAGACGCCCGGGAGCGGCTCTTAGCTCCGGACAGCATCGTACCTTCGTCTTTAGCGTCTCTTCTCGTCTACATCTTAGCAAAAAGCTTTTCCACTATGTCTGGCTCGGAAAAACTGTGCCAGCACAGAAAACATCTCCCATCGTGTTCTAGACGTTGCACGGAGGTCTTCCAAGTGTTTGGCATGAAGAAAAGAAAAGTTGTCCAAAACAGCTTCCAATCGAATGTTCATGTGATTGGAAAAGTCAGGAGAGTGCAAAGGTACTGTTTTCTAGCAGTTGGCAAGCTGCGCAGACAATCCCAGTGTTGTACAGCTTCCTTCTTCACCTTTCCGAAGGTGCCGCTCTCTCCGGCTCCCGGAGGCGAAGAAGCGGCTTCTTCGCGCAAAGACGATTGTGCCGCTCACTGTGCACTCCTTAGCGCGGCTTCTGCCGAAAGACGCCCGGGAGCGGCTCTTAGCTCCGGACAGCATCGTACCTTCGTCTTTAGCGTCTCTTCTCGTCTACATCTTAGCAAAAGCTTTTCCACTATGTCTGGCTCGGAAAAACTGTGCCAGCACAGAAAACATCTCCCATCGTGTTCTAGACGTTGCACGGAGGTCTTCCAAGTGTTTGGCATGAAGAAAAGAAAAGTTGTCCAAAACAGCTTCCAATCGAATGTTCATGTGATTGGAAAAGTCAGGAGAGTGCAAAGGTACTGTTTTCTAGCAGTTGGCAAGCTGCGCACACAATCCCAGTGTTGTACAGCTTCCTTCTTCACCTTTCCGAAGGTGCCGCTCTCTCCGGCTCCGGAGGCGAAGAAGCGGCTTCTTCGCGCAAAGACGATTGTGCCGCTCACTGTGCACTCCTTAGCGCGGCTTCTGCCGAAAGACGCCCGGGAGCGGCTCTTAGCTCCGGACAGCATCGTACCTTCGTCTTTAGCGTCTCTTCTCGTCTACATCTTAGCAAAAAGCTTTTCCACTATGTCTGGCTCGGAAAAACTGTGCCAGCACAGAAAACATCTCCCATCGTGTTCTAGACGTTGCACGGAGGTCTTCCAAGTGTTTGGCATGAAGAAAAGAAAAGTTGTCCAAAACAGCTTCCAATCGAATGTTCATGTGATTGGAAAAGTCAGGAGAGTGCAAAGGTACTGTTTTCTAGCAGTTGGCAAGCTGCGCAGACAATCCCAGTGTTGTACAGCTTCCTTCTTCACCTTTCCGAAGGTGCCGCTCTCTCCGGCTCCCGGAGGCGAAGAAGCGGCTTCTTCGCGCAAAGACGATTGTGCCGCTCACTGTGCACTCCTTAGCGCGGCTTCTGCCGAAAGACGCCCGGGAGCGGCTCTTAGCTCCGGACAGCATCGTACCTTCGTCTTTAGCGTCTCTTCTCGTCTACATCTTAGCAAAAAGCTTTTCCACTATGTCTGGCTCGGAAAAACTGTGCCAGCACAGAAAACATCTCCCATCGTGTTCTAGACGTTGCACGGAGGTCTTCCAAGTGTTTGGCATGAAGAAAAGAAAAGTTGTCCAAAACAGCTTCCAATCGAATGTTCATGTGATTGGAAAAGTCAGGAGAGTGCAAAGGTACTGTTTTCTAGCAGTTGGCAAGCTGCGCACACAATCCCAGTGTTGTACAGCTTCCTTCTTCACCCTTTCCGAAGGTGCCGCTCTCTCCGGCTCCCGGAGGCGAAGAAGCGGCTTCTTCGCGCAAAGACGATTGTGCCGCTCACTGTGCACTCCTTAGCGCGGCTTCTGCCGAAAGACGCCCGGGAGCGGCTCTTAGCTCCGGACAGCATCGTACCTTCGTCTTTAGCGTCTCTTCTCGTCTACATCTTAGCAAAAAGCTTTTCACTATGTCTGGCGCGGAAAAACTGTGCCAGCACAGAAAACATCTCCCATCGTGTTCTAGACGTTGCACGGAGGTCTTCCAAGTGTTTGGCATGAAGAAAAGAAAAGTTGTCCAAAACAGCTTCAATCGAATGTTCATGTGATTGGAAAAGTCAGGAGAGTGCAAAGGTACTGTTTTCTAGCAGTTGGCAAGCTGCGCACACAATCCCAGTGTTGTACAGCTTCCTTCTTCACCTTTCCGAAGGTGCCGCTCTCTCCGGCTCCCGGAGGCGAAGAAGCGGCTTCTTCGCGCAAAGACGATTGTGCCGCTCACTGTGCACTCCTTAGCGCGGCTTCTGCCGAAAGACGCCCGGGAGCGGCTCTTAGCTCCGGACAGCATCGTACCTTCGTCTTTAGCGTCTCTTCTCGTCTACATCTTAGCAAAAAGCTTTTCCACTATGTCTGGCTCGGAAAAACTGTGCCAGCACAGAAAACATCTCCCATCGTGTTCTAGACGTTGCACGGAGGTCTTCCAAGTGTTTGGCATGAAGAAAAGAAAGTTGTCCAAAACAGCTTCCAATCGAATGTTCATGTGATTGGAAAAGTCAGGAGAGTGCAAAGGTACTGTTTTCTAGCAGTTGGCAAGCTGCGCACACAATCCCAGTGTTGTACAGCTTCCTTCTTCACCTTTCCGAAGGTGCCGCTCTCTCCGGCTCCCGGAGGCGAAGAAGCGGCTTCTTCGCGCAAAGACGATTGTGCCGCTCACTGTGCACTCCTTAGCGCGGCTTCTGCCGAAAGACGCCCGGGAGCGGCTCTAGCTCCGGACAGCATCGTACCTTCGTCTTTAGCGTCTCTTCTCGTCTACATCTTAGCAAAAAGCTTTTCTACTATGTCTGGCTCGGAAAAACTGTGCCAGCACAGAAAACATCTCCCATCGTGTTCTAGACGTTGCACGGAGGTCTTCCAAGTGTTTGGCATGAAGAAAAGAAAAGTTGTCCAAAACAGCTTCCAATCGAATGTTCATGTGATTGGAAAAGTCAGGAGAGTGCAAAGGTACTGTTTTCTAGCAGCTGGCAAGCTGCGCACACAATCCCAGTGTTGTACAGCTTCCTTCTTCACCTTTCCGAAGGTGCCGCTCTCTCCGGCTCCCGGAGGCGAAGAAGCGGCTTCTTCGCGCAAAGACGATTGTGCCGCTCACTGTGCACTCCTTAGCGCGGCTTCTGCCGAAAGACGCCCGGGAGCGGCTCTTAGCTCCGGACAGCATCGTACCTTCGTCTTTAGCGTCTCTTCTCGTCTACATCTTAGCAAAAAGCTTTTCCACTATGTCTGGCTCGGAAAAACTGTGCCAGCACAGAAAACATCTCCCATCGTGTTCTAGACGTTGCACGGAGGTCTTCAAGTGTTTGGCATGAAGAAAAGAAAAGTTGTCCAAAACAGCTTCCAATCGAATGTTCATGTGATTGGAAAAGTCAGGAGAGTGCAAAGGTACTGTTTTCTAGCAGTTGGCAAGCTGCGCAGACAATCCCAGTGTTGTACAGCTTCCTTCTTCACCTTTCCGAAGGTGCCGCTCTCTCCGGCTCCCGGAGGCGAAGAAGCGGCTTCTTCGCGCAAAGACGATTGTGCCGCTCACTGTGCACTCCTTAGCGCGGCTTCTGCCGAAAGACGCCCGGGAGCGGCTCTTAGCTCCGGACAGCATCGTACCTTCGTCTTTAGCGTCTCTTCTCGTCTACATCTTAGCAAAAAGCTTTTCCACTATGTCTGGCTCGGAAAAACTGTGCCAGCACAGAAAACATCTCCCATCGTGTTCTAGACGTTGCACGGAGGTCTTCCAAGTGTTTTGGCATGAAGAAAAGAAAGTTGTCCAAAACAGCTTCCAATCGAATGTTCATGTGATTGGAAAAGTCAGGAGAGTGCAAAGGTACTGTTTTCTAGCAGTTGGCAAGCTGCGCACACAATCCCAGTGTTGTACAGCTTCCTTCTTCACCTTTCCGAAGGTGCCGCTCTCTCCGGCTCCCGGAGGCGAAGAAGCGGCTTCTTCGCGCAAAGACGATTGTGCCGCTCACTGTGCACTCCTTAGCGCGGCTTCTGCCGAAAGACGCCCGGGAGCGGCTCTTAGCTCCGGACAGCATCGTACCTTCGTCTTTAGCGTCTCTTCTCGTCTACATCTTAGCAAAAAGCTTTTCTACTATGTCTGGCGAGGAAAAACTGTGCCAGCACAGAAAACATCTCCCATCGTGTTCTAGACGTTGCACGGAGGTCTTCCAAGTGTTTGGCATGAAGAAAAGAAAAGTTGTCCAAAACAGCTTCCAATCGAATGTTCATGTGATTGGAAAAGTCAGGAGAGTGCAAAGGTACTGTTTTCTAGCAGTTGGCAAGCTGCGCACACAATCCCAGTGTTGTACAGCTTCCTTCTTCACCTTTCCGAAGGTGCCGCTCTCTCCGGCTCCCGGAGGCGAAGAAGCGGCTTCTTCGCGCAAAGACGATTGTGCCGCTCACTGTGCACTCCTTAGCGCGGCTTCTGCCGAAAGACGCCCGGGAGCGGCTCTTAGCTCCGGAGAGCATCGTACCTTCGTCTTTAGCGTCTCTTCTCGTCTACATCTTAGCAAAAAGCTTTTCCACTATGTCTGGCTCGGAAAAACTGTGCCAGCACAGAAAACATCTCCCATCGTGTTCTAGACGTTGCACGGAGGTCTTCCAAGTGTTTGGCATGAAGAAAAGAAAAGGTGTCCAAAACAGCTTCCAATCGAATGTTCATGTGATTGGAAAAGTCAGGAGAGTGCAAAGGTACTGTTTTCTAGCAGTTGGCAAGCTGCGCAGACAATCCCAGTGTTGTACAGCTTCCTTCTTCACCTTTCCGAAGGTGCCGCTCTCTCCGGCTCCCGGAGGCGAAGAAGCGGCTTCTTCGCGCAAAGACGATTGTGCCGCTCACTGTGCACTCCTTAGCGCGGCTTCTGCCGAAAGACGCCCGGGAGCGGCTCTTAGCTCCGGACAGCATCGTACCTTCGTCTTTAGCGTCTCTTCTCGTCTACATCTTAGCAAAAAGCTTTTCCAACTATGTCTGGCTCGGAAAAACTGTGCCAGCACAGAAAACATCTCCCATCGTGTTCTAGACGTTGCACGGAGGTCTTCCAAGTGTTTGGCATGAAGAAAGAAAAGTTGTCCAAAACAGCTTCCAATCGAATGTTCATGTGATTGGAAAAGTCAGGAGAGTGCAAAGGTACTGTTTTCTAGCAGTTGGCAAGCTGCGCACACAATCCCAGTGTTGTACAGCTTCCTTCTTCACCTTTCCGAAGGTGCCGCTCTCTCCGGCTCCCGGAGGCGAAGAAGCGGCTTCTTCGCGCAAAGACGATTGTGCCGCTCACTGTGCACTCCTTAGCGCGGCTTCTGCCGAAAGACGCCCGGGAGCGGCTCTTAGCTCCGGACAGCATCGTACCTTCGTCTTTAGCGTCTCTTCTCGTCTACATCTTAGCAAAAAGCTTTTCTACTATGTCTGGCGAGGAAAAACTGTGCCAGCACAGAAAACATCTCCCATCGTGTTCTAGACGTTGCACGGAGGTCTTCCAAGTGTTTGGCATGAAGAAAAGAAAGTTGTCCAAAACAGCTTCCAATCGAATGTTCATGTGATTGGAAAAGTCAGGAGAGTGCAAAGGTACTGTTTTCTAGCAGTTGGCAAGCTGCGCACACAATCCCAGTGTTGTACAGCTTCCTTCTTCACCTTTCCGAAGGTGCCGCTCTCTCCGGCTCCCGGAGGCGAAGAAGCGGCTTCTTCGCGCAAAGACGATTGTGCCGCTCACTGTGCACTCCTTAGCGCGGCTTCTGCCGAAAGACGCCCGGGAGCGGCTCTTAGCTCCGGACAGCATCGTACCTTCGTCTTTAGCGTCTCTTCTCGTCTACATCTTAGCAAAAAGCTTTTCTACCTATGTCTGGCTCGGAAAAACTGTGCCAGCACAGAAAACATCTCCCATCGTGTTCTAGACGTTGCACGGAGGTCTTCCAAGTGTTTGGCATGAAGAAAAGAAAAGTTGTCCAAAACAGCTTCCAATCGAATGTTCATGTGATTGGAAAAGTCAGGAGAGTGCAAAGGTACTGTTTTCTAGCAGTTGGCAAGCTGCGCACACAATCCCAGTGTTGTACAGCTTCCTTCTTCACCTTTCCGAAGGTGCCGCTCTCTCCGGCTCCCGGAGGCGAAGAAGCGGCTTCTTCGCGCAAAGACGATTGTGCCGCTCACTGTGCACTCCTTAGCGCGGCTTCTGCCGAAAGACGCCCGGAGCGGCTCTTAGCTCCGGACAGCATCGTACCTTCGTCTTTAGCGTCTCTTCTCGTCTACATCTTAGCAAAAAGCTTTTCACTATGTCTGGCTCGGAAAAACTGTGCCAGCACAGAAAACATCTCCCATCGTGTTCTAGACGTTGCACGGAGGTCTTCCAAGTGTTTGCATGAAGAAAAGAAAAGTTGTCCAAAACAGCTTCCAATCGAATGTTCATGTGATTGGAAAAGTCAGGAGAGTGCAAAGGTACTGTTTTCTAGCAGTTGGCAAGCTGCGCACACAATCCCAGTGTTGTACAGCTTCCTTCTTCACCTTTCCGAAGGTGCCGCTCTCTCCGGCTCCCGGAGGCGAAGAAGCGGCTTCTTCGCGCAAAGACGATTGTGCCGCTCACTGTGCACTCCTTAGCGCGGCTTCTGCCGAAAGACGCCCGGGAGCGGCTCTTAGCTCCGGACAGCATCGTACCTTCGTCTTTAGCGTCTCTTCTCGTCTACATCTTAGCAAAAAGCTTTTTCCACTATGTCTGGCTCGGAAAAACTGTGCCAGCACAGAAAACATCTCCCATCGTGTTCTAGACGTTGCACGGAGGTCTTCCAAGTGTTTGGCATGAAGAAAAGAAAAGTTGTCCAAAACAGCTTCCAATCGAATGTTCATGTGATTGGAAAAGTCAGGAGAGTGCAAAGGTACTGTTTTCTAGCAGTTGGCAAGCTGCGCACACAATCCCAGTGTTGTACAGCTTCCTTCTTCACCTTTCCGAAGGTGCCGCTCTCTCCGGCTCCCGGAGGCGAAGAAGCGGCTTCTTCGCGCAAAGACGATTGTGCCGCTCACTGTGCACTCCTTAGCGCGGCTTCTGCCGAAAGACGCCCGGGAGCGGCTCTTAGCTCCGGACAGCATCGTACCTTCGTCTTTAGCGTCTCTTCTCGTCTACATCTTAGCAAAAAGCTTTTCTACTATGTCTGGCGCGGAAAAACTGTGCCAGCACAGAAAACATCTCCCATCGTGTTCTAGACGTTGCACGGAGGTCTTCCAAGTGTTTGGCATGAGAAAAGAAAAGTTGTCCAAAACAGCTTCCAATCGAATGTTCATGTGATTGGAAAAGTCAGGAGAGTGCAAAGGTACTGTTTTCTAGCAGTTGGCAAGCTGCGCACACAATCCCAGTGTTGTACAGCTTCCTTCTTCACCTTTCCGAAGGTGCCGCTCTCTCCGGCTCCCGGAGGCGAAGAAGCGGCTTCTTCGCGCAAAGACGATTGTGCCGCTCACTGTGCACTCCTTAGCGCGGCTTCTGCCGAAAGACGCCCGGGAGCGGCTCTTAGCTCCGGACAGCATCGTACCTTCGTCTTTAGCGTCTCTTCTCGTCTACATCTTAGCAAAAAGCTTTTCCACTATGTCTGGCTCGGAAAAACTGTGCCAGCACAGAAAACATCTCCCATCGTGTTCTAGACGTTGCACGGAGGTCTTCCAAGTGTTTGGCATGAAGAAAAGAAAAGTTGTCCAAAACAGCTTCCAATCGAATGTTCATGTGATTGGAAAAGTCAGGAGAGTGCAAAGGTACTGTTTTCTAGCAGTTGGCAAGCTGCGCACACAATCCCAGTGTTGTACAGCTTCCTTCTTCACCTTTCCGAAGGTGCCGCTCTCTCCGGCTCCCGGAGGCGAAGAAGCGGCTTCTTCGCGCAAAGACGATTGTGCCGCTCACTGTGCACTCCTTAGCGCGGCTTCTGCCGAAAGACGCCCGGGAGCGGCTCTTAGCTCCGGACAGCATCGTACCTTCGTCTTTAGCGTCTCTTCTCGTCTACATCTTAGCAAAAAGCTTTTCACTATGTCTGGCTCGGAAAAACTGTGCCAGCACAGAAAACATCTCCCATCGTGTTCTAGACGTTGCACGGAGGTCTTCCAAGTGTTTGGCATGAAGAAAAGAAAAGTTGTCCAAAACAGCTTCCAATCGAATGTTCATGTGATTGGAAAAGTCAGGAGAGTGCAAAGGTACTGTTTTCTAGCAGTTGGCAAGCTGCGCACACAATCCCAGTGTTGTACAGCTTCCTTCTTCACCTTTCCGAAGGTGCCGCTCTCTCCGGCTCCCGGAGGCGAAGAAGCGGCTTCTTCGCGCAAAGACGATTGTGCCGCTCACTGTGCACTCCTTAGCGCGGCTTCTGCCGAAAGACGCCCGGGAGCGGCTCTTAGCTCCGGACAGCATCGTACCTTCGTCTTTAGCGTCTCTTCTCGTCTACATCTTAGCAAAAAGCTTTTCTACTATGTCTGGCTCGGAAAAACTGTGCCAGCACAGAAAACATCTCCCATCGTGTTCTAGACGTTGCACGGAGGTCTTCCAAGTGTTTGGCATGAAGAAAAGAAAAGTTGTCCAAAACAGCTTCCAATCGAATGTTCATGTGATTGGAAAAGTCAGGAGAGTGCAAAGGTACTGTTTTCTAGCAGTTGGCAAGCTGCGCACACAATCCCAGTGTTGTACAGCTTCCTTCTTCACCTTTCCGAAGGTGCCGCTCTCTCCGGCTCCCGGAGGCGAAGAAGCGGCTTCTTCGCGCAAAGACGATTGTGCCGCTCACTGTGCACTCCTTAGCGCGGCTTCTGCCGAAAGACGCCCGGGAGCGGCTCTTAGCTCCGGACAGCATCGTACCTTCGTCTTTAGCGATCTCTTCTCGTCTACATCTTAGCAAAAAGCTTTTCTACTATGTCTGGCTCGGAAAAACTGTGCCAGCACAGAAAACATCTCCCATCGTGTTCTAGACGTTGCACGGAGGTCTTCCAAGTGTTTGGCATGAAGAAAAGAAAAGTTGTCCAAAACAGCTTCCAATCGAATGTTCATGTGATTGGAAAAGTCAGGAGAGTGCAAAGGTACTGTTTTCTAGCAGTTGGCAAGCTGCGCACACAATCCCAGTGTTGTACAGCTTCCTTCTTCACCTTTCCGAAGGTGCCGCTCTCTCCGGCTCCCGGAGGCGAAGAAGCGGCTTCTTCGCGCAAAGACGATTGTGCCGCTCACTGTGCACTCCTTAGCGCGGCTTCTGCCGAAAGACGCCCGGGAGCGGCTCTTAGCTCCGGACAGCATCGTACCTTCGTCTTTAGCGTCTCTTCTCGTCTACATCTTAGCAAAAAGCTTTTCCACTATGTCTGGCGAGGAAAAACTGTGCCAGCACAGAAAACATCTCCCATCGTGTTCTAGACGTTGCACGGAGGTCTTCCAAGTGTTTGGCATGAAGAAAAGAAAAGTTGTCCAAAACAGCTTCCAATCGAATGTTCATGTGATTGGAAAAGTCAGGAGAGTGCAAAGGTACTGTTTTCTAGCAGTTGGCAAGCTGCGCACACAATCCCAGTGTTGTACAGCTTCCTTCTCACCTTTCCGAAGGTGCCGCTCTCTCCGGCTCCCGGAGGCGAAGAAGCGGCTTCTTCGCGCAAAGACGATTGTGCCGCTCACTGTGCACTCCTTAGCGCGGCTTCTGCCGAAAGACGCCCGGGAGCGCTCTTAGCTCCGGACAGCATCGTACCTTCGTCTTTAGCGTCTCTTCTCGTCTACATCTTAGCAAAAAGCTTTTCCACTATGTCTGGCTCGGAAAAACTGTGCCAGCACAGAAAACATCTCCCATCGTGTTCTAGACGTTGCACGGAGGTCTTCCAAGTGTTTGGCATGAAGAAAAGAAAAGGTGTCCAAAACAGCTTCCAATCGAATGTTCATGTGATTGGAAAGTCAGGAGAGTGCAAAGGTACTGTTTTCTATCAGTTGGCAAGCTGCGCACACAATCCCAGTGTTGTACAGCTTCCTTCTTCACCTTTCCGAAGGTGCCGCTCTCTCCGGCTCCCGGAGGCGAAGAAGCGGCTTCTTCGCGCAAAGACGATTGTGCCGCTCACTGTGCACTCCTTAGCGCGGCTTCTGCCGAAAGACGCCCGGGAGCGGCTCTTAGCTCCGGACAGCATCGTACCTTCGTCTTTAGCGTCTCTTCTCGTCTACATCTTAGCAAAAAGCTTTTCTACTATGTCTGGCTCGGAAAAACTGTGCCAGCACAGAAAACATCTCCCATCGTGTTCTAGACGTTGCACGGAGGTCTTCCAAGTGTTTGGCATGAAGAAAAGAAAAGTTGTCCAAAACAGCTTCCAATCGAATGTTCATGTGATTGGAAAAGTCAGGAGAGTGCAAAGGTACTGTTTTCTAGCAGTTGGCAAGCTGCGCACACAATCCCAGTGTTGTACAGCTTCCTTCTTCACCTTTCCGAAGGTGCCGCTCTCTCCGGCTCCCGGAGGCGAAGAAGCGGCTTCTTCGCGCAAAGACGATTGTGCCGCTCACTGTGCACTCCTTAGCGCGGCTTCTGCCGAAAGACGCCCGGGAGCGGCTCTTAGCTCCGGACAGCATCGTACCTTCGTCTTTAGCGTCTCTTCTCGTCTACATCTTAGCAAAAAGCTTTTCTACTATGTCTGGCTCGGAAAAACTGTGCCAGCACAGAAAACATCTCCCATCGTGTTCTAGACGTTGCACGGAGGTCTTCCAAGTGTTTGGCATGAAGAAAAGAAAAGTTGTCCAAAACAGCTTCCAATCGAATGTTCATGTGATTGGAAAAGTCAGGAGAGTGCAAAGGTACTGTTTTCTAGCAGTTGGCAAGCTGCGCACACAATCCCAGTGTTGTACAGCTTCCTTCTTCACCTTTCCGAAGGTGCCGCTCTCTCCGGCTCCCGGAGGCGAAGAAGCGGCTTCTTCGCGCAAAGACGATTGTGCCGCTCACTGTGCACTCCTTAGCGCGGCTTCTGCCGAAAGACGCCCGGGAGCGGCTCTTAGCTCCGGACAGCATCGTACCTTCGTCTTTAGCGTCTCTTCTCGTCTACATCTTAGCAAAAGCTTTCTACTATGTCTGGCTCGGAAAAACTGTGCCAGCACAGAAAACATCTCCCATCGTGTTCTAGACGTTGCACGGAGGTCTTCCAAGTGTTTGGCATGAAGAAAAGAATAGTACAAAACAGCTTCCAATCGAATGTTCATGTGATTGGAAAAGTCAGGAGAGTGCAAAGGTACTGTTTTCTAGCAGTTGGCAAGCTGCGCACACAATCCCAGTGTTGTACAGCTTCCTTCTTCACCTTTCCGAAGGTGCCGCTCTCTCCGGCTCCCGGAGGCGAAGAAGCGGCTTCTTCGCGCAAAGACGATTGTGCCGCTCACTGTGCACTCCTTAGCGCGGCTTCTGCCGAAAGACGCCCGGGAGCGGCTCTTAGCTCCGGACAGCATCGTACCTTCGTCTTTAGCGTCTCTTCTCGTCTACATCTTAGCAAAAAGCTTTTCTACTATGTCTGGCTCGGAAAAACTGTGCCAGCACAGAAAACATCTCCCATCGTGTTCTAGACGTTGCACGGAGGTCTTCCAAGTGTTTGGCATGAAGAAAAGAAAAGTTGTCCAAAACAGCTTCCAATCGAATGTTCATGTGATTGGAAAAGTCAGGAGAGTGCAAAGGTACTGTTTTCTAGCAGTTGGCAGCTGCGCACACAATCCCAGTGTTGTACAGCTTCCTTCTTCACCTTTCCGAAGGTGCCGCTCTCTCCGGCTCCCGGAGGCGAAGAAGCGGCTTCTTCGCGCAAAGACGATTGTGCCGCTCACTGTGCACTCCTTAGCGCGGCTTCTGCCGAAAGACGCCCGGGAGCGGCTCTTAGCTCCGGACAGCATCGTACCTTCGTCTTTAGCGTCTCTTCTCGTCTACATCTTAGCAAAAAGCTTTTCCACTATGTCTGGCGAGGAAAAACTGTGCCAGCACAGAAAACATCTCCCATCGTGTTCTAGACGTTGCACGGAGGTCTTCCAAGTGTTTGGCATGAAGAAAAGAAAAGTTGTCCAAAAACAGCTTCCAATCGAATGTTCATGTGATTGGAAAAGTCAGGAGAGTGCAAAGGTACTGTTTTCTAGCAGTTGGCAAGCTGCGCACACAATCCCAGTGTTGTACAGCTTCCTTCTTCACCTTTCCGAAGGTGCCGCTCTCTCCGGCTCCCGGAGGCGAAGAAGCGGCTTCTTCGCGCAAAGACGATTGTGCCGCTCACTGTGCACTCCTTAGCGCGGCTTCTGCCGAAAGACGCCCGGGAGCGGCTCTTAGCTCCGGACAGCATCGTACCTTCGTCTTTAGCGTCTCTTCTCGTCTACATCTTAGCAAAAAGCTTTTCACTATGTCTGGCTCGGAAAAACTGTGCCAGCACAGAAAACATCTCCATCGTGTTCTAGACGTTGCACGGAGGTCTTCCAAGTGTTTGGCATGAAGAAAAGAAAAGTTGTCCAAAACAGCTTCCAATCGAATGTTCATGTGATTGGAAAAGTCAGGAGAGTGCAAAGGTACTGTTTTCTAGCAGTTGGCAAGCTGCGCACACAATCCCAGTGTTGTACAGCTTCCTTCTTCACCTTTCCGAAGGTGCCGCTCTCTCCGGCTCCCGGAGGCGAAGAAGCGGCTTCTTCGCGCAAAGACGATTGTGCCGCTCACTGTGCACTCCTTAGCGCGGCTTCTGCCGAAAGACGCCCGGGAGCGGCTCTTAGCTCCGGACAGCATCGTACCTTCGTCTTTAGCGTCTCTTCTCGTCTACATCTTAGCAAAAAGCTTTTCCACTATGTCTGGCTCGGAAAAACTGTGCCAGCACAGAAAACATCTCCCATCGTGTTCTAGACGTTGCACGGAGGTCTTCCAAGTGTTTGGCATGAAGAAAAGAAAAGGTGTCCAAAACAGCTTCCAATCGAATGTTCATGTGATTGGAAAAGTCAGGAGAGTGCAAAGGTACTGTTTTCTAGCAGTTGGCAAGCTGCGCACACAATCCCAGTGTTGTACAGCTTCCTTCTTCACCTTTCCGAAGGTGCCGCTCTCTCCGGCTCCCGGAGGCGAAGAAGCGGCTTCTTCGCGCAAAGACGATTGTGCCGCTCACTGTGCACTCCTTAGCGCGGCTTCTGCCGAAAGACGCCCGGAGCGGCTCTTAGCTCCGGACAGCATCGTACCTTCGTCTTTAGCGTCTCTTCTCGTCTACATCTTAGCAAAAAGCTTTTCCACTATGTCTGGCTCGGAAAAACTGTGCCAGCACAGAAAACATCTCCCATCGTGTTCTAGACGTTGCACGGAGGTCTTCCAAGTGTTTGGCATGAAGAAAAGAAAAGTTGTCCAAAACAGCTTCCAATCGAATGTTCATGTGATTGGAAAAGTCAGGAGAGTGCAAAGGTACTGTTTTCTATCAGTTGGCAAGCTGCGCACACAATCCCAGTGTTGTACAGCTTCCTTCTTCACCTTTCCGAAGGTGCCGCTCTCTCCGGCTCCCGGAGGCGAAGAAGCGGCTTCTTCGCGCAAAGACGATTGTGCCGCTCACTGTGCACTCCTTAGCGCGGCTTCTGCCGAAAGACGCCCGGGAGCGGCTCTTAGCTCCGGACAGCATCGTACCTTCGTCTTTAGCGTCTCTTCTCGTCTACATCTTAGCAAAAAGCTTTTCTACTATGTCTGGCTCGGAAAAAACTGTGCCAGCACAGAAAACATCTCCCATCGTGTTCTAGACGTTGCACGGAGGTCTTCCAAGTGTTTGGCATGAAGAAAAGAAAAGTTGTCCAAAACAGCTTCCAATCGAATGTTCATGTGATTGGAAAAGTCAGGAGAGTGCAAAGGTACTGTTTTCTAGCAGTTGGCAAGCTGCGCACACAATCCCAGTGTTGTACAGCTTCCTTCTTCACCTTTCCGAAGGTGCCGCTCTCTCCGGCCTCCCGGAGGCGAAGAAGCGGCTTCTCGCGCAAAGACGATTGTGCCGCTCACTGTGCACTCCTTAGCGCGGCTTCTGCCGAAAGACGCCCGGGAGCGGCTCTTAGCTCCGGACAGCATCGTACCTTCGTCTTTAGCGTCTCTTCTCGTCTACATCTTAGCAAAAAGCTTTTCTACTATGTCTGGCGAGGAAAAACTGTGCCAGCACAGAAAACATCTCCCATCGTGTTCTAGACGTTGCACGGAGGTCTTCCAAGTGTTTGGCATGAAGAAAAGAAAGTGTCCAAAACAGCTTCCAATCGAATGTTCATGTGATTGGAAAAGTCAGGAGAGTGCAAAGGTACTGTTTTCTAGCAGTTGGCAAGCTGCGCACACAATCCCAGTGTTGTACAGCTTCCTTCTTCACCTTTCGAAGGTGCCGCTCTCTCCGGCTCCCGGAGGCGAAGAAGCGGCTTCTTCGCGCAAAGACGATTGTGCCGCTCACTGTGCACTCCTTAGCGCGGCTTCTGCCGAAAGACGCCCGGGAGCGGCTCTTAGCTCCGGACAGGCATCGTACCTTCGTCTTTAGCGTCTCTTCTCGTCTACATCTTAGCAAAAAGCTTTTCCACTATGTCTGGCGAGGAAAAACTGTGCCAGCACAGAAAACATCTCCCATCGTGTTCTAGACGTTGCACGGAGGTCTTCCAAGTGTTTGGCATGAAGAAAAGAAAAGTTGTCCAAAACAGCTTCCAATCGAATGTTCATGTGATTGGAAAAGTCAGGAGAGTGCAAAGGTACTGTTTTCTAGCAGTTGGCAAGCTGCGCACACAATCCCAGTGTTGTACAGCTTCCTTCTTCACCTTCCGAAGGTGCCGCTCTCTCCGGCTCCCGGAGGCGAAGAAGCGGCTTCTTCGCGCAAAGACGATTGTGCCGCTCACTGTGCACTCCTTAGCGCGGCTTCTGCCGAAAGACGCCCGGGAGCGGCTCTTAGCTCCGGACAGCATCGTACTT
Organism: Ammospiza maritima maritima; assembly: GCA_036010785.1. Taxonomy (NCBI): domain Eukaryota; kingdom Metazoa; phylum Chordata; class Aves; order Passeriformes; family Passerellidae; genus Ammospiza; species Ammospiza maritima. The sequence continues at coordinate 19,471 of JAYKTQ010000054.1, forward strand.
CGTCTTTAGCGTCTCTTCTCGTCTACATCTTAGCAAAAAGCTTTTCCACTATGTCTGGCTCGGAAAAACTGTGCCAGCACAGAAAACATCTCCCATCGTGTTCTAGACGTTGCACGGAGGTCTTCCAAGTGTTTGGCATGAAGAAAAGAAAAGGTGTCCAAAACAGCTTCCAATCGAATGTTCATGTGATTGGAAAAGTCAGGAGAGTGCAAAGGTACTGTTTTCTATCAGTTGGCAAGCTGAGCACACAATCCCAGTGTTGTACAGCTTCCTTCTTCACCTTTCGAAGGTGCCGCTCTCTCCGGCTCCCGGAGGCGAAGAAGCGGCTTCTTCGCGCAAAGACGATTGTGCCGCTCACTGTGCACTCCTTAGCGCGGCTTCTGCCGAAAGACGCCCGGGAGCGGCTCTTAGCTCCGGACAGCATCGTACCTTCGTCTTTAGCGTCTCTTCTCGTCTACATCTTAGCAAAAAGCTTTTCCACTATGTCTGGCTCGGAAAAACTGTGCCAGCACAGAAAACATCTCCCATCGTGTTCTAGACGTTGCACGGAGGTCTTCCAAGTGTTTGGCATGAAGAAAAGAAAAGTTGTCCAAAACAGCTTCCAATCGAATGTTCATGTGATTGGAAAAGTCAGGAGAGTGCAAAGGTACTGTTTTCTAGCAGTTGGCAAGCGCGCACACAATCCCAGTGTTGTACAGCTTCCTTCTTCACCTTTCCGAAGGTGCCGCTCTCTCCGGCTCCGGAGGCGAAGAAGCGGCTTCTTCGCGCAAAGACGATTGTGCCGCTCACTGTGCACTCCTTAGCGCGGCTTCTGCCGAAAGACGCCCGGGAGCGGCTCTTAGCTCCGGACAGCATCGTACCTTCGTCTTTAGCGTCTCTTCTCGTCTACATCTTAGCAAAAAGCTTTTCTACTATGTCTGGCTCGGAAAAACTGTGCCAGCACAGAAAACATCTCCCATCGTGTTCTAGACGTTGCACGGAGGTCTTCCAAGTGTTTGGCATGACGAAAAGAAAAGTTGTCCAAAACAGCTTCCAATCGAATGTTCATGTGATTGGAAAAGTCAGGAGAGTGCAAAGGTACTGTTTTCTAGCAGTTGGCAAGCTGCGCACACAATCCCAGTGTTGTACAGCTTCCTTCTTCACCTTTCCGAAGGTGCCGCTCTCTCCGGCTCCCGGAGGCGAAGAAGCGGCTTCTTCGCGCAAAGACGATTGTGCCGCTCACTGTGCACTCCTTAGCGCGGCTTCTGCCGAAAGACGCCCGGGAGCGGCTCTTAGCTCCGGACAGCATCGTACCTTCGTCTTTAGCGTCTCTTCTCGTCTACATCTTAGCAAAAAGCTTTTCTACTATGTCTGGCTCGGAAAAAACTGTGCCAGCACAGAAAAACATCTCCCATCGTGTTCTAGACGTGCACGGAGGTCTTCCAAGTGTTTGGCATGAAGAAAAGAATAGTTCAAATCAGCTTCCAATCGAATGTTCATGTGATTGGAAAAGTCAGGAGAGTGCAAAGGTACTGTTTTTCTAGCAGTTGCAAGCTGCGCACACAATCCCAGTGTTGTACAGCTTCCTTCTTCACCTTTCCGAAGGTGCCGCTCTCTCCGGCTCCCGGAGGCGAAGAAGCGGCTTCTTCGCGCAAAGACGTTGTGCCGCTCACTGTGCACTCCTTAGCGCGGCTTCTGCCGAAAGACGCCCGGGAGCGGCTCTTAGCTCCGGACAGCATCGTACCTTCGTCTTTAGCGTCTCTTCTCGTCTACATCTTAGCAAAAAGCTTTTCACTATGTCTGGCTCGGAAAAACTGTGCCAGCACAGAAAACATCTCCCATCGTGTTCTAGACGTTGCACGGAGGTCTTCCAAGTGTTTGGCATGAAGAAAAGAAAAGTTGTCCAAAACAGCTTCCAATCGAATGTTCATGTGATTGGAAAGTCAGGAGAGTGCAAAGGTACTGTTTTCTAGCAGTTGGCAAGCTGCGCACACAATCCCAGTGTTGTACAGCTTCCTTCTTCACCTTTCCGAAGGTGCCGCTCTCTCCGGCTCCCGGAGGCGAAGAAGCGGCTTCTTCGCGCAAAGACGATTGTGCCGCTCACTGTGCACTCCTTAGCGCGGCTTCTGCCGAAAGACGCCCGGGAGCGGCTCTTAGCTCCGGACAGCATCGTACCTTCGTCTTTAGCGTCTCTTCTCGTCTACATCTTAGCAAAAGCTTTTCCACTATGTCTGGCTCGGAAAAACTGTGCCAGCACAGAAAACATCTCCCATCGTGTTCTAGACGTTGCACGGAGGTCTTCCAAGTGTTTGGCATGAAGAAAAGAAAAGGTGTCCAAAACAGCTTCCAATCGAATGTTCATGTGATTGGAAAAGTCAGGAGAGTGCAAAGGTACTGTTTTCTAGCAGTTGGCAAGCTGCGCACACAATCCCAGTGTTGTACAGCTTCCTTCTTCACCTTTCCGAAGGTGCCGCTCTCTCCGGCTCCCGGAGGCGAAGAAGCGGCTTCTTCGCGCAAAGACGATTGTGCCGCTCACTGTGCACTCCTTAGCGCGGCTTCTGCCGAAAGACGCCCGGGAGCGGCTCTTAGCTCCGGACAGCATCGTACCTTCGTCTTTAGCAGCGTCTCTTCTCGTCTACATCTTAGCAAAAAGCTTTTCCACTATGTCTGGCTCGGAAAAACTGTGCCAGCACAGAAACATCTCCCATCGTGTTCTAGACGTTGCACGGAGGTCTTCCAAGTGTTTGGCATGAAGAAAAGAAAAGTTGTCCAAAACAGCTTCCAATCGAATGTTCATGTGATTGGAAAAGTCAGGAGAGTGCAAAGGTACTGTTTTCTAGCAGTTGGCAAGCTGCGCACACAATCCCAGTGTTGTACAGCTTCCTTCTTCACCTTTCCGAAGGTGCCGCTCTCTCCGGCTCCCGGAGGCGAAGAAGCGGCTTCTTCGCGCAAAGACGATTGTGCCGCTCACTGTGCACTCCTTAGCGCGGCTTCTGCCGAAAGACGCCCGGGAGCGGCTCTTAGCTCCGGACAGCATCGTACCTTCGTCTTTAGCGTCTCTTCTCGTCTACATCTTAGCAAAAAGCTTTTCCACTATGTCTGGCTCGGAAAAACTGTGCCAGCACAGAAAACATCTCCCATCGTGTTCTAGACGTTGCACGGAGGTCTTCCAAGTGTTTGGCATGAAGAAAAGAAAAGTTGTCCAAAACAGCTTCCAATCGAATGTTCATGTGATTGGAAAAGTCAGGAGAGTGCAAAGGTACTGTTTTCTAGCAGTTGGCAAGCTGCGCACACAATCCCAGTGTTGTACAGCTTCCTTCTTCACCTTTCCGAAGGTGCCGCTCTCTCCGGCTCCCGGAGGCGAAGAAGCGCTTCTTCGCGCAAAGACGATTGTGCCGCTCACTGTGCACTCCTTAGCGCGGCTTCTGCCGAAAGACGCCCGGGAGCGGCTCTTAGCTCGCGGACAGCATCGTACCTTCGTCTTTAGCGTCTCTTCTCGTCTACATCTTAGCAAAAAGCTTTTCCACTATGTCTGGCTCGGAAAAACTGTGCCAGCACAGAAAACATCTCCCATCGTGTTCTAGACGTTGCACGGAGGTCTTCCAAGTGTTTGGCATGAAGAAAAGAAAAGTGTCCAAAACAGCTTCCAATCGAATGTTCATGTGATTGGAAAAGTCAGGAGAGTGCAAAGGTACTGTTTTCTAGCAGTTGGCAAGCTGCGCACACAATCCCAGTGTTGTACAGCTTCCTTCTTCACCTTTCCGAAGGTGCCGCTCTCTCGGCTCCCGGAGGCGAAGAAGCGGCTTCTTCGCGCAAAGACGATTGTGCCGCTCACTGTGCACTCCTTAGCGCGGCTTCTGCCGAAAGACGCCCGGGAGCGGCTCTTAGCTCCGGACAGCATCGTACCTTCGTCTTTAGCGTCTCTTCTCGTCTACATCTTAGCAAAAAGCTTTTCCACTATGTCTGGCTCGGAAAAACTGTGCCAGCACAGAAAACATCTCCCATCGTGTTCTAGACGTTGCACGGAGGTCTTCCAAGTGTTTGGCATGAAGAAAAGAAAAGTGTCCAAAACAGCTTCCAATCGAATGTTCATGTGATTGGAAAAAGTCAGGAGAGTGCAAAGGTACTGTTTTCTAGCAGTTGGCAAGCTGCGCACACATCCCAGTGTTGTACAGCTTCCTTCTTCACCTTTCCGAAGGTGCCGCTCTCTCGGCTCCCGGAGGCGAAGAAGCGGCTTCTTCGCGCAAAGACGATTGTGCCGCTCACTGTGCACTCCTTAGCGCGGCTTCTGCCGAAAGACGCCCGGGAGCGGCTCTTAGCTCCGGACAGCATCGTACCTTCGTCTTTAGGTCTCTTCTCGTCTACATCTTAGCAAAAAGCTTTTCCACTATGTCTGGCTCGGAAAAACTGTGCCAGCACAGAAAACATCTCCCATCGTGTTCTAGACGTTGCACGGAGGTCTTCCAAGTGTTTGGCATGAAGAAAAGAAAAGTTGTCCAAAACAGCTTCCAATCGAATGTTCATGTGATTGGAAAAGTCAGGAGAGTGCAAAGGTACTGTTTTCTAGCAGTTGGCAAGCTGCGCACACAATCCCAGTGTTGTACAGCTTCCTTCTTCACCTTTCCGAAGGTGCCGCTCTCTCCGGCTCCCGGAGGCGAAGAAGCGGCTTCTTCGCGCAAAGACGATTGTGCCGCTCACTGTGCACTCCTTAGCGCGGCTTCTGCCGAAAGACGCCCGGGAGCGGCTCTTAGCTCCGGACAGCATCGTACCTTCGTCTTTAGCGTCTCTTCTCGTCTACATCTTAGCAAAAAGCTTTTCCACTATGTCTGGCTCGGAAAAACTGTGCCAGCACAGAAAACATCTCCCATCGTGTTCTAGACGTTGCACGGAGGTCTTCCAAGTGTTTGGCATGAAGAAAGAAAGTAGTCCAAAACAGCTTCCAATCGAATGTTCATGTGATTGGAAAAGTCAGGAGAGTGCAAAGGTACTGTTTTCTAGCAGTTGGCAAGCTGCGCACACAATCCCAGTGTTGTACAGCTTCCTTCTTCACCTTTCCGAAGGTGCCGCTCTCTCCGGCTCCCGGAGGCGAAGAAGCGGCTTCTTCGCGCAAAGACGATTGTGCCGCTCACTGTGCACTCCTTAGCGCGGCTTCTGCCGAAAGACGCCCGGGAGCGGCTCTTAGCTCCGGACAGCATCGTACCTTCGTCTTTAGCGTCTCTTCTCGTCTACATCTTAGCAAAAAGCTTTTCTACTATGTCTGGCTCGGAAAAACTGTGCCAGCACAGAAAACATCTCCCATCGTGTTCTAGACGTTGCACGGAGGTCTTCCAAGTGTTTGGCATGAAGAAAGAAAAGTCCAAAACAGCTTCCAATCGAATGTTCATGTGATTGGAAAAGTCAGGAGAGTGCAAAGGTACTGTTTTCTAGCAGTTGGCAAGCTGCGCACACAATCCCAGTGTTGTACAGCTTCCTTCTTCACCTTTCCGAAGGTGCCGCTCTCTCCGCTCCCGAGGCGAAGAAGCGGCTTCTTCGCGCAAAGACGATTGTGCCGCTCACTGTGCACTCCTTAGCGCGGCTTCTGCCGAAAGACGCCCGGGAGCGGCTCTTAGCTCCGGACAGCATCGTACCTTCGTCTTTAGCGTCTCTTCTCGTCTACATCTTAGCAAAAAGCTTTTCCACTATGTCTGGCTCGGAAAACTGTGCCAGCACAGAAAACATCTCCCATCGTGTTCTAGACGTTGCACGGAGGTCTTCCAAGTGTTTGGCATGAAGAAAAGAAAAGTTGTCCAAAACAGCTTCCAATCGAATGTTCATGTGATTGGAAAAGTCAGGAGAGTGCAAAGGTACTGTTTTCTAGCAGTTGGCAAGCTGCGCACACAATCCCAGTGTTGTACAGCTTCCTTCTTCACCTTTCCGAAGGTGCCGCTCTCTCCGGCTGCCCGGAGGCGAAGAAGCGGCTTCTTCGCGCAAAGACGATTGTGCCGCTCACTGTGCACTCCTTAGCGCGGCTTCTGCCGAAAGACGCCCGGGAGCGGCTCTTAGCTCCGGACAGCATCGTACCTTCGTCTTTAGCGTCTCTTCTCGTCTACATCTTAGCAAAAAGCTTTTCCACTATGTCTGGCTCGGAAAAACTGTGCCAGCACAGAAAACATCTCCCATCGTGTTCTAGACGTTGCACGGAGGTCTTCCAAGTGTTTGGCATGAAGAAAGAAAAGTGTCCAAAACAGCTTCCAATCGAATGTTCATGTGATTGGAAAAGTCAGGAGAGTGCAAAGGTACTGTTTTCTAGCAGTTGGCAAGCTGCGCACGACAATCCCAGTGTTGTACAGCTTCCTTCTTCACCTTTCCGAAGGTGCCGCTCTCTCCGGCTCCCGAGGCGAAGAAGCGGCTTCTTCGCGCAAAGACGATTGTGCCGCTCACTGTGCACTCCTTAGCGCGGCTTCTGCCGAAAGACGCCCGGGAGCGGCTCTTAGCTCCGGACAGCATCGTACCTTCGTCTTTAGCGTCTCTTCTCGTCTACATCTTAGCAAAAAGCTTTTCTACTATGTCTGGCTCGGAAAAACTGTGCCAGCACAGAAAACATCTCCCATCGTGTTCTAGACGTTGCACGGAGGTCTTCCAAGTGTTTGGCATGAAGAAAAGAAAAGTGTCCAAAACAGCTTCCAATCGAATGTTCATGTGATTGGAAAAGTCAGGAGAGTGCAAAGGTACTGTTTTCTAGCAGTTGGCAAGCTGCGCACACAATCCCAGTGTTGTACAGCTTCCTTCTTCACCTTTCCGAAGGTGCCGCTCTCTCCGGCTCCCGAGGCGAAGAAGCGGCTTCTTCGCGCAAAGACGATTGTGCCGCTCACTGTGCACTCCTTAGCGCGGCTTCTGCCGAAAGACGCCCGGGAGCGGCTCTTAGCTCCGGACAGCATCGTACCTTCGTCTTTAGCGTCTCTTCTCGTCTACATCTTAGCAAAAAGCTTTTCACTATGTCTGGCTCGGAAAAACTGTGCCAGCACAGAAAACATCTCCCATCGTGTTCTAGACGTTGCACGGAGGTCTTCCAAGTGTTTGGCATGAAGAAAAGAAAAGTTGTCCAAAACAGCTTCCAATCGAATGTTCATGTGATTGGAAAAGTCAGGAGAGTGCAAAGGTACTGTTTTCTAGCAGTTGGCAAGCTGCGCACACAATCCCAGTGTTGTACAGCTTCAGCTTCCTTCTTCACCTTTCGAAGGTGCCGCTCTCTCCGGCTCCCGGAGGCGAAGAAGCGGCTTCTTCGCGCAAAGACGATTGTGCCGCTCACTGTGCACTCCTTAGCGCGGCTTCTGCCGAAAGACGCCCGGGAGCGGCTCTTAGCTCCGGACAGCATCGTACCTTCGTCTTAGCGTCTCTTCTCGTCTACATCTTAGCAAAAAGCTTTTCTACTATGTCTGGCTCGGAAAAACTGTGCCAGCACTGAAAACATCTCCCATCGTGTCTAGACGTTGCACGGAGGTCTTCAAGTGTTTGCATGAAGAAAAGAAAAGTTGTCCAAAACAGCTTCCAATCGAATGTTCATGTGATTGGAAAAGTCAGGAGAGTGCAAAGGTACTGTTTTCTATCAGTTGGCAAGCTGGCACACAATCCCAGTGTTGTACAGCTTCCTTCTTCACCTTCCGAAGGTGCGCTCTCTCCGGCTCCCGGAGGCGAAGAAGCGGCTTCTTCGCGCAAAGACGATTGTGCCGCTCACTGTGCACTCCTTAGCGCGGCTTCTGCCGAAAGACGCCCGGGAGCGGCTCTAGCTCCGGACAGCATCGTACCTCGTCTTTAGCGTCTCTTCTCGTCTACATCTTAGCAAAAAGCTTTTCTACTATGTCTGGCTCGGAAAAACTGTGCCAGCACAGAAAACATCTCCCATCGTTGTTCTAGACGTTGCACGGAGGTCTTCCAAATGTTGGCATGAAGAAAAGAAAAGTTGTCCAAACAGCTTCCATCGAATGTTCATGTGATTGGAAAAGTCAGGAGAGTGCAAAGGTACTGTTTTCTAGCAGTTGGCAAGCTGTGCACACAATCCCAGTGTTGTACAGCTTCCTTCTTCACCTTTCCGAAGGTGCCGGCTCTCTCCGGCTCCCGGAGGCGAAGAAGCGGCTTCTTCGCGCAAAGACGATTGTGCCGCTCACTGTGCACTCCTTAGCGCGGCTTCTGCCGAAAGACGCCCGGGAGCGGCTCTTAGCTCCGGACAGCATCGTACCTTCGTCTTTAGTGTCTCTTCTCGTCTACATCTTAGCAAAAAGCTTTTCTACTATGTCTGGCTCGGAAAAACTGTGCCAGCACAGAAAACATCTCCCATCGTGTTCTAGACGTTGCACGGAGGTCTTCCAAGTGTTTGGCATGAAGAAAAGAAAAGTTGTCCAAAACAGCTTCAATCGAATGTTCATGTGATTGGAAAAGTCAGGAGAGTGCAAAGGTACTGTTTTCTAGCAGTTGGCAAGCTGCGCACACAATCCCAGTGTTGTACAGCTTCCTTCTTCACCTTTCGAAGGTGCCGCTCTCTCCGGCTCCCGGAGGCGAAGAAGCGGCTTCTTCGCGCAAAGACGATTGTGCCGCTCACTGTGCACTCCTTAGCGCGGCTTCTGCCAAAAGATGCCCGGGAGCGGCTCTTAGCTCCGGACAGCATCGTACCTTTGTCTTTAGCGTCTCTTCTCGTCTACATCTTAGCAAAAAGCTTTTCTACTATGTCTGGCTCGGAAAAACTGTGCCAGCACAGAAAACATCTCCCATCGTGTTCTAGACGTTGCACGGAGGTCTTCAAAGTGTTTGGCATGAAGAAAAGAAAAGTTGTCCAAAACAGCTTCCAATCGAATGTTCATGTGATTGGAAAAGTCAGGAGAGTGCAAAGGTACTGTTTTCTAGCAGTAATCCCAGTGTTGTACAGCTTCCTTCTTCACCTTTCCGAAGGTGCCGCTCTCTCCGGCTCCCGGAGGCGAAGAAGCGGCTTCTTCGCGCAAAAGACGATTGTTGCCGCTCACTGTGAACTCCTTAGCGCGGCTTCTGGCCGAAAGACGCCCGGGAGCGGGCTCTTAGCTCCGGACAGCATCGTAACCTTCGTCTTTAGCGTCTCTTCTCGTCTACATCTTAGCAAAAGCTTTTCTACTATGTCTGGCTCGGAAAAACTGTGCCAGCACAGAAAACATCTCCCATCGTGTTCTAGACGTTGCACGGAGGTCTTCCAAGTGTTTGGCATGAAGAAAAGAAAAGGTGTCCTAAAACAGCTTCCAATCGAATGTTCATGTGATTGGAAAAGTCAGGAGAGTGCAAAGGTACTGTTTTCTAGCAGTTGGCAAGCTGCGCACACAATCCCAGTGTTGTACAGCTTCCTTCTTCACCTTTCCGAAGGTGCCGCTCTCTCCGGCTCCCGGAGGCGAAGAAGCGGCTTCTTCGCGCAAGGACGATTGTGCCGCTCACTGATGCACTCCTTAGCGTGGCTTCTGCCGAAAGACGCCCGGGCGGCTCTTAGCTCCGGACAGCATCGTACCTTCGTCTTTAGCGTCTCTTCTCGTCTACATCTTAGCAAAAAGCTTTTCTACTATGTCTGGCTCGGAAAAACTGTGCCAGCACAGAAAACATCTCCCATCGTGTTCTAGACGTTGCACGGAGGTCTTCCAAGTGTTTGGCATGAAGAAAAGAAAAGTTGTCCAAAACAGCTTCCAATCGAATGTTCATGTGATTGGAAAAGTCAGGAGAGTGCAAAGGTACTGTTTTCTAGCAGTTGGCAAGCTGCGCACACAATCCCAGTGTTGTACAGCTTCCTTCTTCACCTTTCCGAAGGTGCCGCTCTCTCCGGCTCCGGAGGCGAAGAAGCGGCTTCTTCGCGCAAAGACGATTGTGCCGCTCACTGTGCACTCCTTAGCGCGGCTTCTGCCGAAAGACGCCCGGGAGCGGCTCTTAGCTCCGGACAGCATCGTACCTTCGTCTTTAGCGTCTCTTCTCGTCTACATCTTAGCAAAAAGCTTTTCTACTATGTCTGGCTCGGAAAAAACTGTGCCAGCACAGAAAACATCTCCCATCGTGTTCTAGACGTTGCACGGAGGTCTTCCAAGTGTTTGGCATGAAGAAAAGAAAAGTTGTCCAAAACAGCTTCCAATCGAATGTTCATGTGATTGGAAAAGTCAGGAGAGTGCAAAGGTACTGTTTTCTAGCAGTTGGCAAGCTGCGCACACAATCCCAGTGTTGTACAGCTTCCTTCTTCACCTTTCCGAAGGTGCCGCTCTCTCCGGCTCCCGGAGGCGAAGAAGCGGCTTCTTCGCGCAAAGACGATTGTGCCGCTCACTGTGCACTCCTTAGCGCGGGCTTCTGCCGAAAGACGCCCGGGAGCGGCTCTTAGCTCCGGACAGCATCGTACCTTCGTCTTTAGCGTCTCTTCTCGTCTACATCTTAGCAAAAAGCTTTCTACTATGTCTGGCTCGGGAAAAACTGTGCCAGCACAGAAAACATCTCCCATCGTGTTCTAGACGTTGCACGGAGGTCTTCCAAGTGTTTGGCATGAAGAAAAGAAAAGTTGTCCAAAACAGCTTCCAATCGAATGTTCATGTGATTGAAAAGTCAGGGAGAGTGCAAAGGTACTGTTTTCTAGCAGTTGGCAAGCTGCGCACACAATCCCAGTGTTGTACAGCTTCCTTCTTCACCTTTCCGAAGGTGCCGCTCTCTCCGGCTCCCGGAGGCGAAGAAGCGGCTTCTTCGCGCAAAGACGATTGTGCCGCTCACTGTGCACTCCTTAGCGCGGCTTCTGCCGAAAGACGCCCGGGAGCGGCTCTTAGCTCCGGACAGCATCGTACCTTCGTCTTTAGCGTCTCTTCTCGTCTACATCTTAGCAAAAAGCTTTTCTACTATGTCTGGCTCGGAAAAACTGTGCCAGCACAGAAAACATCTCCCATCGTGTTCTAGACGTTGCACGGAGGTCTTCCAAGTGTTTGGCATGAAGAAAAGAAAAGTTGTCCAAAACAGCTTCCAATCGAATGTTCATGTGATTGGAAAAGTCAGGAGAGTGCAAAGGTACTGTTTTCTAGCAGTTGGCAAGCTGCGCACACAATCCCAGTGTTGTACAGCTTCCTTCTTCACCTTTCCGAAGGTGCCGCTCTCTCCGGCTCCCGGAGGCGAAGAAGCGGCTTCTTCGCGCAAAGACGATTGTGCCGCTCACTGTGCACTCCTTAGCGCGGCTTCTGCCGAAAGACGCCCGGGAGCGGCTCTTAGCTCCGGACAGCATCGTACCTTCGTCTTTAGCGTCTCTTCTCGTCTACATCTTAGCAAAAAGCTTTTCTACTATGTCTGGCTCGGAAAAACTGTGCCAGCACAGAAAACATCTCCCATCGTGTTCTAGACGTTGCACGGAGGTCTTCCAAGTGTTTGGCATGAAGAAAAGAAAAGTTGTCCAAAACAGCTTCCAATCGAATGTTCATGTGATTGGAAAAGTCAGGAGAGTGCAAAGGTACTGTTTTCTAGCAGTTGGCAAGCTGCGCACACAATCCCAGTGTTGTACAGCTTCCTTCTTCACCTTTCCGAAGGTGCCGCTCTCTCCGGCTCCCGGAGGCGAAGAAGCGGCTTCTTCGCGCAAAGACGATTGTGCCGCTCACTGTGCACTCCTTAGCGCGGCTTCTGCCGAAAGACGCCCGGGAGCGGCTCTTAGCTCCGGACAGCATCGTACCTTCGTCTTTAGCGTCTCTTCTCGTCTACATCTTAGCAAAAAGCTTTTCTACTATGTCTGGCTCGGAAAAACTGTGCCAGCACAGAAAACATCTCCCATCGTGTTCTAGACGTTGCACGGAGGTCTTCCAAGTGTTTGGCATGAAGAAAAGAAAAGTTGTCCAAAACAGCTTCCAATCGAATGTTCATGTGATTGGAAAAGTCAGGAGAGTGCAAAGGTACTGTTTTCTAGCAGTTGGCAAGCTGCGCACACAATCCCAGTGTTGTACAGCTTCCTTCTTCACCTTTCCGAAGGTGCCGCTCTCTCCGGCTCCCGGAGGCGAAGAAGCGGCTTCTTCGCGCAAAGACGATTGTGCCGCTCACTGTGCACTCCTTAGCGCGGCTTCTGCCGAAAGACGCCCGGGAGCGGCTCTTAGCTCCGGACAGCATCGTACCTTCGTCTTTAGCGTCTCTTCTCGTCTACATCTTAGCAAAAAGCTTTTCTACTATGTCTGGCTCGGAAAAACTGTGCCAGCACAGAAAACATCTCCCATCGTGTTCTAGACGTTGCACGGAGGTCTTCCAAGTGTTTGGCATGAAGAAAAGAAAAGTTGTCCAAAACAGCTTCCAATCGAATGTTCATGTGATTGGAAAAGTCAGGAGAGTGCAAAGGTACTGTTTTCTAGCAGTTGGCAAGCTGCGCACACAATCCCAGTGTTGTACAGCTTCCTTCTTCACCTTTCCGAAGGTGCCGCTCTCTCCGGCTCCCGGAGGCGAAGAAGCGGCTTCTTCGCGCAAAGACGATTGTGCCGCTCACTGTGCACTCCTTAGCGCGGCTTCTGCCGAAAGACGCCCGGGAGCGGCTCTTAGCTCCGGACAGCATCGTACCTTCGTCTTTAGCGTCTCTTCTCGTCTACATCTTAGCAAAAAGCTTTTCTACTATGTCTGGCTCGGAAAAACTGTGCCAGCACAGAAAACATCTCCCATCGTGTTCTAGACGTTGCACGGAGGTCTTCCAAGTGTTTGGCATGAAGAAAAGAAAAGTTGTCCAAAACAGCTTCCAATCGAATGTTCATGTGATTGGAAAAGTCAGGAGAGTGCAAAGGTACTGTTTTCTAGCAGTTGGCAAGCTGCGCACACAATCCCAGTGTTGTACAGCTTCCTTCTTCACCTTTCCGAAGGTGCCGCTCTCTCCGGCTCCCGGAGGTGAAGAAGCGGCTTCTTCGCGCAAAGACGATTGTGCCGCTCACTGTGCACTCCTTAGCGCGGCTTCTGCCGAAAGACGCCCGGGAGCGGCTCTTAGCTCCGGACAGCATCGTACCTTCGTCTTTAGCGTCTCTTCTCGTCTACATCTTAGCAAAAAGCTTTTCTACTATGTCTGGCTCGGAAAAACTGTGCCAGCACAGAAAACATCTCCCATCGTGTTCTAGACGTTGCACGGAGGTCTTCCAAGTGTTTGGCATGAAGAAAAGAAAAGTTGTCCAAAACAGCTTCCAATCGAATGTTCATGTGATTGGAAAAGTCAGGAGAGTGCAAAGGTACTGTTTTCTAGCAGTTGGCAAGCTGCGCACACAATCCCAGTGTTGTACAGCTTCCTTCTTCACCTTTCCGAAGGTGCCGCTCTCTCCGGCTCCCGGAGGCGAAGAAGCGGCTTCTTCGCGCAAAGATGATTGTGCCGCTCACTGTGCACTCCTTAGCGCGGCTTCTGCCGAAAGACGCCCGGGAGCGGCTCTTAGCTCCGGACAGCATCGTACCTTCGTCTTTAGCGTCTCTTCTCGTCTACATCTTAGCAAAAAGCTTTTCTACTATGTCTGGCTCGGAAAAACTGTGCCAGCACAGAAAACATCTCCCATCGTGTTCTAGACGTTGCACGGAGGTCTTCCAAGTGTTTGGCATGAAGAAAAGAAAAGTTGTCCAAAACAGCTTCCAATCGAATGTTCATGTGATTGGAAAAGTCAGGAGAGTGCAAAGGTACTGTTTTCTAGCAGTTGGCAAGCTGCGCACACAATCCCAGTGTTGTACAGCTTCCTTCTTCACCTTTCCGAAGGTGCCGCTCTCTCCGGCTCCCGGAGGCGAAGAAGCGGCTTCTTCGCGCAAAGACGATTGTGCCGCTCACTGTGCACTCCTTAGCGCGGCTTCTGCCGAAAGACGCCCGGGAGCGGCTCTTAGCTCCGGACAGCATCGTACCTTCGTCTTTAGCGTCTCTTCTCGTCTACATCTTAGCAAAAAGCTTTTCTACTATGTCTGGCTCGGAAAAACTGTGCCAGCACAGAAAACATCTCCCATCGTGTTCTAGACGTTGCACGGAGGTCTTCCAAGTGTTTGGCATGAAGAAAAGAAAAGTTGTCCAAAACAGCTTCCAATCGAATGTTCATGTGATTGGAAAAGTCAGGAGAGTGCAAAGGTACTGTTTTCTAGCAGTTGGCAAGCTGCGCACACAATCCCAGTGTTGTACAGCTTCCTTCTTCACCTTTCCGAAGGTGCCGCTCTCTCCGGCTCCCGGAGGCGAAGAAGCGGCTTCTTCGCGCAAAGACGATTGTGCCGCTCACTGTGCACTCCTTAGCGCGGCTTCTGCCGAAAGACGCCCGGGAGCGGCTCTTAGCTCCGGACAGCATCGTACCTTCGTCTTTAGCGTCTCTTCTCGTCTACATCTTAGCAAAAAGCTTTTCTACTATGTCTGGCTCGGAAAAACTGTGCCAGCACAGAAAACATCTCCCATCGTGTTCTAGACGTTGCACGGAGGTCTTCCAAGTGTTTGGCATGAAGAAAAGAAAAGTTGTCCAAAACAGCTTCCAATCGAATGTTCATGTGATTGGAAAAGTCAGGAGAGTGCAAAGGTACTGTTTTCTAGCAGTTGGCAAGCTGCGCACACAATCCCAGTGTTGTACAGCTTCCTTCTTCACCTTTCCGAAGGTGCCGCTCTCTCCGGCTCCCGGAGGCGAAGAAGCGGCTTCTTCGCGCAAAGACGATTGTGCCGCTCACTGTGCACTCCTTAGCGCGGCTTCTGCCGAAAGACGCCCGGGAGCGGCTCTTAGCTCCGGACAGCATCGTACCTTCGTCTTTAGCGTCTCTTCTCGTCTACATCTTAGCAAAAAGCTTTTCTACTATGTCTGGCTCGGAAAAACTGTGCCAGCACAGAAAACATCTCCCATCGTGTTCTAGACGTTGCACGGAGGTCTTCCAAGTGTTTGGCATGAAGAAAAGAAAAGTTGTCCAAAACAGCTTCCAATCGAATGTTCATGTGATTGGAAAAGTCAGGAGAGTGCAAAGGTACTGTTTTCTAGCAGTTGGCAAGCTGCGCACACAATCCCAGTGTTGTACAGCTTCCTTCTTCACCTTTCCGATGCTGCCGCTCTCTCCGGCTCCCGGAGGCGAAGAAGCGGCTTCTTCGCGCAAAGACGATTGTGCCGCTCACTGTGCACTCCTTAGCGCGGCTTCTGCCGAAAGACGCCCGGGAGCGGCTCTTAGCTCCGGACAGCATCGTACTTTCGTCTTTAGCGTCTCTTCTCATCTACATCTTAGCAAAAAGCTTTTCTACTATGTCTGGCTCGGAAAAACTGTGCCAGCACAGAAAACATCTCCCATCGTGTTCTAGACGTTGCACGGAGGTCTTCCAAGTGTTTGGCATGAAGAAAAGAAAAGTTGTCCAAAACAGCTTCCAATCGAATGTTCATGTGATTGGAAAAGTCAGGAGAGTGCAAAGGTACTGTTTTCTAGCAGTTGGCAAGCTGCGCACACAATCCCAGTGTTGTACAGCTTCCTTCTTCACCTTTCCGAAGGTGCCGCTCTCTCCGGCTCCCGGAGGCGAAGAAGCGGCTTCTTCGCGCAAAGACGATTGTGCCGCTCACTGTGAACTCCTTAGCGCGGCTTCTGCCGAAAGACGCCCGGGAGCGGCTCTTAGCTCCGGACAGCATCGTACCTTCGTCTTTAGCGTCTCTTCTCGTCTACATCTTAGCAAAAAGCTTTTCTACTATGTCTGGCTCGGAAAAACTGTGCCAGCACAGAAAACATCTCCCATCGTGTTCTAGACGTTGCACGGAGGTCTTCCAAGTGTTTGGCATGAAGAAAAGAAAAGTTGTCCAAAACAGCTTCCAATCGAATGTTCATGTGATTGGAAAAGTCAGGAGAGTGCAAAGGTACTGTTTTCTAGCAGTTGGCAAGCTGCGCACACAATCCCAGGGTTGTACAGCTTCCTTCTTCACCTTTCCGAAGGTGCCGCTCTCTCCGGCTCCCGGAGGCGAAGAAGCGGCTTCTTCGCGCAAAGACGATTGTGCCGCTCACTGTGCACTCCTTAGCGCGGCTTCTGCCGAAAGACGCCCGGGAGCGGCTCTTAGCTCCGGACAGCATCGTACCTTCGTCTTTAGCGTCTCTTCTCGTCTACATCTTAGCAAAAAGCTTTTCTACTATGTCTGGCTCGGAAAAACTGTGCCAGCACAGAAAACATCTCCCATCGTGTTCTAGACGTTGCACGGAGGTCTTCCAAGTGTTTGGCATGAAGAAAAGAAAAGTTGTCCAAAACAGCTTCCAATCGAATGTTCATGTGATTGGAAAAGTCAGGAGAGTGCAAAGGTACTGTTTTCTAGCAGTTGGCAAGCTGCGCACACAATCCCAGTGTTGTACAGCTTCCTTCTTCACCTTTCCGAAGGTGCCGCTCTCTCCGGCTCCCGGAGGCGAAGAAGCGGCTTCTTCGCGCAAAGACGATTGTGCCGCTCACTGTGCACTCCTTAGCGCGGCTTCTGCCGAAAGACGCCCGGGAGCGGCTCTTAGCTCCGGACAGCATCGTACCTTCGTCTTTAGCGTCTCTTCTCGTCTACATCTTAGCAAAAAGCTTTTCTACTATGTCTGGCTCGGAAAAACTGTGCCAGCACAGAAAACATCTCCCATCGTGTTCTAGACGTTGCACGGAGGTCTTCCAAGTGTTTGGCATGAAGAAAAGAAAAGTTGTCCAAAACAGCTTCCAATCGAATGTTCATGTGATTGGAAAAGTCAGGAGAGTGCAAAGGTACTGTTTTCTAGCAGTTGGCAAGCTGCGCACACAATCCCAGTGTTGTACAGCTTCCTTCTTCACCTTTCCGAAGGTGCCGCTCTCTCCGGCTCCCGCAGGCGAAGAAGCGGCTTCTTCGCGCAAAGACGATTGTGCCGCTCACTGTGCACTCCTTAGCGCGGCTTCTGCCGAAAGACGCCCGGGAGCGGCTCTTAGCTCCGGACAGCATCGTACCTTCGTCTTTAGCGTCTCTTCTCGTCTACATCTTAGCAAAAAGCTTTTCTACTATGTCTGGCTCGGAAAAACTGTGCCAGCACAGAAAACATCTCCCATCGTGTTCTAGACGTTGCACGGAGGTCTTCCAAGTGTTTGGCATGAAGAAAAGAAAAGTTGTCCAAAACAGCTTCCAATCGAATGTTCATGTGATTGGAAAAGTCAGGAGAGTGCAAAGGTACTGTTTTCTAGCACTTGGCAAGCTGCGCACACAATCCCAGTGTTGTACAGCTTCCTTCTTCACCTTTCCGAAGGTGCCGCTCTCTCCGGCTCCCGGAGGCGAAGAAGCGGCTTCTTCGCGCAAAGACGATTGTGCCGCTCACTGTGCACTCCTTAGCGCGGCTTCTGCCGAAAGACGCCCGGGAGCGGCTCTTAGCTCCGGACAGCATCGTACCTTCGTCTTTAGCGTCTCTTCTCGTCTACATCTTAGCAAAAAGCTTTTCTACTATGTCTGGCTCGGAAAAACTGTGCCAGCACAGAAAACATCTCCCATCGTGTTCTAGACGTTGCACGGAGGTCTTCCAAGTGTTTGGCATGAAGAAAAGAAAAGTTGTCCAAAACAGCTTCCAATCGAATGTTCATGTGATTGGAAAAGTCAGGAGAGTGCAAAGGTACTGTTTTCTAGCAGTTGGCAAGCTGCGCACACAATCCCAGTGTTGTACAGCTTCCTTCTTCACCTTTCCGAAGGTGCCGCTCTCTCCGGCTCCCGGAGGTGAAGAAGCGGCTTCTTCGCGCAAAGACGATTGTGCCGCTCACTGTGAACTCCTTAGCGCGGCTTCTGCCGAAAGACGCCCGGGAGCGGCTCTTAGCTCCGGACAGCATCGTACCTTCGTCTTTAGCGTCTCTTCTCGTCTACATCTTAGCAAAAAGCTTTTCTACTATGTCTGGCTCGGAAAAACTGTGCCAGCACAGAAAACATCTCCCATCGTGTTCTAGACGTTGCACGGAGGTCTTCCAAGTGTTTGGCATGAAGAAAAGAAAAGTTGTCCAAAACAGCTTCCAATCGAATGTTCATGTGATTGGAAAAGTCAGGAGAGTGCAAAGGTACTGTTTTCTAGCAGTTGGCAAGCTGCGCACACAATCCCAGGGTTGTACAGCTTCCTTCTTCACCTTTCCGAAGGTGCCGCTCTCTCCGGCTCCCGGAGGCGAAGAAGCGGCTTCTTCGCGCAAAGACGATTGTGCCGCTCACTGTGCACTCCTTAGCGCGGCTTCTGCCGAAAGACGCCCGGGAGCGGCTCTTAGCTCCGGACAGCATCGTACCTTCGTCTTTAGCGTCTCTTCTCGTCTACATCTTAGCAAAAAGCTTTTCTACTATGTCTGGCTCGGAAAAACTGTGCCAGCACAGAAAACATCTCCCATCGTGTTCTAGACGTTGCACGGAGGTCTTCCAAGTGTTTGGCATGAAGAAAAGAAAAGTTGTCCAAAACAGCTTCCAATCGAATGTTCATGTGATTGGAAAAGTCAGGAGAGTGCAAAGGTACTGTTTTCTAGCAGTTGGCAAGCTGCGCACACAATCCCAGTGTTGTACAGCTTCCTTCTTCACCTTTCCGAAGGTGCCGCTCTCTCCGGCTCCCGGAGGCGAAGAAGCGGCTTCTTCGCGCAAAGACGATTGTGCCGCTCACTGTGCACTCCTTAGCGCGGCTTCTGCCGAAAGACGCCCGGGAGCGGCTCTTAGCTCCGGACAGCATCGTACCTTCGTCTTTAGCGTCTCTTCTCGTCTACATCTTAGCAAAAAGCTTTTCTACTATGTCTGGCTCGGAAAAACTGTGCCAGCACAGAAAACATCTCCCATCGTGTTCTAGACGTTGCACGGAGGTCTTCCAAGTGTTTGGCATGAAGAAAAGAAAAGTTGTCCAAAACAGCTTCCAATCGAATGTTCATGTGATTGGAAAAGTCAGGAGAGTGCAAAGGTACTGTTTTCTAGCAGTTGGCAAGCTGCGCACACAATCCCAGTGTTGTACAGCTTCCTTCTTCACCTTTCCGAAGGTGCCGCTCTCTCCGGCTCCCAGAGGCGAAGAAGCGGCTTCTTCGCGCAAAGACGATTGTGCCGCTCACTGTGCACTCCTTAGCGCGGCTTCTGCCGAAAGACGCCCGGGAGCGGCTCTTAGCTCCGGACAGCATCGTACCTTCGTCTTTAGCGTCTCTTCTCGTCTACATCTTAGCAAAAAGCTTTTCTACTATGTCTGGCTCGGAAAAACTGTGCCAGCACAGAAAACATCTCCCATCGTGTTCTAGACGTTGCACGGAGGTCTTCCAAGTGTTTGGCATGAAGAAAAGAAAAGTTGTCCAAAACAGCTTCCAATCGAATGTTCATGTGATTGGAAAAGTCAGGAGAGTGCAAAGGTACTGTTTTCTAGCAGTTGGCAAGCTGCGCACACAATCCCAGGGTTGTACAGCTTCCTTCTTCACCTTTCCGAAGGTGCCGCTCTCTCCGGCTCCCGGAGGCGAAGAAGCGGCTTCTTCGCGCAAAGACGATTGTGCCGCTCACTGTGCACTCCTTAGCGCGGCTTCTGCCGAAAGACGCCCGGGAGCGGCTCTTAGCTCCGGACAGCATCGTACCTTCGTCTTTAGCGTCTCTTCTCGTCTACATCTTAGCAAAAAGCTTTTCCACTATGTCTGGCTCGGAAAAACTGTGCCAGCACAGAAAACATCTCCCATCGTGTTCTAGACGTTGCACGGAGGTCTTCCAAGTGTTTGGCATGAAGAAAAGAAAAGTTGTCCAAAACAGCTTCCAATCGAATGTTCATGTGATTGGAAAAGTCAGGAGAGTGCAAAGGTACTGTTTTCTAGCAGTTGGCAAGCTGCGCACACAATCCCAGTGTTGTACAGCTTCCTTCTTCACCTTTCCGAAGGTGCCGCTCTCTCCGGCTCCCGGAGGCGAAGAAGCGGCTTCTTCGCGCAAAGACGATTGTGCCGCTCACTGTGCACTCCTTAGCGCGGCTTCTGCCGAAAGACGCCCGGGAGCGGCTCTTAGCTCCGGACAGCATCGTACCTTCGTCTTTAGCGTCTCTTCTCGTCTACATCTTAGCAAAAAGCTTTTCTACTATGTCTGGCTCGGAAAAACTGTGCCAGCACAGAAAACATCTCCCATCGTGTTCTAGACGTTGCACGGAGGTCTTCCAAGTGTTTGGCATGAAGAAAAGAAAAGTTGTCCAAAACAGCTTCCAATCGAATGTTCATGTGATTGGAAAAGTCAGGAGAGTGCAAAGGTACTGTTTTCTAGCAGTTGGCAAGCTGCGCACACAATCCCAGTGTTGTACAGCTTCCTTCTTCACCTTTCCGAAGGTGCCGCTCTCTCCGGCTCCCGGAGGCGAAGAAGCGGCTTCTTCGCGCAAAGACGATTGTGCCGCTCACTGTGCACTCCTTAGCGCGGCTTCTGCCGAAAGACGCCCGGGAGCGGCTCTTAGCTCCGGACAGCATCGTACCTTCGTCTTTAGCGTCTCTTCTCGTCTACATCTTAGCAAAAAGCTTTTCTACTATGTCTGGCTCGGAAAAACTGTGCCAGCACAGAAAACATCTCCCATCGTGTTCTAGACGTTGCACGGAGGTCTTCCAAGTGTTTGGCATGAAGAAAAGAAAAGTTGTCCAAAACAGCTTCCAATCGAATGTTCATGTGATTGGAAAAGTCAGGAGAGTGCAAAGGTACTGTTTTCTAGCAGTTGGCAAGCTGCGCACACAATCCCAGTGTTGTACAGCTTCCTTCTTCACCTGTCCGAAGGTGCCGCTCTCTCCGGCTCCCGGAGGCGAAGAAGCGGCTTCTTCGCGCAAAGACGATTGTGCCGCTCACTGTGCACTCCTTAGCGCGGCTTCTGCCGAAAGACGCCCGGGAGCGGCTCTTAGCTCCGGACAGCATCGTACCTTCGTCTTTAGCGTCTCTTCTCGTCTACATCTTAGCAAAAAGCTTTTCCACTATGTCTGGCTCGGAAAAACTGTGCCAGCACAGAAAACATCTCCCATCGTGTTCTAGACGTTGCACGGAGGTCTTCCAAGTGTTTGGCATGAAGAAAAGAAAAGTTGTCCAAAACAGCTTCCAATCGAATGTTCATGTGATTGGAAAAGTCAGGAGAGTGCAAAGGTACTGTTTTCTAGCAGTTGGCAAGCTGCGCACACAATCCCAGTGTTGTACAGCTTCCTTCTTCACCTTTCCGAAGGTGCCGCTCTCTCCGGCTCCCGGAGGCGAAGAAGCGGCTTCTTCGCGCAAAGACGATTGTGCCGCTCACTGTGCACTCCTTAGCGCGGCTTCTGCCGAAAGACGCCCGGGAGCGGCTCTTAGCTCCGGACAGCATCGTACCTTTGTCTTTAGCGTCTCTTCTCGTCTACATCTTAGCAAAAAGCTTTTCTACTATGTCTGGCTCGGAAAAACTGTGCCAGCACAGAAAACATCTCCCATCGTGTTCTAGACGTTGCACGGAGGTCTTCCAAGTGTTTGGCATGAAGAAAAGAAAAGTTGTCCAAAACAGCTTCCAATCGAATGTTCATGTGATTGGAAAAGTCAGGAGAGTGCAAAGGTACTGTTTTCTAGCAGTTGGCAAGCTGCGCACACAATCCCAGGGTTGTACAGCTTCCTTCTTCACCTTTCCGAAGGTGCCGCTCTCTCCGGCTCCCGGAGGCGAAGAAGCGGCTTCTTCGCGCAAAGACGATTGTGCCGCTCACTGTGCACTCCTTAGCGCGGCTTCTGCCGAAAGACGCCCGGGAGCGGCTCTTAGCTCCGGACAGCATCGTACCTTCGTCTTTAGCGTCTCTTCTTGTCTACATCTTAGCAAAAAGCTTTTCTACTATGTCTGGCGAGGAAAAACTGTGCCAGCACAGAAAACATCTCCCATCGTGTTCTAGACGTTGCACGGAGGTCTTCCAAGTGTTGGCATGAAGAAAAGTTGTCCAAAACAGCTTACAATCGAATGTTCATGTGATTGGAAAAGTCAGGAGAGTGCAAAGGTACTGTTTTCTAGCAGTTGGCAAGCTGCGCACACAATCCCAGGGTTGTACAGCTTCCTTCTTCACCTTTCCGAAGGTGCCGCTCTCTCCGGCTCCCGGAGGCGAAGAAGCGGCTTCTTCGTGCAAAGACGATTGTGCCGCTCACTGTGCACTCCTTAGCGCGGCTTCTGCCGAAAGACGCCCGGGAGCGGCTCTTAGCTCCGGACAGCATCGTACCTTCGTCTTTAGCGTCTCTTCTCGTCTACATCTTAGCAAAAAGCTTTTCTACTATGTCTGGCTCGGAAAAACTGTGCCAGCACAGAAAACATCTCCCATCGTGTTCTAGACGTTGCACGGAGGTCTTCCAAGTGTTTGGCATGAAGAAAAGAAAAGGTGTCCAAAACAGCTTCCAATCGAATGTTCATGTGATTGGAAAAGTCAGGAGAGTGCAAAGGTACTGTTTTCTAGCAGTTGGCAAGCTGCGCACACAATCCCAGTGTTGTACAGCTTCCTTCTTCACCTTTCCGAAGGTGCCGCTCTCTCTGGCTCCCGGAGGCGAAGAAGCGGCTTCTTCGCGCAAAGACGATTGTGCCGCTCACTGTGCACTCCTTAGCGCGGCTTCTGCCGAAAGACGCCCGGGAGCGGCTCTTAGCTCCGGACAGCATCGTACCTTCGTCTTTAGCGTCTCTTCTCGTCTACATCTTAGCAAAAAGCTTTTCTACTATGTCTGGCTCGGAAAAACTGTGCCAGCACAGAAAACATCTCCCATCGTGTTCTAGACGTTGCACGGAGGTCTTCCAAGTGTTTGGCATGAAGAAAAGAAAAGTTGTCCAAAACAGCTTCCAATCGAATGTTCATGTGATTGGAAAAGTCAGGAGAGTGCAAAGGTACTGTTTTCTAGCACTTGGCAAGCTGCGCACACAATCCCAGTGTTGTACAGCTTCCTTCTTCACCTTTCCGAAGGTGCCGCTCTCTCCGGCTCCCGGAGGCGAAGAAGCGGCTTCTTCGCGCAAAGACGATTGTGCCGCTCACTGTGCACTCCTTAGCGCCGCTTCTGCCGAAAGACGCCCGGGAGCGGCTCTTAGCTCCGGACAGCATCGTACCTTCGTCTTTAGCGTCTCTTCTCGTCTACATCTTAGCAAAAAGCTTTTCTACTATGTCTGGCTCGGAAAAACTGTGCCAGCACAGAAAACATCTCCCATCGTGTTCTAGACGTTGCACGGAGGTCTTCCAAGTGTTTGGCATGAAGAAAAGAAAAGTTGTCCAAAACAGCTTCCAATCGAATGTTCATGTGATTGGAAAAGTCAGGAGAGTGCAAAGGTACTGTTTTCTAGCAGTTGGCAAGCTGCGCACACAATCCCAGTGTTGTACAGCTTCCTTCTTCACCTTTCCGAAGGTGCCGCTCTCTCCGGCTCCCGGAGGCGAAGAAGCGGCTTCTTCGCGCAAAGACGATTGTGCCGCTCACTGTGCACTCCTTAGCGCGGCTTCTGCCGAAAGACGCCCGGGAGCGGCTCTTAGCTCCGGACAGCATCGTACCTTCGTCTTTAGCGTCTCTTCTCGTCTACATCTTAGCAAAAAGCTTTTCTACTATGTCTGGCTCGGAAAAACTGTGCCAGCACAGAAAACATCTCCCATCGTGTTCTAGACGTTGCACGGAGGTCTTCCAAGTGTTTGGCATGAAGAAAAGAAAAGTTGTCCAAAACAGCTTCCAATCGAATGTTCATGTGATTGGAAAAGTCAGGAGAGTGCAAAGGTACTGTTTTCTAGCAGTTGGCAAGCTGCGCACACAATCCCAGTGTTGTACAGCTTCCTTCTTCACCTTTCCGAAGGTGCCGCTCTCTCCGGCTCCCGCAGGCGAAGAAGCGGCTTCTTCGCGCAAAGACGATTGTGCCGCTCACTGTGCACTCCTTAGCGCGGCTTCTGCCGAAAGACGCCCGGGAGCGGCTCTTAGCTCCGGACAGCATCGTACCTTCGTCTTTAGCGTCTCTTCTCGTCTACATCTTAGCAAAAAGCTTTTCTACTATGTCTGGCTCGGAAAAACTGTGCCAGCACAGAAAACATCTCCCATCGTGTTCTAGACGTTGCACGGAGGTCTTCCAAGTGTTTGGCATGAAGAAAAGAAAAGTTGTCCAAAACAGCTTCCAATCGAATGTTCATGTGATTGGAAAAGTCAGGAGAGTGCAAAGGTACTGTTTTCTAGCAGTTGGCAAGCTGCGCACACAATCCCAGTGTTGTACAGCTTCCTTCTTCACCTGTCCGAAGGTGCCGCTCTCTCCGGCTCCCGGAGGCGAAGAAGCGGCTTCTTCGCGCAAAGACGATTGTGCCGCTCACTGTGCACTCCTTAGCGCGGCTTCTGCCGAAAGACGCCCGGGAGCGGCTCTTAGCTCCGGACAGCATCGTACCTTCGTCTTTAGCGTCTCTTCTCGTCTACATCTTAGCAAAAAGCTTTTCCACTATGTCTGGCTCGGAAAAACTGTGCCAGCACAGAAAACATCTCCCATCGTGTTCTAGACGTTGCACGGAGGTCTTCCAAGTGTTTGGCATGAAGAAAAGAAAAGTTGTCCAAAACAGCTTCCAATCGAATGTTCATGTGATTGGAAAAGTCAGGAGAGTGCAAAGGTACTGTTTTCTAGCAGTTGGCAAGCTGCGCACACAATCCCAGTGTTGTACAGCTTCCTTCTTCACCTTTCCGAAGGTGCCGCTCTCTCCGGCTCCCGGAGGCGAAGAAGCGGCTTCTTCGCGCAAAGACGATTGTGCCGCTCACTGTGCACTCCTTAGCGCGGCTTCTGCCGAAAGACGCCCGGGAGCGGCTCTTAGCTCCGGACAGCATCGTACCTTTGTCTTTAGCGTCTCTTCTCGTCTACATCTTAGCAAAAAGCTTTTCTACTATGTCTGGCTCGGAAAAACTGTGCCAGCACAGAAAACATCTCCCATCGTGTTCTAGACGTTGCACGGAGGTCTTCCAAGTGTTTGGCATGAAGAAAAGAAAAGTTGTCCAAAACAGCTTCCAATCGAATGTTCATGTGATTGGAAAAGTCAGGAGAGTGCAAAGGTACTGTTTTCTAGCAGTTGGCAAGCTGCGCACACAATCCCAGGGTTGTACAGCTTCCTTCTTCACCTTTCCGAAGGTGCCGCTCTCTCCGGCTCCCGGAGGCGAAGAAGCGGCTTCTTCGCGCAAAGACGATTGTGCCGCTCACTGTGCACTCCTTAGCGCGGCTTCTGCCGAAAGACGCCCGGGAGCGGCTCTTAGCTCCGGACAGCATCGTACCTTCGTCTTTAGCGTCTCTTCTTGTCTACATCTTAGCAAAAAGCTTTTCTACTATGTCTGGCGAGGAAAAACTGTGCCAGCACAGAAAACATCTCCCATCGTGTTCTAGACGTTGCACGGAGGTCTTCCAAGTGTTTGGCATGAAGAAAAGTTGTCCAAAACAGCTTACAATCGAATGTTCATGTGATTGGAAAAGTCAGGAGAGTGCAAAGGTACTGTTTTCTAGCAGTTGGCAAGCTGCGCACACAATCCCAGGGTTGTACAGCTTCCTTCTTCACCTTTCCGAAGGTGCCGCTCTCTCCGGCTCCCGGAGGCGAAGAAGCGGCTTCTTCGTGCAAAGACGATTGTGCCGCTCACTGTGCACTCCTTAGCGCGGCTTCTGCCGAAAGACGCCCGGGAGCGGCTCTTAGCTCCGGACAGCATCGTACCTTCGTCTTTAGCGTCTCTTCTCGTCTACATCTTAGCAAAAAGCTTTTCTACTATGTCTGGCTCGGAAAAACTGTGCCAGCACAGAAAACATCTCCCATCGTGTTCTAGACGTTGCACGGAGGTCTTCCAAGTGTTTGGCATGAAGAAAAGAAAAGGTGTCCAAAACAGCTTCCAATCGAATGTTCATGTGATTGGAAAAGTCAGGAGAGTGCAAAGGTACTGTTTTCTAGCAGTTGGCAAGCTGCGCACACAATCCCAGTGTTGTACAGCTTCCTTCTTCACCTTTCCGAAGGTGCCGCTCTCTCTGGCTCCCGGAGGCGAAGAAGCGGCTTCTTCGCGCAAAGACGATTGTGCCGCTCACTGTGCACTCCTTAGCGCGGCTTCTGCCGAAAGACGCCCGGGAGCGGCTCTTAGCTCCGGACAGCATCGTACCTTCGTCTTTAGCGTCTCTTCTCGTCTACATCTTAGCAAAAAGCTTTTCTACTATGTCTGGCTCGGAAAAACTGTGCCAGCACAGAAAACATCTCCCATCGTGTTCTAGACGTTGCACGGAGGTCTTCCAAGTGTTTTGGCATGAAGAAAAGAAAAGTTGTCCAAAACAGCTTCCAATCGAATGTTCATGTGATTGGAAAAGTCAGGAGAGTGCAAAGGTACTGTTTTCTAGCACTTGGCAAGCTGCGCACACAATCCCAGTGTTGTACAGCTTCCTTCTTCACCTTTCCGAAGGTGCCGCTCTCTCCGGCTCCCGGAGGCGAAGAAGCGGCTTCTTCGCGCAAAGACGATTGTGCCGCTCACTGTGCACTCCTTAGCGCGGCTTCTGCCGAAAGACGCCCGGGAGCGGCTCTTAGCTCCGGACAGCATCGTACCTTCGTCTTTAGCGTCTCTTTTCTCTTCTCGTCTACATCTTAGCAAAAAGCTTTTCTACTATGTCTGGCTCGGAAAAACTGTGCCAGCACAGAAAACATCTCCCATCGTGTTCTAGACGTTGCACGGAGGTCTTCCAAGTGTTTGGCATGAAGAAAAGAAAAGTTGTCCAAAACAGCTTCCAATCGAATGTTCATGTGATTGGAAAAGTCAGGAGAGTGCAAAGGTACTGTTTTCTAGCAGTTGGCAAGCTGCGCACACAATCCCAGTGTTGTACAGCTTCCTTCTTCACCTTTCCGAAGGTGCCGCTCTCTCCGGCTCCCGGAGGCGAAGAAGCGGCTTCTTCGCGCAAAGACGATTGTGCCGCTCACTGTGCACTCCTTAGCGCGGCTTCTGCCGAAAGACGCCCGGGAGCGGCTCTTAGCTCCGGACAGCATCGTACCTTCGTCTTTAGCGTCTCTTCTCGTCTACATCTTAGCAAAAAGCTTTTCTACTATGTCTGGCTCGGAAAAACTGTGCCAGCACAGAAAACATCTCCCATCGTGTTCTAGACGTTGCACGGAGGTCTTCCAAGTGTTTGGCATGAAGAAAAGAAAAGTTGTCCAAAACAGCTTCCAATCGAATGTTCATGTGATTGGAAAAGTCAGGAGAGTGCAAAGGTACTGTTTTCTAGCAGTTGGCAAGCTGCGCACACAATCCCAGTGTTGTACAGCTTCCTTCTTCACCTTTCCGAAGGTGCCGCTCTCTCCGGCTCCCGGAGGCGAAGAAGCGGCTTCTTCGCGCAAAGACGATTGTGCCGCTCACTGTGCACTCCTTAGCGCGGCTTCTGCCGAAAGACGCCCGGGAGCGGCTCTTAGCTCCGGACAGCATCGTACCTTCGTCTTTAGCGTCTCTTCTCGTCTACATCTTAGCAAAAAGCTTTTCTACTATGTCTGGCTCGGAAAAACTGTGCCAGCACAGAAAACATCTCCCATCGTGTTCTAGACGTTGCACGGAGGTCTTCCAAGTGTTTGGCATGAAGAAAAGAAAAGTTGTCCAAAACAGCTTCCAATCGAATGTTCATGTGATTGGAAAAGTCAGGAGAGTGCAAAGGTACTGTTTTCTAGCAGTTGGCAAGCTGCGCACACAATCCCAGGGTTGTACAGCTTCCTTCTTCACCTTTCCGAAGGTGCCGCTCTCTCCGGCTCCCGGAGGCGAAGAAGCGGCTTCTTCGCGCAAAGACGATTGTGCCGCTCACTGTGCACTCCTTAGCGCGGCTTCTGCCGAAAGACGCCCGGGAGCGGCTCTTAGCTCCGGACAGCATCGTACCTTTGTCTTTAGCGTCTCTTCTCGTCTACATCTTAGCAAAAAGCTTTTCCACTATGTCTGGCTCGGAAAAACTGTGCCAGCACAGAAAACATCTCCCATCGTGTTCTAGACGTTGCACGAAGGTCTTCCAAGTGTTTGGCATGAAGAAAAGAAAAGTTGTCCAAAACAGCTTCCAATCGAATGTTCATGTGATTGGAAAAGTCAGGAGAGTGCAAAGGTACTGTTTTCTAGCAGTTGGCAAGCTGCGCACACAATCCCAGTGTTGTACAGCTTCCTTCTTCACCTTTCCGAAGGTGCCGCTCTCTCCGGCTCCCGGAGGCGAAGAAGCGGCTTCTTCGCGCAAAGACGATTGTGCCGCTCACTGTGCACTCCTTAGCGCGGCTTCTGCCGAAAGACGCCCGGGAGCGGCTCTTAGCTCCGGACAGCATCGTACCTTCGTCTTTAGCGTCTCTTCTCGTCTACATCTTAGCAAAAAGCTTTTCTACTATGTCTGGCGAGGAAAAACTGTGCCAGCACAGAAAACATCTCCCATCGTGTTCTAGACGTTGCACGGAGGTCTTCCAAGTGTTTGGCATGAAGAAAAGAAAAGTTGTCCAAAACAGCTTCCAATCGAATGTTCATGTGATTGGAAAAGTCAGGAGAGTGCAAAGGTACTGTTTTCTAGCAGTTGGCAAGCTGCGCACACAATCCCAGTGTTGTACAGCTTCCTTCTTCACCTTTCCGAAGGTGCCGCTCTCTCCGGCTCCCGGAGGCGAAGAAGCGGCTTCTTCGCGCAAAGACGATTGTGCCGCTCACTGTGCACTCCTTAGCGCGGCTTCTGCCGAAAGACGCCCGGGAGCGGCTCTTAGCTATGGACAGCATCGTACCTTCGTCTTTAGCGTCTCTTCTCGTCTACATCTTAGCAAAAAGCTTTTCTACTATGTCTGGCTCGGAAAAACTGTGCCAGCACAGAAAACATCTCCCATCGTGTTCTAGACGTTGCACGGAGGTCTTCCAAGTGTTTGGCATGAAGAAAAGTTGTCCAAAACAGCTTCCAATCGAATGTTCATGTGATTGGAAAAGTCAGGAGAGTGCAAAGGTACTGTTTTCTAGCAGTTGGCAAGCTGCGCACACAATCCCAGTGTTGTACAGCTTCCTTCTTCACCTTTCCGAAGGTGCCGCTCTCTCCGGCTCCCGGAGGCGAAGAAGCGGCTTCTTCGCGCAAAGACGATTGTGCCGCTCACTGTGCACTCCTTAGCGCGGCTTCTGCCGAAAGACGCCCGGGAGCGGCTCTTAGCTCCGGACAGCATCGTACCTTCGTCTTTAGCGTCTCTTCTCGTCTACATCTTAGCAAAAAGCTTTTCCACTATGTCTGGCTCGGAAAAACTGTGCCAGCACAGAAAACATCTCCCATCGTGTTCTAGACGTTGCACGGAGATCTTCCAAGTGTTTGGCATGAAGAAAAGAAAAGTTGTCCAAAACAGCTTCCAATCGAATGTTCATGTGATTGGAAAAGTCAGGAGAGTGCAAAGGTACTGTTTTCTAGCAGTTGGCAAGCTGCGCACACAATCCCAGTGTTGTACAGCTTCCTTCTTCACCTTTCCGAAGGTGCCGCTCTCTCCGGCTCCCGGAGGCGAAGAAGCGGCTTCTTCGCGCAAAGACGATTGTGCCGCTCACTGTGCACTCCTTAGCGCGGCTTCTGCCGAAAGACGCCCGGGAGCGGCTCTTAGCTCCGGACAGCATCGTACCTTCGTCTTTAGCGTCTCTTCTCGTCTACATCTTAGCAAAAAGCTTTTCCACTATGTCTGGCTCGGAAAAACTGTGCCAGCACAGAAAACATCTCCCATCGTGTTCTAGACGTTGCACGGAGGTCTTCCAAGTGTTTGGCATGAAGAAAAGAAAAGTTGTCCAAAACAGCTTCCAATCGAATGTTCATGTGATTGGAAAAGTCAGGAGAGTGCAAAGGTACTGTTTTCTAGCAGTTGGCAAGCTGCGCACACAATCCCAGTGTTGTACAGCTTCCTTCTTCACCTTTCCGAAGGTGCCGCTCTCTCCGGCTCCCGGAGGCGAAGAAGCGGCTTCTTCGCGCAAAGACGATTGTGCCGCTCACTGTGCACTCCTTAGCGCGGCTTCTGCCGAAAGACGCCCGGGAGCGGCTCTTAGCTCCGGACAGCATCGTACCTTCGTCTTTAGCGTCTCTTCTCGTCTACATCTTAGCAAAAAGCTTTTCTACTATGTCTGGCTCGGAAAAACTGTGCCAGCACAGAAAACATCTCCCATCGTGTTCTAGACGTTGCACGGAGGTCTTCCAAGTGTTTGGCATGAAGAAAAGAAAAGTTGTCCAAAACAGCTTCCAATCGAATGTTCATGTGATTGGAAAAGTCAGGAGAGTGCAAAGGTACTGTTTTCTAGCAGTTGGCAAGCTGCGCACACAATCCCAGGGTTGTACAGCTTCCTTCTTCACCTTTCCGAAGGTGCCGCTCTCTCCGGCTCCCGGAGGCGAAGAAGCGGCTTCTTCGCGCAAAGACGATTGTGCCGCTCACTGTGCACTCCTTAGCGCGGCTTCTGCCGAAAGACGCCCGGGAGCGGCTCTTAGCTCCGGACAGCATCGTACCTTCGTCTTTATTGTCTCTTCTCGTCTACATCTTAGCAAAAAGCTTTTCTACTATGTCTGGCTCGGAAAAACTGTGCCAGCACAGAAAACATCTCCCATCGTGTTCTAGACGTTGCACGGAGGTCTTCCAAGTGTTTGGCATGAAGAAAAGAAAAGGTGTCCAAAACAGCTTCCAATCGAATGTTCATGTGATTGGAAAAGTCAGGAGAGTGCAAAGGTACTGTTTTCTAGCAGTTGGCAAGCTGCGCACACAATCCCAGTGTTGTACAGCTTCCTTCTTCACCTTTCCGAAGGTGCCGCTCTCTCCGGCTCCCGGAGGCGAAGAAGCGGCTTCTTCGCGCAAAGACGATTGTGCCGCTCACTGTGCACTCCTTAGCGCGGCTTCTGCCGAAAGACGCCCGGGAGCGGCTCTTAGCTCCGGACAGCATCGTACCTTCGTCTTTAGCGTCTCTTCTCGTCTACATCTTAGCAAAAAGCTTTTCTACTATGTCTGGCTCGGAAAAACTGTGCCAGCACAGAAAACATCTCCCATCGTGTTCTAGACGTTGCACGGAGGTCTTCCAAGTGTTTGGCATGAAGAAAAGAAAAGTTGTCCAAAACAGCTTCCAATCGAATGTTCATGTGATTGGAAAAGTCAGGAGAGTGCAAAGGTACTGTTTTCTAGCTTGGCAAGCTGCGCACACAATCCCAGTGTTGTACAGCTTCCTTCTTCACCTTTCCGAAGGTGCCGCTCTCTCCGGCTCCCGGAGGCGAAGAAGCGGCTTCTTCGCGCAAAGACGATTGTGCCGCTCACTGTGCACTCCTTAGCGCGGCTTCTGCCGAAAGACGCCCGGGAGCGGCTCTTAGCTCCGGACAGCATCGTACCTTCGTCTTTAGCGTCTCTTCTCGTCTACATCTTAGCAAAAAGCTTTTCTACTATGTCTGGCTCGGAAAAACTGTGCCAGCACAGAAAACATCTCCCATCGTGTTCTAGACGTTGCACGGAGGTCTTCCAAGTGTTTGGCATGAAGAAAAGAAAAGTTGTCCAAAACAGCTTCCAATCGAATGTTCATGTGATTGGAAAAGTCAGGAGAGTGCAAAGGTACTGTTTTTCTAGCAGTTGGCAAGCTGCGCACACAATCCCAGTGTTGTACAGCTTCCTTCTTCACCTTTCCGAAGGTGCCGCTCTCTCCGGCTCCCGGAGGCGAAGAAGCGGCTTCTTCGCGCAAAGACGATTGTGCCGCTCACTGTGCACTCCTTAGCGCGGCTTCTGCCGAAAGACGCCCGGGAGCGGCTCTTAGCTCCGGACAGCATCGTACCTTCGTCTTTAGCGTCTCTTCTCGTCTACATCTTAGCAAAAAGCTTTTCTACTATGTCTGGCTCGGAAAAACTGTGCCAGCACAGAAAACATC
Source organism: Ammospiza maritima maritima (assembly GCA_036010785.1). Classification (NCBI taxonomy): domain Eukaryota; kingdom Metazoa; phylum Chordata; class Aves; order Passeriformes; family Passerellidae; genus Ammospiza; species Ammospiza maritima. The sequence goes on from JAYKTQ010000054.1 coordinate 51,117, forward strand.
TCCCATCGTGTTCTAGACGTTGCACGGAGGTCTTCCAAGTGTTTGGCATGAAGAAAAGAAAAGTTGTCCAAAACAGCTTCCAATCGAATGTTCATGTGATTGGAAAAGTCAGGAGAGTGCAAAGGTACTGTTTTCTAGCAGTTGGCAAGCTGCGCACACAATCCCAGTGTTGGTACAGCTTCCTTCTTCACCTTTCCGAAGGTGCCGCTCTCTCCGGCTCCCGGAGGCGAAGAAGCGGCTTCTTCGCGCAAAGACGATTGTGCCGCTCACTGTGCACTCCTTAGCGCGGCTTCTGCCGAAAGACGCCCGGGAGCGGCTCTTAGCTCCGGACAGCATCGTACCTTCGTCTTTAGCGTCTCTTCTCGTCTACATCTTAGCAAAAAGCTTTTCTACTATGTCTGGCTCGGAAAAACTGTGCCAGCACAGAAAACATCTCCCATCGTGTTCTAGACGTTGCACGGAGGTCTTCCAAGTGTTTGGCATGAAGAAAAGAAAAGTTGTCCAAAACAGCTTCCAATCGAATGTTCATGTGATTGGAAAAGTCAGGAGAGTGCAAAGGTACTGTTTTCTATCAGTTGGCAAGCTGCGCACACAATCCCAGTGTTGTACAGCTTCCTTCTTCACCTTTCCGAAGGTGCCGCTCTGCCGCTCTCTCCGGCTCCCGGAGGCGAAGAAGCGGCTTCCTTCGCGCAAAGACGATTGTGCCGCTCACTGTGCACTCCTTAGCGCGGCTTCTGCCGAAAGACGCCCGGAGCGGCTCTTAGCTCCGGACAGCAGCGTACTTCGTCTTTAGCTCTCTTCTCGTCTACATCTTAGCAAAAGCTTTTCTACTATGTCTGGCTCGAAAAACTGTGCCAGCACAGAAAACTCTCCCATCGTGTTCTAGACGTTGCACGGAGGTCTTCCAGTGTTTGGCATGAAGAAAAGAAAAGTTGTCCAAAACAGCTTCCAAGCGAATGTTCCATGTGATTGGAAAAGTCAGGAGAGTGCAAAGGTACTGTTTTCTAGCGTTGGCAAGCTGCGCACACATATCCCAGTGTTGTACAGCTTCCTTCTTCACCATTCCGAAGGTGCCGCTCTCGCCGGCTCCCGGAGGCGAAGAAGCGGCTTCTTCGCGCAAATACGATTGTGCCGTCACTGTGCACTCCTTAGCGCCGCTTCTGCCGAAAGACGCCCGGGGAGCGGCTCTTAGCTCCGGACTAGCTATCGTACCTTCGTCTTTAGCGTCTCTTCTCGTCTACATCTTAGCAAAAAGCTTTTCTACTATGTCTGGCTCGGAAAACTGTGCCAGCACAGAAAACATCTCCCATCGTGTTCTAGACGTTGCACGGAGTCTTCCAAGTGTTTGGCATGAAGAAAAGAAAAGTTGTTCCAAAACAGCTTCCAATCGAATGTTCATGTGATTGGTAAAGTCAGGAGAGTGCAAAGGTACTGTTTTCTAGCAGTTGGCAAGCTGCGCACACAAATCCCAGTGTTGTACAGCTTCCTTCTTCACCTTCCGAAGGTGCCGCTCTCTCCGCTCCCGGAGCCGAAGAAGCGGCTTCTTCGCGCAAAAGACGATTGTGCCGCTCACTGTGCACTCCTTAGCGCGGCTTCTGCGAAAGACGCCCGGGAGCGGCTCTTAGCTCCGGACAGCATCGTACCTTCGTCTTAGCGTCTCTTCTCGTCTACATCTTAGCAAAAAGCTTTTCTACTATGTCTGGCTCGGAAAAACTGTGCCAGCACAGAAAACATCTCCCATCGTGTTCTAGACGTTGCACGGAGGTCTTCCAAGTGTTGGCATGAAGAAAAGAAAAGTTGTCAAAACAGCTTCCAATCGAATGTTCATGTGATTGGAAAAGTCAGGAGAGTGCAAAGGTACTGTTTTCTAGCAGTTGGCAAGCTGCGCACACAATCCCAGTGTTGTACAGCTTCCTTCTTCACCTTTCCGAAGGTGCCGCTCTCTCCGGCTCCCGGAGGCGAAGAAGCGGCTTCTTCGCGCAAAGACGATTGTGCCGCTCACTGTGCACTCCTTAGCGCGGCTTCTGCCGAAAGACGCCCGGGAGCGGCTCTTAGCTCCGGACAGCATCGTACCTTCGTCTTTAGCGTCTCTTCTCGTCTACATCTTAGCAAAAAGCTTTTCTACTATGTCTGGCTCGGAAAAACTGTGCCAGCACAGAAAACATCTCCCATCGTGTTCTAGACGTTGCACGGAGGTCTTCCAAGTGTTTGGCATGAAGAAAAGAAAAGTTGTCCAAAACAGCTTCCAATCGAATGTTCATGTGATTGGAAAAGTCAGGAGAGTGCAAAGGTACTGTTTTCTAGCAGTTGGCAAGCTGCGCACACAATCCCAGGGTTGTACAGCTTCCTTCTTCACCTTTCCGAAGGTGCCGCTCTCTCCGGCTCCCGGAGGCGAAGAAGCGGCTTCTTCGCGCAAAGACGATTGTGCCGCTCACTGTGCACTCCTTAGCGCGGCTTCTGCCGAAAGACGCCCGGGAGCGGCTCTTAGCTCCGGACAGCATCGTACCTTCGTCTTTAGCGTCTCTTCTCGTCTACATCTTAGCAAAAAGCTTTTCTACTATGTCTGGCTCGGAAAAACTGTGCCAGCACAGAAAACATCTCCCATCGTGTTCTAGACGTTGCACGGAGGTCTTCCAAGTGTTTGGCATGAAGAAAAGAAAAGTTGTCCAAAACAGCTTCCAATCGAATGTTCATGTGATTGGAAAAGTCAGGAGAGTGCAAAGGTACTGTTTTCTAGCAGTTGGCAAGCTGCGCACACAATCCCAGTGTTGTACAGCTTCCTTCTTCACCTTTCCGAAGGTGCCGCTCTCTCCGGCTCCCGGAGGCGAAGAAGCGGCTTCTTCGCGCAAAGACGATTGTGCCGCTCACTGTGCACTCCTTAGCGCGGCTTCTGCCGAAAGACGCCCGGGAGCGGCTCTTAGCTCCGGACAGCATCGTACCTTCGTCTTTAGCGTCTCTTCTCGTCTACATCTTAGCAAAAAACTTTTCTACTATGTCTGGCGAGGAAAAACTGTGCCAGCACAGAAAACATCTCCCATCGTGTTCTAGACGTTGCACGGAGGTCTTCCAAGTTTTTGGCATGAAGAAAAGTGGTCCAAAACAGCTTCCAAACGAATGTTCATGTGATTGGAAAAGTCAGGAGAGTGCAAAGGTACTGTTTTCTAGCAGTTGGCAAGCTGCGCACACAATCCCAGTGTTGTACAGCTTCCTTCTTCACCTTTCCGAAGGTGCCGCTCTCTCCGGCTCTCGGAGGCGAAGAAGCGGCTTCTTCGCGCAAAGACGATTGTGCCGCTCACTGTGAACTGCTTAGCGCGGCTTCTGCCGAAAGACGCCCGGGAGCGGCTCTTAGCTGCGGACAGCATCGTACCTACGTCTTTAGCGTCTCTTCTCGTCTACATCTTAGCAAAAAGCTTTTCTACTATGTCTGGCTCGGAAAAACTGTGCCAGCACAGAAAACATCTCCCATCGTGTTCTAGACGTTGCACGGAGGTCTTCCAAGTGTTTGGCATGAAGAAAAGAAAAGGTGTCCAAAACAGCTTCCAATCGAATGTTCATGTGATTGGAAAAGTCAGGAGAGTGCAAAGGTACTGTTTTCTAGCAGTTGGCAAGCTGCGCACACAATCCCAGTGTTGTACAGCTTCCTTCTTCACCTTTCCGAAGGTGCCGCTCTCTCCGGCTCCCGGAGGCGAAGAAGCGGCTTCTTCGCGCAAAGACGATTGTGCCGCTCACTGTGCACTCCTTAGCGCGGCTTCTGCCGAAAGACGCCCGGGAGCGGCTCTTAGCTCCGGACAGCATCGTACCTTCGTCTTTAGCGTCTCTTCTCGTCTACATCTTAGCAAAAAGCTTTTCTACTATGTCTGGCTCGGAAAAACTGTGCCAGCACAGAAAACATCTCCCATCGTGTTCTAGACGTTGCACGGAGGTCTTCCAAGTGTTTGGCATGAAGAAAAGAAAAGTTGTCCAAAACAGCTTCCAATCGAATGTTCATGTGATTGGAAAAGTCAGGAGAGTGCAAAGGTACTGTTTTCTAGCAGTTGGCAAGCTGCGCACACAATCCCAGTGTTGTACAGCTTCCTTCTTCACCTTTCCGAAGGTGCCGCTCTCTCCGGCTCCCGGAGGCGAAGAAGCGGCTTCTTCGCGCAAAGACGATTGTGCCGCTCACTGTGCACTCCTTAGCGCGGCTTCTGCCGAAAGACGCCCGGGAGCGGCTCTTAGCTCCGGACAGCATCGTACCTTCGTCTTTAGCGTCTCTTCTCGTCTACATCTTAGCAAAAAGCTTTTCTACTATGTCTGGCGAGGAAAAACTGTGCCAGCACAGAAAACATCTCCCATCGTGTTCTAGACGTTGCACGGAGGTCTTCCAAGTGTTTGGCATGAAGAAAAGAAAAGTTGTCCAAAACAGCTTCCAATCGAATGTTCATGTGATTGGAAAAGTCAGGAGAGTGCAAAGGTACTGTTTTCTAGCAGTTGGCAAGCTGCGCACACAATCCCAGTGTTGTACAGCTTCCTTCTTCACCTTTCCGAAGGTGCCGCTCTCTCTGGCTCCCGGAGGCGAAGAAGCGGCTTCTTCGCGCAAAGACGATTGTGCCGCTCACTGTGCACTCCTTAGCGCGGCTTCTGCCGAAAGACGCCCGGGAGCGGCTCTTAGCTCCGGACAGCATCGTACCTTCGTCTTTAGCGTCTCTTCTCGTCTACATCTTAGCAAAAAACTTTTCTACTATGTCTGGCGAGGAAAAACTGTGCCAGCACAGAAAACATCTCCCATCGTGTTCTAGACGTTGCACGGAGGTCTTCCAAGTTTTTGGCATGAAGAAAAGTGGTCCAAAACAGCTTCCAAACGAATGTTCATGTGATTGGAAAAGTCAGGAGAGTGCAAAGGTACTGTTTTCTAGCAGTTGGCAAGCTGCGCACACAATCCCAGTGTTGTACAGCTTCCTTCTTCACCTTTCCGAAGGTGCCGCTCTCTCCGGCTCCCGGAGGCGAAGAAGCGGCTTCTTCGCGCAAAGACGATTGTGCCGCTCACTGTGAACTCCTTAGCGCGGCTTCTGCCGAAAGACGCCCGGGAGCGGCTCTTAGCTGCGGACAGCATCGTACCTACGTCTTTAGCGTCTCTTCTCGTCTACATCTTAGCAAAAAGCTTTTCTACTATGTCTGGCTCGGAAAAACTGTGCCAGCACAGAAAACATCTCCCATCGTGTTCTAGACGTTGCACGGAGGTCTTCCAAGTGTTTGGCATGAAGAAAAGAAAAGGTGTCCAAAACAGCTTCCAATCGAATGTTCATGTGATTGGAATAGTCAGGAGAGTGCAAAGGTACTGTTTTCTAGCAGTTGGCAAGCTGCGCACACAATCCCAGTGTTGTACAGCTTCCTTCTTCACCTTTCCGAAGGTGCCGCTCTCTCCGGCTCCCGGAGGCGAAGAAGCGGCTTCTTCGCGCAAAGACGATTGTGCCGCTCACTGTGCACTCCTTAGCGCGGCTTCTGCCGAAAGACGCCCGGGAGCGGCTCTTAGCTCCGGACAGCATCGTACCTTTGTCTTTAGCGTCTCTTCTCGTCTACATCTTAGCAAAAAGCTTTTCTACTATGTCTGGCTCGGAAAAACTGTGCCAGCACAGAAAACATCTCCCATCGTGTTCTAGACGTTGCACGGAGGTCTTCCAAGTGTTTGGCATGAAGAAAAGAAAAGTTGTCCAAAACAGCTTCCAATCGAATGTTCATGTGATTGGAAAAGTCAGGAGAGTGCAAAGGTACTGTTTTCTAGCAGTTGGCAAGCTGCGCACACAATCCCAGTGTTGTACAGCTTCCTTCTTCACCTTTCCGAAGGTGCCGCTCTCTCCGGCTCCCGGAGGCGAAGAAGCGGCTTCTTCGCGCAAAGACGATTGTGCCGCTCACTGTGCACTCCTTAGCGCGGCTTCTGCCGAAAGACGCCCGGGAGCGGCTCTTAGCTCCGGACAGCATCGTACCTTCGTCTTTAGCGTCTCTTCTCGTCTACATCTTAGCAAAAAGCTTTTCTACTATGTCTGGCTCGGAAAAACTGTGCCAGCACAGAAAACATCTCCCATCGTGTTCTAGACGTTGCACGGAGGTCTTCCAAGTGTTTGGCATGAAGAAAAGAAAAGGTGTCCAAAACAGCTTCCAATCGAATGTTCATGTGATTGGAATAGTCAGGAGAGTGCAAAGGTACTGTTTTCTAGCAGTTGGCAAGCTGCGCACACAATCCCAGTGTTGTACAGCTTCCTTCTTCACCTTTCCGAAGGTGCCGCTCTCTCCGGCTCCCGGAGGCGAAGAAGCGGCTTCTTCGCGCAAAGACGATTGTGCCGCTCACTGTGCACTCCTTAGCGCGGCTTCTGCCGAAAGACGCCCGGGAGCGGCTCTTAGCTCCGGACAGCATCGTACCTTTGTCTTTAGCGTCTCTTCTCGTCTACATCTTAGCAAAAAGCTTTTCTACTATGTCTGGCTCGGAAAAACTGTGCCAGCACAGAAAACATCTCCCATCGTGTTCTAGACGTTGCACGGAGGTCTTCCAAGTGTTTGGCATGAAGAAAAGAAAAGTTGTCCAAAACAGCTTCCAATCGAATGTTCATGTGATTGGAAAAGTCAGGAGAGTGCAAAGGTACTGTTTTCTAGCAGTTGGCAAGCTGCGCACACAATCCCAGTGTTGTACAGCTTCCTTCTTCACCTTTCCGAAGGTGCCGCTCTCTCCGGCTCCCGGAGGCGAAGAAGCGGCTTCTTCGCGCAAAGACGATTGTGCCGCTCACTGTGCACTCCTTAGCGCGGCTTCTGCCGAAAGACGCCCGGGAGCGGCTCTTAGCTCCGGACAGCATCGTACCTTCGTCTTTAGCGTCTCTTCTCGTCTACATCTTAGCAAAAAGCTTTTCTACTATGTCTGGCTCGGAAAAACTGTGCCAGCACAGAAAACATCTCCCATCGTGTTCTAGACGTTGCACGGAGGTCTTCCAAGTGTTTGGCATGAAGAAAAGAAAAGTTGTCCAAAACAGCTTCCAATCGAATGTTCATGTGATTGGAAAAGTCAGGAGAGTGCAAAGGTACTGTTTTCTAGCAGTTGGCAAGCTGCGCACACAATCCCAGGGTTGTACAGCTTCCTTCTTCACCTTTCCGAAGGTGCCGCTCTCTCCGGCTCCCGGAGGCGAAGAAGCGGCTTCTTCGCGCAAAGACGATTGTGCCGCTCACTGTGCACTCCTTAGCGCGGCTTCTGCCGAAAGACGCCCGGGAGCGGCTCTTAGCTCCGGACAGCATCGTACCTTCGTCTTTAGCGTCTCTTCTCGTCTACATCTTAGCAAAAAGCTTTTCTACTATGTCTGGCGAGGAAAAACTGTGCCAGCACAGAAAACATCTCCCATCGTGTTCTAGACGTTGCACGGAGGTCTTCCAAGTGTTTGGCATGAAGAAAAGAAAAGTTGTCCAAAACAGCTTCCAATCGAATGTTCATGTGATTGGAAAAGTCAGGAGAGTGCAAAGGTACTGTTTTCTAGCAGTTGGCAAGCTGCGCACACAATCCCAGTGTTGTACAGCTTCCTTCTTCACCTTTCCGAAGGTGCCGCTCTCTCCGGCTCCCGGAGGCGAAGAAGCGGCTTCTTCGCGCAAAGACGATTGTGCCGCTCACTGTGCACTCCTTAGCGCGGCTTCTGCCGAAAGACGCCCGGGAGCGGCTCTTAGCTCCGGACAGCATCGTACCTTTGTCTTTAGCGTCTCTTCTCGTCTACATCTTAGCAAAAAGCTTTTCTACTATGTCTGGCTCGGAAAAACTGTGCCAGCACAGAAAACATCTCCCATCGTGTTCTAGACGTTGCACGGAGGTCTTCCAAGTGTTTGGCATGAAGAAAAGAAAAGTTGTCCAAAACAGCTTCCAATCGAATGTTCATGTGATTGGAAAAGTCAGGAGAGTGCAAAGGTACTGTTTTCTAGCAGTTGGCAAGCTGCGCACACAATCCCAGTGTTGTACAGCTTCCTTCTTCACCTTTCCGAAGGTGCCGCTCTCTCCGGCTCCCGGAGGCGAAGAAGCGGCTTCTTCGCGCAAAGACGATTGTGCCGCTCACTGTGCACTCCTTAGCGCGGCTTCTGCCGAAAGACGCCCGGGAGCGGCTCTTAGCTCCGGACAGCATCGTACCTTCGTCTTTAGCGTCTCTTCTCGTCTACATCTTAGCAAAAAGCTTTTCTACTATGTCTGGCTCGGAAAAACTGTGCCAGCACAGAAAACATCTCCCATCGTGTTCTAGACGTTGCACGGAGGTCTTCCAAGTGTTTGGCATGAAGAAAAGAAAAGGTGTCCAAAACAGCTTCCAATCGAATGTTCATGTGATTGGAATAGTCAGGAGAGTGCAAAGGTACTGTTTTCTAGCAGTTGGCAAGCTGCGCACACAATCCCAGTGTTGTACAGCTTCCTTCTTCACCTTTCCGAAGGTGCCGCTCTCTCCGGCTCCCGGAGGCGAAGAAGCGGCTTCTTCGCGCAAAGACGATTGTGCCGCTCACTGTGCACTCCTTAGCGCGGCTTCTGCCGAAAGACGCCCGGGAGCGGCTCTTAGCTCCGGACAGCATCGTACCTTTGTCTTTAGCGTCTCTTCTCGTCTACATCTTAGCAAAAAGCTTTTCTACTATGTCTGGCTCGGAAAAACTGTGCCAGCACAGAAAACATCTCCCATCGTGTTCTAGACGTTGCACGGAGGTCTTCCAAGTGTTTGGCATGAAGAAAAGAAAAGTTGTCCAAAACAGCTTCCAATCGAATGTTCATGTGATTGGAAAAGTCAGGAGAGTGCAAAGGTACTGTTTTCTAGCAGTTGGCAAGCTGCGCACACAATCCCAGTGTTGTACAGCTTCCTTCTTCACCTTTCCGAAGGTGCCGCTCTCTCCGGCTCCCGGAGGCGAAGAAGCGGCTTCTTCGCGCAAAGACGATTGTGCCGCTCACTGTGCACTCCTTAGCGCGGCTTCTGCCGAAAGACGCCCGGGAGCGGCTCTTAGCTCCGGACAGCATCGTACCTTCGTCTTTAGCGTCTCTTCTCGTCTACATCTTAGCAAAAAGCTTTTCTACTATGTCTGGCTCGGAAAAACTGTGCCAGCACAGAAAACATCTCCCATCGTGTTCTAGACGTTGCACGGAGGTCTTCCAAGTGTTTGGCATGAAGAAAAGAAAAGTTGTCCAAAACAGCTTCCAATCGAATGTTCATGTGATTGGAAAAGTCAGGAGAGTGCAAAGGTACTGTTTTCTAGCAGTTGGCAAGCTGCGCACACAATCCCAGGGTTGTACAGCTTCCTTCTTCACCTTTCCGAAGGTGCCGCTCTCTCCGGCTCCCGGAGGCGAAGAAGCGGCTTCTTCGCGCAAAGACGATTGTGCCGCTCACTGTGCACTCCTTAGCGCGGCTTCTGCCGAAAGACGCCCGGGAGCGGCTCTTAGCTCCGGACAGCATCGTACCTTCGTCTTTAGCGTCTCTTCTCGTCTACATCTTAGCAAAAAGCTTTTCTACTATGTCTGGCGAGGAAAAACTGTGCCAGCACAGAAAACATCTCCCATCGTGTTCTAGACGTTGCACGGAGGTCTTCCAAGTGTTTGGCATGAAGAAAAGAAAAGTTGTCCAAAACAGCTTCCAATCGAATGTTCATGTGATTGGAAAAGTCAGGAGAGTGCAAAGGTACTGTTTTCTAGCAGTTGGCAAGCTGCGCACACAATCCCAGTGTTGTACAGCTTCCTTCTTCACCTTTCCGAAGGTGCCGCTCTCTCCGGCTCCCGGAGGCGAAGAAGCGGCTTCTTCGCGCAAAGACGATTGTGCCGCTCACTGTGCACTCCTTAGCGCGGCTTCTGCCGAAAGACGCCCGGGAGCGGCTCTTAGCTCCGGACAGCATCGTACCTTCGTCTTTAGCGTCTCTTCTCGTCTACATCTTAGCAAAAAACTTTTCTACTATGTCTGGCGAGGAAAAACTGTGCCAGCACAGAAAACATCTCCCATCGTGTTCTAGACGTTGCACGGAGGTCTTCCAAGTTTTTGGCATGAAGAAAAGTGGTCCAAAACAGCTTCCAAACGAATGTTCATGTGATTGGAAAAGTCAGGAGAGTGCAAAGGTACTGTTTTCTAGCAGTTGGCAAGCTGCGCACACAATCCCAGTGTTGTACAGCTTCCTTCTTCACCTTTCCGAAGGTGCCGCTCTCTCCGGCTCTCGGAGGCGAAGAAGCGGCTTCTTCGCGCAAAGACGATTGTGCCGCTCACTGTGAACTGCTTAGCGCGGCTTCTGCCGAAAGACGCCCGGGAGCGGCTCTTAGCTGCGGACAGCATCGTACCTACGTCTTTAGCGTCTCTTCTCGTCTACATCTTAGCAAAAAGCTTTTCTACTATGTCTGGCTCGGAAAAACTGTGCCAGCACAGAAAACATCTCCCATCGTGTTCTAGACGTTGCACGGAGGTCTTCCAAGTGTTTGGCATGAAGAAAAGAAAAGGTGTCCAAAACAGCTTCCAATCGAATGTTCATGTGATTGGAAAAGTCAGGAGAGTGCAAAGGTACTGTTTTCTAGCAGTTGGCAAGCTGCGCACACAATCCCAGTGTTGTACAGCTTCCTTCTTCACCTTTCCGAAGGTGCCGCTCTCTCCGGCTCCCGGAGGCGAAGAAGCGGCTTCTTCGCGCAAAGACGATTGTGCCGCTCACTGTGCACTCCTTAGCGCGGCTTCTGCCGAAAGACGCCCGGGAGCGGCTCTTAGCTCCGGACAGCATCGTACCTTCGTCTTTAGCGTCTCTTCTCGTCTACATCTTAGCAAAAAGCTTTTCTACTATGTCTGGCTCGGAAAAACTGTGCCAGCACAGAAAACATCTCCCATCGTGTTCTAGACGTTGCACGGAGGTCTTCCAAGTGTTTGGCATGAAGAAAAGAAAAGTTGTCCAAAACAGCTTCCAATCGAATGTTCATGTGATTGGAAAAGTCAGGAGAGTGCAAAGGTACTGTTTTCTAGCAGTTGGCAAGCTGCGCACACAATCCCAGTGTTGTACAGCTTCCTTCTTCACCTTTCCGAAGGTGCCGCTCTCTCCGGCTCCCGGAGGCGAAGAAGCGGCTTCTTCGCGCAAAGACGATTGTGCCGCTCACTGTGCACTCCTTAGCGCGGCTTCTGCCGAAAGACGCCCGGGAGCGGCTCTTAGCTCCGGACAGCATCGTACCTTCGTCTTTAGCGTCTCTTCTCGTCTACATCTTAGCAAAAAGCTTTTCTACTATGTCTGGCGAGGAAAAACTGTGCCAGCACAGAAAACATCTCCCATCGTGTTCTAGACGTTGCACGGAGGTCTTCCAAGTGTTTGGCATGAAGAAAAGAAAAGTTGTCCAAAACAGCTTCCAATCGAATGTTCATGTGATTGGAAAAGTCAGGAGAGTGCAAAGGTACTGTTTTCTAGCAGTTGGCAAGCTGCGCACACAATCCCAGTGTTGTACAGCTTCCTTCTTCACCTTTCCGATGCTGCCGCTCTCTCCGGCTCCCGGAGCCGAAGAAGCGGCTTCTTCGCGCAAAGACGATTGTGCCGCTCACTGTGCACTCCTTAGCGCGGCTTCTGCCGAAAGACGCCCGGGAGCGGCTCTTAGCTCCGGACAGCATCGTACCTTCGTCTTTAGCGTCTCTTCTCGTCTACATCTTAGCAAAAAACTTTTCTACTATGTCTGGCTCGGAAAAACTGTGCCAGCACAGAAAACATCTCCCATCGTGTTCTAGACGTTGCACGGAGGTCTTCCAAGTTTTTGGCATGAAGAAAAGTGGTCCAAAACAGCTTCCAAACGAATGTTCATGTGATTGGAAAAGTCAGGAGAGTGCAAAGGTACTGTTTTCTAGCAGTTGGCAAGCTGCGCACACAATCCCAGTGTTGTACAGCTTCCTTCTTCACCTTTCCGAAGGTGCCGCTCTCTCCGGCTCCCGGAGGCGAAGAAGCGGCTTCTTCGCGCAAAGACGATTGTGCCGCTCACTGTGAACTCCTTAGCGCGGCTTCTGCCGAAAGACGCCCGGGAGCGGCTCTTAGCTGCGGACAGCATCGTACCTACGTCTTTAGCGTCTCTTCTCGTCTACATCTTAGCAAAAAGCTTTTCTACTATGTCTGGCTCGGAAAAACTGTGCCAGCACAGAAAACATCTCCCATCGTGTTCTAGACGTTGCACGGAGGTCTTCCAAGTGTTTGGCATGAAGAAAAGAAAAGGTGTCCAAAACAGCTTCCAATCGAATGTTCATGTGATTGGAATAGTCAGGAGAGTGCAAAGGTACTGTTTTCTAGCAGTTGGCAAGCTGCGCACACAATCCCAGTGTTGTACAGCTTCCTTCTTCACCTTTCCGAAGGTGCCGCTCTCTCCGGCTCCCGGAGGCGAAGAAGCGGCTTCTTCGCGCAAAGACGATTGTGCCGCTCACTGTGCACTCCTTAGCGCGGCTTCTGCCGAAAGACGCCCGGGAGCGGCTCTTAGCTCCGGACAGCATCGTACCTTCGTCTTTAGCGTCTCTTCTCGTCTACATCTTAGCAAAAAGCTTTTCTACTATGTCTGGCTCGGAAAAACTGTGCCAGCACAGAAAACATCTCCCATCGTGTTCTAGACGTTGCACGGAGGTCTTCCAAGTGTTTGGCATGAAGAAAAGAAAAGTTGTCCAAAACAGCTTCCAATCGAATGTTCATGTGATTGGAAAAGTCAGGAGAGTGCAAAGGTACTGTTTTCTAGCAGTTGGCAAGCTGCGCACACAATCCCAGTGTTGTACAGCTTCCTTCTTCACCTTTCCGAAGGTGCCGCTCTCTCCGGCTCCCGGAGGCGAAGAAGCGGCTTCTTCGCGCAAAGACGATTGTGCCGCTCACTGTGCACTCCTTAGCGCGGCTTCTGCCGAAAGACGCCCGGGAGCGGCTCTTAGCTCCGGACAGCATCGTACCTTCGTCTTTAGCGTCTCTTCTCGTCTACATCTTAGCAAAAAGCTTTTCTACTATGTCTGGCTCGGAAAAACTGTGCCAGCACAGAAAACATCTCCCATCGTGTTCTAGACGTTGCACGGAGGTCTTCCAAGTGTTTGGCATGAAGAAAAGAAAAGGTGTCCAAAACAGCTTCCAATCGAATGTTCATGTGATTGGAATAGTCAGGAGAGTGCAAAGGTACTGTTTTCTAGCAGTTGGCAAGCTGCGCACACAATCCCAGTGTTGTACAGCTTCCTTCTTCACCTTTCCGAAGGTGCCGCTCTCTCCGGCTCCCGGAGGCGAAGAAGCGGCTTCTTCGCGCAAAGACGATTGTGCCGCTCACTGTGCACTCCTTAGCGCGGCTTCTGCCGAAAGACGCCCGGGAGCGGCTCTTAGCTCCGGACAGCATCGTACCTTTGTCTTTAGCGTCTCTTCTCGTCTACATCTTAGCAAAAAGCTTTTCTACTATGTCTGGCTCGGAAAAACTGTGCCAGCACAGAAAACATCTCCCATCGTGTTCTAGACGTTGCACGGAGGTCTTCCAAGTGTTTGGCATGAAGAAAAGAAAAGTTGTCCAAAACAGCTTCCAATCGAATGTTCATGTGATTGGAAAAGTCAGGAGAGTGCAAAGGTACTGTTTTCTAGCAGTTGGCAAGCTGCGCACACAATCCCAGTGTTGTACAGCTTCCTTCTTCACCTTTCCGAAGGTGCCGCTCTCTCCGGCTCCCGGAGGCGAAGAAGCGGCTTCTTCGCGCAAAGACGATTGTGCCGCTCACTGTGCACTCCTTAGCGCGGCTTCTGCCGAAAGACGCCCGGGAGCGGCTCTTAGCTCCGGACAGCATCGTACCTTCGTCTTTAGCGTCTCTTCTCGTCTACATCTTAGCAAAAAGCTTTTCTACTATGTCTGGCTCGGAAAAACTGTGCCAGCACAGAAAACATCTCCCATCGTGTTCTAGACGTTGCACGGAGGTCTTCCAAGTGTTTGGCATGAAGAAAAGAAAAGTTGTCCAAAACAGCTTCCAATCGAATGTTCATGTGATTGGAAAAGTCAGGAGAGTGCAAAGGTACTGTTTTCTAGCAGTTGGCAAGCTGCGCACACAATCCCAGTGTTGTACAGCTTCCTTCTTCACCTTTCCGAAGGTGCCGCTCTCTCCGGCTCCCGGAGGCGAAGAAGCGGCTTCTTCGCGCAAAGACGATTGTGCCGCTCACTGTGCACTCCTTAGCGCCGCTTCTGCCGAAAGACGCCCGGGAGCGGCTCTTAGCTCCGGACAGCATCGTACCTTCATCTTTAGCGTCTCTTCTCGTCTACATCTTAGCAAAAAGCTTTTCTACTATGTCTGGCTCGGAAAAACTGTGCCAGCACAGAAAACATCTCCCATCGTGTTCTAGACGTTGCACGGAGGTCTTCCAAGTGTTTGGCATGAAGAAAAGAAAAGTTGTCCAAAACAGCTTCCAATCGAATGTTCATGTGATTGGAAAAGTCAGGAGAGTGCAAAGGTACTGTTTTCTAGCAGTTGGCAAGCTGCGCACACAATCCCAGTGTTGTACAGCTTCCTTCTTCACCTTTCCGAAGGTGCCGCTCTCTCCGGCTCCCGGAGGCGAAGAAGCGGCTTCTTCGCGCAAAGACGATTGTGCCGCTCACTGTGCACTCCTTAGCGCGGCTTCTGCCGAAAGACGCCCGGGAGCGGCTCTTAGCTCCGGACAGCATCGTACCTTCGTCTTTAGCGTCTCTTCTCGTCTACATCTTAGCAAAAAGCTTTTCTACTATGTCTGGCTCGGAAAAACTGTGCCAGCACAGAAAACATCTCCCATCGTGTTCTACACGTTGCACGGAGGTCTTCCAAGTGTTTGGCATGAAGAAAAGAAAAGTTGTCCAAAACAGCTTCCAATCGAATGTTCATGTGATTGGAAAAGTCAGGAGAGTGCAAAGGTACTGTTTTCTAGCAGTTGGCAAGCTGCGCACACAATCCCAGTGTTGTACAGCTTCCTTCTTCACCTTTCCGAAGGTGCCGCTCTCTCCGGCTCCCGGAGGCGAAGAAGCGGCTTCTTCGCGCAAAGACGATTGTGCCGCTCACTGTGCACTCCTTAGCGCGGCTTCTGCCGAAAGACGCCCGGGAGCGGCTCTTAGCTCCGGACAGCATCGTACCTTCGTCTTTAGCGTCTCTTCTCGTCTACATCTTAGCAAAAAGCTTTTCTACTATGTCTGGCTCGGAAAAACTGTGCCAGCACAGAAAACATCTCCCATCGTGTTCTAGACGTTGCACGGAGGTCTTCCAAGTGTTTGGCATGAAGAAAAGAAAAGTTGTCCAAAACAGCTTCCAATCGAATGTTCATGTGATTGGAAAAGTCAGGAGAGTGCAAAGGTACTGTTTTCTAGCAGTTGGCAAGCTGCGCACACAATCCCAGTGTTGTACAGCTTCCTTCTTCACCTTTCCGAAGGTGCCGCTCTCTCCGGCTCCCGGAGGCGAAGAAGCGGCTTCTTCGCGCAAAGACGATTGTGCCGCTCACTGTGCACTCCTTAGCGCGGCTTCTGCCGAAAGACGCCCGGGAGCGGCTCTTAGCTCCGGACAGCATCGTACCTTCGTCTTTAGCGTCTCTTCTCGTCTACATCTTAGCAAAAAGCTTTTCTACTATGTCTGGCTCGGAAAAACTGTGCCAGCACAGAAAACATCTCCCATCGTGTTCTAGACGTTGCACGGAGGTCTTCCAAGTGTTTGGCATGAAGAAAAGAAAAGTTGTCCAAAACAGCTTCCAATCGAATGTTCATGTGATTGGAAAAGTCAGGAGAGTGCAAAGGTACTGTTTTCTAGCAGTTGGCAAGCTGCGCACACAATCCCAGTGTTGTACAGCTTCCTTCTTCACCTTTCCGAAGGTGCCGCTCTCTCCGGCTCCCGGAGGCGAAGAAGCGGCTTCTTCGCGCAAAGACGATTGTGCCGCTCACTGTGCACTCCTTAGCGCGGCTTCTGCCGAAAGACGCCCGGGAGCGGCTCTTAGCTCCGGACAGCATCGTACCTTCGTCTTTAGCGTCTCTTCTCGTCTACATCTTAGCAAAAAGCTTTTCTACTATGTCTGGCTCGGAAAAACTGTGCCAGCACAGAAAACATCTCCCATCGTGTTCTAGACGTTGCACGGAGGTCTTCCAAGTGTTTGGCATGAAGAAAAGAAAAGTTGTCCAAAACAGCTTCCAATCGAATGTTCATGTGATTGGAAAAGTCAGGAGAGTGCAAAGGTACTGTTTTCTAGCAGTTGGCAAGCTGCGCACACAATCCCAGTGTTGTACAGCTTCCTTCTTCACCTTTCCGAAGGTGCCGCTCTCTCCGGCTCCCGGAGGCGAAGAAGCGGCTTCTTCGCGCAAAGACGATTGTGCCGCTCACTGTGCACTCCTTAGCGCGGCTTCTGCCGAAAGACGCCCGGGAGCGGCTCTTAGCTCCGGACAGCATCGTACCTTCGTCTTTAGCGTCTCTTCTCGTCTACATCTTAGCAAAAAGCTTTTCTACTATGTCTGGCTCGGAAAAACTGTGCCAGCACAGAAAACATCTCCCATCGTGTTCTAGACGTTGCACGGAGGTCTTCCAAGTGTTTGGCATGAAGAAAAGTTGTCCAAAACAGCTTCCAATCGAATGTTCATGTGATTGGAAAAGTCAGGAGAGTGCAAAGGTACTGTTTTCTAGCAGTTGGCAAGCTGCGCACACAATCCCAGTGTTGTACAGCTTCCTTCTTCACCTTTCCGAAGGTGCCGCTCTCTCCGGCTCCCGGAGGCGAAGAAGCGGCTTCTTCGCGCAAAGACGATTGTGCCGCTCACTGTGAACTCCTTAGCGCGGCTTCTGCCGAAAGATGCCCGGGAGCGGCTCTTAGCTCCGGACAGCATCGTACCTTCGTCTTTAGCGTCTCTTCTCGTCTACATCTTAGCAAAAAGCTTTTCTACTATGTCTGGCTCGGAAAAACTGTGCCAGCACAGAAAACATCTCCCATCGTGTTCTAGACGTTGCACGGAGGTCTTCCAAGTGTTTGGCATGAAGAAAAGAAAAGGTGTCCAAAACAGCTTCCAATCGAATGTTCATGTGATTGGAAAAGTCAGGAGAGTGCAAAGGTACTGTTTTCTAGCAGTTGGCAAGCTGCGCACACAATCCCAGTGTTGTACAGCTTCCTTCTTCACCTTTCCGAAGGTGCCGCTCTCTCCGGCTCCCGGAGGCGAAGAAGCGGCTTCTTCGCGCAAAGACGATTGTGCCGCTCACTGTGCACTCCTTAGCGCGGCTTCTGCCGAAAGACGCCCGGGAGCGGCTCTTAGCTCCGGACAGCATCGTACCTTCGTCTTTAGCGTCTCTTCTCGTCTACATCTTAGCAAAAAGCTTTTCTACTATGTCTGGCTCGGAAAAACTGTGCCAGCACAGAAAACATCTCCCATCGTGTTCTAGACGTTGCACGGAGGTCTTCCAAGTGTTTGGCATGAAGAAAAGAAAAGTTGTCCAAAACAGCTTCCAATCGAATGTTCATGTGATTGGAAAAGTCAGGAGAGTGCAAAGGTACTGTTTTCTAGCAGTTGGCAAGCTGCGCACACAATCCCAGTGTTGTACAGCTTCCTTCTTCACCTTTCCGAAGGTGCCGCTCTCTCCGGCTCCCGGAGGCGAAGAAGCGGCTTCTTCGCGCAAAGACGATTGTGCCGCTCACTGTGCACTCCTTAGCGCGGCTTCTGCCGAAAGACGCCCGGGAGCGGCTCTTAGCTCCGGACAGCATCGTACCTTCGTCTTTAGCGTCTCTTCTCGTCTACATCTTAGCAAAAAGCTTTTCTACTATGTCTGGCTCGGAAAAACTGTGCCAGCAAAGAAAACATCTCCCATCGTGTTCTAGACGTTGCACGGAGGTCTTCCAAGTGTTTGGCATGAAGAAAAGAAAAGTTGTCCAAAACAGCTTCCAATCGAATGTTCATGTGATTGGAAAAGTCAGGAGAGTGCAAAGGTACTCTTTTCTAGCAGTTGGCAAGCTGCGCACACAATCCCAGTGTTGTACAGCTTCCTTCTTCACCTTTCCGAAGGTGCCGCTCTCTCCGGCTCCCGGAGGCGAAGAAGCGGCTTCTTCGCGCAAAGACGATTGTGCCGCTCACTGTGCACTCCTTAGCGCGGCTTCTGCCGAAAGACGCCCGGGAGCGGCTCTTAGCTCCGGACAGCATCGTACCTTCGTCTTTAGCGTCTCTTCTCGTCTACATCTTAGCAAAAAGCTTTTCTACTATGTCTGGCTCGGAAAAACTGTGCCAGCACAGAAAACATCTCCCATCGTGTTCTAGACGTTGCACGGAGGTCTTCCAAGTGTTTGGCATGAAGAAAAGAAAAGTTGTTCAAAACAGCTTCCAATCGAATGTTCATGTGATTGGAAAAGTCAGGAGAGTGCAAAGGTACTGTTTTCTAGCAGTTGGCAAGCTGCGCACACAATCCCAGTGTTGTACAGCTTCCTTCTTCACCTTTCCGAAGGTGCCGCTCTCTCCGGCTCCCGGAGGCGAAGAAGCGGCTTCTTCGCGCAAAGACGATTGTGCCGCTCACTGTGCACTCCTTAGCGCGGCTTCTGCCGAAAGACGCCCGGGAGCGGCTCTTAGCTCCGGACAGCATCGTACCTTCGTCTTTAGCGTCTCTTCTCGTCTACATCTTAGCAAAAAGCTTTTCTACTATGTCTGGCTCGGAAAAACTGTGCCAGCACAGAAAACATCTCCCATCGTGTTCTAGACGTTGCACGGAGGTCTTCCAAGTGTTTGGCATGAAGAAAAGAAAAGTTGTCCAAAACAGCTTCCAATCGAATGTTCATGTGATTGGAAAAGTCAGGAGAGTGCAAAGGTACTGTTTTCTAGCAGTTGGCAAGCTGCGCACACAATCCCAGGGTTGTACAGCTTCCTTCTTCACCTTTCCGAAGGTGCCGCTCTCTCCGGCTCCCGGAGGCGAAGAAGCGGCTTCTTCGCGCAAAGACGATTGTGCCGCTCACTGTGCACTCCTTAGCGCGGCTTCTGCCGAAAGACGCCCGGGAGCGGCTCTTAGCTCCGGACAGCATCGTACCTTCGTCTTTAGCGTCTCTTCTCGTCTACATCTTAGCAAAAAGCTTTTCTACTATGTCTGGCTCGGAAAAACTGTGCCAGCACAGAAAACATCTCCCATCGTGTTCTAGACGTTGCACGGAGGTCTTCCAAGTGTTTGGCATGAAGAAAAGAAAAGTTGTCCAAAACAGCTTCCAATCGAATGTTCATGTGATTGGAAAAGTCAGGAGAGTGCAAAGGTACTGTTTTCTAGCAGTTGGCAAGCTGCGCACACAATCCCAGTGTTGTACAGCTTCCTTCTTCACCTTTCCGAAGGTGCCGCTCTCTCCGGCTCCCGGAGGCGAAGAAGCGGCTTCTTCGCGCAAAGACGATTGTGCCGCTCACTGTGCACTCCTTAGCGCGGCTTCTGCCGAAAGACGCCCGGGAGCGGCTCTTAGCTCCGGACAGCATCGTACCTTCGTCTTTAGCGTCTCTTCTCGTCTACATCTTAGCAAAAAGCTTTTCTACTATGTCTGGCTCGGAAAAACTGTGCCAGCACAGAAAACATCTCCCATCGTGTTCTAGACGTTGCACGGAGGTCTTCCAAGTGTTTGGCATGAAGAAAAGAAAAGTTGTCCAAAACAGCTTCCAATCGAATGTTCATGTGATTGGAAAAGTCAGGAGAGTGCAAAGGTACTGTTTTCTAGCAGTTGGCAAGCTGCGCACACAATCCCAGTGTTGTACAGCTTCCTTCTTCACCTTTCCGAAGGTGCCGCTCTCTCCGGCTCCCGGAGGCGAAGAAGCGGCTTCTTCGCGCAAAGACGATTGTGCCGCTCACTGTGCACTCCTTAGCGCGGCTTCTGCCGAAAGACGCCCGGGAGCGGCTCTTAGCTCCGGACAGCATCGTACCTTCGTCTTTAGCGTCTCTTCTCGTCTACATCTTAGCAAAAAGCTTTTCTACTATGTCTGGCTCGGAAAAACTGTGCCAGCACAGAAAACATCTCCCATCGTGTTCTAGACGTTGCACGGAGGTCTTCCAAGTTTTTGGCATGAAGAAAAGTTGTCCAAAACAGCTTCCAATCGAATGTTCATGTGATTGGAAAAGTCAGGAGAGTGCAAAGGTACTGTTTTCTAGCAGTTGGCAAGCTGCGCACACAATCCCAGTGTTGTACAGCTTCCTTCTTCACCTTTCCGAAGGTGCCGCTCTCTCCGGCTCCCGGAGGCGAAGAAGCGGCTTCTTCGCGCAAAGACGATTGTGCCGCTCACTGTGAACTCCTTAGCGCGGCTTCTGCCGAAAGATGCCCGGGAGCGGCTCTTAGCTCCGGACAGCATCGTACCTTCGTCTTTAGCGTCTCTTCTCGTCTACATCTTAGCAAAAAGCTTTTCTACTATGTCTGGCTCGGAAAAACTGTGCCAGCACAGAAAACATCTCCCATCGTGTTCTAGACGTTGCACGGAGGTCTTCCAAGTGTTTGGCATGAAGAAAAGAAAAGGTGTCCAAAACAGCTTCCAATCGAATGTTCATGTGATTGGAAAAGTCAGGAGAGTGCAAAGGTACTGTTTTCTAGCAGTTGGCAAGCTGCGCACACAATCCCAGTGTTGTACAGCTTCCTTCTTCACCTTTCCGAAGGTGCCGCTCTCTCCGGCTCCCGGAGGCGAAGAAGCGGCTTCTTCGCGCAAAGACGATTGTGCCGCTCACTGTGCACTCCTTAGCGCGGCTTCTGCCGAAAGACGCCCGGGAGCGGCTCTTAGCTCCGGACAGCATCGTACCTTCGTCTTTAGCGTCTCTTCTCGTCTACATCTTAGCAAAAAGCTTTTCTACTATGTCTGGCTCGGAAAAACTGTGCCAGCACAGAAAACATCTCCCATCGTGTTCTAGACGTTGCACGGAGGTCTTCCAAGTGTTTGGCATGAAGAAAAGAAAAGTTGTCCAAAACAGCTTCCAATCGAATGTTCATGTGATTGGAAAAGTCAGGAGAGTGCAAAGGTACTGTTTTCTAGCAGTTGGCAAGCTGCGCACACAATCCCAGTGTTGTACAGCTTCCTTCTTCACCTTTCCGAAGGTGCCGCTCTCTCCGGCTCCCGGAGGCGAAGAAGCGGCTTCTTCGCGCAAAGACGATTGTGCCGCTCACTGTGCACTCCTTAGCGCGGCTTCTGCCGAAAGACGCCCGGGAGCGGCTCTTAGCTCCGGACAGCATCGTACCTTCGTCTTTAGCGTCTCTTCTCGTCTACATCTTAGCAAAAAGCTTTTCTACTATGTCTGGCTCGGAAAAACTGTGCCAGCAAAGAAAACATCTCCCATCGTGTTCTAGACGTTGCACGGAGGTCTTCCAAGTGTTTGGCATGAAGAAAAGAAAAGTTGTCCAAAACAGCTTCCAATCGAATGTTCATGTGATTGGAAAAGTCAGGAGAGTGCAAAGGTACTGTTTTCTAGCAGTTGGCAAGCTGCGCACACAATCCCAGTGTTGTACAGCTTCCTTCTTCACCTTTCCGAAGGTGCCGCTCTCTCCGGCTCCCGGAGGCGAAGAAGCGGCTTCTTCGCGCAAAGACGATTGTGCCGCTCACTGTGCACTCCTTAGCGCGGCTTCTGCCGAAAGACGCCCGGGAGCGGCTCTTAGCTCCGGACAGCATCGTACCTTCGTCTTTAGCGTCTCTTCTCGTCTACATCTTAGCAAAAAGCTTTTCTACTATGTCTGGCTCGGAAAAACTGTGCCAGCACAGAAAACATCTCCCATCGTGTTCTAGACGTTGCACGGAGGTCTTCCAAGTGTTTGGCATGAAGAAAAGAAAAGTTGTTCAAAACAGCTTCCAATCGAATGTTCATGTGATTGGAAAAGTCAGGAGAGTGCAAAGGTACTGTTTTCTAGCAGTTGGCAAGCTGCGCACACAATCCCAGTGTTGTACAGCTTCCTTCTTCACCTTTCCGAAGGTGCCGCTCTCTCCGGCTCCCGGAGGCGAAGAAGCGGCTTCTTCGCGCAAAGACGATTGTGCCGCTCACTGTGCACTCCTTAGCGCGGCTTCTGCCGAAAGACGCCCGGGAGCGGCTCTTAGCTCCGGACAGCATCGTACCTTCGTCTTTAGCGTCTCTTCTCGTCTACATCTTAGCAAAAAGCTTTTCTACTATGTCTGGCTCGGAAAAACTGTGCCAGCACAGAAAACATCTCCCATCGTGTTCTAGACGTTGCACGGAGGTCTTCCAAGTGTTTGGCATGAAGAAAAGAAAAGTTGTCCAAAACAGCTTCCAATCGAATGTTCATGTGATTGGAAAAGTCAGGAGAGTGCAAAGGTACTGTTTTCTAGCAGTTGGCAAGCTGCGCACACAATCCCAGGGTTGTACAGCTTCCTTCTTCACCTTTCCGAAGGTGCCGCTCTCTCCGGCTCCCGGAGGCGAAGAAGCGGCTTCTTCGCGCAAAGACGATTGTGCCGCTCACTGTGCACTCCTTAGCGCGGCTTCTGCCGAAAGACGCCCGGGAGCGGCTCTTAGCTCCGGACAGCATCGTACCTTCGTCTTTAGCGTCTCTTCTCGTCTACATCTTAGCAAAAAGCTTTTCTACTATGTCTGGCTCGGAAAAACTGTGCCAGCACAGAAAACATCTCCCATCGTGTTCTAGACGTTGCAAGGAGGTCTTCCAAGTGTTTGGCATGAAGAAAAGAAAAGTTGTCCAAAACAGCTTCCAATCGAATGTTCATGTGATTGGAAAAGTCAGGAGAGTGCAAAGGTACTGTTTTCTAGCAGTTGGCAAGCTGCGCACACAATCCCAGTGTTGTACAGCTTCCTTCTTCACCTTTCCGAAGGTGCCGCTCTCTCCGGCTCCCGGAGGCGAAGAAGCGGCTTCTTCGCGCAAAGACGATTGTGCCGCTCACTGTGCACTCCTTAGCGCGGCTTCTGCCGAAAGACGCCCGGGAGCGGCTCTTAGCTCCGGACAGCATCGTACCTTCGTCTTTAGCGTCTCTTCTCGTCTACATCTTAGCAAAAAACTTTTCTACTATGTCTGGCGAGGAAAAACTGTGCCAGCACAGAAAACATCTCCCATCGTGTTCTAGACGTTGCACGGAGGTCTTCCAAGTTTTTGGCATGAAGAAAAGTGGTCCAAAACAGCTTCCAAACGAATGTTCATGTGATTGGAAAAGTCAGGAGAGTGCAAAGGTACTGTTTTCTAGCAGTTGGCAAGCTGCGCACACAATCCCAGTGTTGTACAGCTTCCTTCTTCACCTTTCCGAAGGTGCCGCTCTCTCCGGCTCCCGGAGGCGAAGAAGCGGCTTCTTCGCGCAAAGACGATTGTGCCGCTCACTGTGAACTGCTTAGCGCGGCTTCTGCCGAAAGACGCCCGGGAGCGGCTCTTAGCTGCGGACAGCATCGTACCTACGTCTTTAGCGTCTCTTCTCGTCTACATCTTAGCAAAAAGCTTTTCTACTATGTCTGGCTCGGAAAAACTGTGCCAGCACAGAAAACATCTCCCATCGTGTTCTAGACGTTGCACGGAGGTCTTCCAAGTGTTTGGCATGAAGAAAAGAAAAGGTGTCCAAAACAGCTTCCAATCGAATGTTCATGTGATTGGAAAAGTCAGGAGAGTGCAAAGGTACTGTTTTCTAGCAGTTGGCAAGCTGCGCACACAATCCCAGTGTTGTACAGCTTCCTTCTTCACCTTTCCGAAGGTGCCGCTCTCTCCGGCTCCCGGAGGCGAAGAAGCGGCTTCTTCGCGCAAAGACGATTGTGCCGCTCACTGTGCACTCCTTAGCGCGGCTTCTGCCGAAAGACGCCCGGGAGCGGCTCTTAGCTCCGGACAGCATCGTACCTTCGTCTTTAGCGTCTCTTCTCGTCTACATCTTAGCAAAAAGCTTTTCTACTATGTCTGGCTCGGAAAAACTGTGCCAGCACAGAAAACATCTCCCATCGTGTTCTAGACGTTGCACGGAGGTCTTCCAAGTGTTTGGCATGAAGAAAAGAAAAGTTGTCCAAAACAGCTTCCAATCGAATGTTCATGTGATTGGAAAAGTCAGGAGAGTGCAAAGGTACTGTTTTCTAGCAGTTGGCAAGCTGCGCACACAATCCCAGTGTTGTACAGCTTCCTTCTTCACCTTTCCGAAGGTGCCGCTCTCTCCGGCTCCCGGAGGCGAAGAAGCGGCTTCTTCGCGCAAAGACGATTGTGCCGCTCACTGTGCACTCCTTAGCGCGGCTTCTGCCGAAAGACGCCCGGGAGCGGCTCTTAGCTCCGGACAGCATCGTACCTTCGTCTTTAGCGTCTCTTCTCGTCTACATCTTAGCAAAAAGCTTTTCTACTATGTCTGGCTCGGAAAAACTGTGCCAGCACAGAAAACATCTCCCATCGTGTTCTAGACGTTGCACGGAGGTCTTCCAAGTGTTTGGCATGAAGAAAAGAAAAGTTGTTCAAAACAGCTTCCAATCGAATGTTCATGTGATTGGAAAAGTCAGGAGAGTGCAAAGGTACTGTTTTCTAGCAGTTGGCAAGCTGCGCACACAATCCCAGTGTTGTACAGCTTCCTTCTTCACCTTTCCGAAGGTGCCGCTCTCTCCGGCTCCCGGAGGCGAAGAAGCGGCTTCTTCGCGCAAAGACGATTGTGCCGCTCACTGTGCACTCCTTAGCGCGGCTTCTGCCGAAAGACGCCCGGGAGCGGCTCTTAGCTCCGGACAGCATCGTACCTTCGTCTTTAGCGTCTCTTCTCGTCTACATCTTAGCAAAAAGCTTTTCTACTATGTCTGGCTCGGAAAAACTGTGCCAGCACAGAAAACATCTCCCATCGTGTTCTAGACGTTGCACGGAGGTCTTCCAAGTGTTTGGCATGAAGAAAAGAAAAGTTGTCCAAAACAGCTTCCAATCGAATGTTCATGTGATTGGAAAAGTCAGGAGAGTGCAAAGGTACTGTTTTCTAGCAGTTGGCAAGCTGCGCACACAATCCCAGGGTTGTACAGCTTCCTTCTTCACCTTTCCGAAGGTGCCGCTCTCTCCGGCTCCCGGAGGCGAAGAAGCGGCTTCTTCGCGCAAAGACGATTGTGCCGCTCACTGTGCACTCCTTAGCGCGGCTTCTGCCGAAAGACGCCCGGGAGCGGCTCTTAGCTCCGGACAGCATCGTACCTTCGTCTTTAGCGTCTCTTCTCGTCTACATCTTAGCAAAAAGGTTTTCTACTATGTCTGGCTCGGAAAAACTGTGCCAGCACAGAAAACATCTCCCATCGTGTTCTAGACGTTGCACGGAGGTCTTCCAAGTGTTTGGCATGAAGAAAAGAAAAGTTGTCCAAAACAGCTTCCAATCGAATGTTCATGTGATTGGAAAAGTCAGGAGAGTGCAAAGGTACTGTTTTCTAGCAGTTGGCAAGCTGCGCACACAATCCCAGTGTTGTACAGCTTCCTTCTTCACCTTTCCGAAGGTGCCGCTCTCTCCGGCTCCCGGAGGCGAAGAAGCGGCTTCTTCGCGCAAAGACGATTGTGCCGCTCACTGTGCACTCCTTAGCGCGGCTTCTGCCGAAAGACGCCCGGGAGCGGCTCTTAGCTCCGGACAGCATCGTACCTTCGTCTTTAGCGTCTCTTCTCGTCTACATCTTAGCAAAAAACTTTTCTACTATGTCTGGCGAGGAAAAACTGTGCCAGCACAGAAAACATCTCCCATCGTGTTCTAGACGTTGCACGGAGGTCTTCCAAGTTTTTGGCATGAAGAAAAGTGGTCCAAAACAGCTTCCAAACGAATGTTCATGTGATTGGAAAAGTCAGGAGAGTGCAAAGGTACTGTTTTCTAGCAGTTGGCAAGCTGCGCACACAATCCCAGTGTTGTACAGCTTCCTTCTTCACCTTTCCGAAGGTGCCGCTCTCTCCGGCTCCCGGAGGCGAAGAAGCGGCTTCTTCGCGCAAAGACGATTGTGCCGCTCACTGTGAACTGCTTAGCGCGGCTTCTGCCGAAAGACGCCCGGGAGCGGCTCTTAGCTCCGGACAGCATCGTACCTTCGTCTTTAGCGTCTCTTCTCGTCTACATCTTAGCAAAAAGCTTTTCTACTATGTCTGGCTCGGAAAAACTGTGCCAGCACAGAAAACATCTCCCATCGTGTTCTAGACGTTGCACGGAGGTCTTCCAAGTGTTTGGCATGAAGAAAAGAAAAGTTGTCCAAAACAGCTTCCAATCGAATGTTCATGTGATTGGAAAAGTCAGGAGAGTGCAAAGGTACTGTTTTCTAGCAGTTGGCAAGCTGCGCACACAATCCCAGTGTTGTACAGCTTCCTTCTTCACCTTTCCGAAGGTGCCGCTCTCTCCGGCTCCCGGAGCCGAAGAAGCGGCTTCTTCGCGCAAAGACGATTGTGCCGCTCACTGTGCACTCCTTAGCGCGGCTTCTGCCGAAAGACGCCCGGGAGCGGCTCTTAGCTCCGGACAGCATCGTACCTTCGTCTTTAGCGTCTCTTCTCGTCTACATCTTAGCAAAAAACTTTTCTACTATGTCTGGCGAGGAAAAACTGTGCCAGCACAGAAAACATCTCCCATCGTGTTCTAGACGTTGCACGGAGGTCTTCCAAGTTTTTGGCATGAAGAAAAGTGGTCCAAAACAGCTTCCAAACGAATGTTCATGTGATTGGAAAAGTCAGGAGAGTGCAAAGGTACTGTTTTCTAGCAGTTGGCAAGCTGCGCACACAATCCCAGTGTTGTACAGCTTCCTTCTTCACCTTTCCGAAGGTGCCGCTCTCTCCGGCTCCCGGAGGCGAAGAAGCGGCTTCTTCGCGCAAAGACGATTGTGCCGCTCACTGTGAACTCCTTAGCGCGGCTTCTGCCGAAAGACGCCCGGGAGCGGCTCTTAGCTGCGGACAGCATCGTACCTACGTCTTTAGCGTCTCTTCTCGTCTACATCTTAGCAAAAAGCTTTTCTACTATGTCTGGCTCGGAAAAACTGTGCCAGCACAGAAAACATCTCCCATCGTGTTCTAGACGTTGCACGGAGGTCTTCCAAGTGTTTGGCATGAAGAAAAGAAAAGGTGTCCAAAACAGCTTCCAATCGAATGTTCATGTGATTGGAATAGTCAGGAGAGTGCAAAGGTACTGTTTTCTAGCAGTTGGCAAGCTGCGCACACAATCCCAGTGTTGTACAGCTTCCTTCTTCACCTTTCCGAAGGTGCCGCTCTCTCCGGCTCCCGGAGGCGAAGAAGCGGCTTCTTCGCGCAAAGACGATTGTGCCGCTCACTGTGCACTCCTTAGCGCGGCTTCTGCCGAAAGACGCCCGGGAGCGGCTCTTAGCTCCGGACAGCATCGTACCTTTGTCTTTAGCGTCTCTTCTCGTCTACATCTTAGCAAAAAGCTTTTCTACTATGTCTGGCTCGGAAAAACTGTGCCAGCACAGAAAACATCTCCCATCGTGTTCTAGACGTTGCACGGAGGTCTTCCAAGTGTTTGGCATGAAGAAAAGAAAAGTTGTCCAAAACAGCTTCCAATCGAATGTTCATGTGATTGGAAAAGTCAGGAGAGTGCAAAGGTACTGTTTTCTAGCAGTTGGCAAGCTGCGCACACAATCCCAGTGTTGTACAGCTTCCTTCTTCACCTTTCCGAAGGTGCCGCTCTCTCCGGCTCCCGGAGGCGAAGAAGCGGCTTCTTCGCGCAAAGACGATTGTGCCGCTCACTGTGCACTCCTTAGCGCGGCTTCTGCCGAAAGACGCCCGGGAGCGGCTCTTAGCTCCGGACAGCATCGTACCTTCGTCTTTAGCGTCTCTTCTCGTCTACATCTTAGCAAAAAGCTTTTCTACTATGTCTGGCTCGGAAAAACTGTGCCAGCACAGAAAACATCTCCCATCGTGTTCTAGACGTTGCACGGAGGTCTTCCAAGTGTTTGGCATGAAGAAAAGAAAAGTTGTCCAAAACAGCTTCCAATCGAATGTTCATGTGATTGGAAAAGTCAGGAGAGTGCAAAGGTACTGTTTTCTAGCAGTTGGCAAGCTGCGCACACAATCCCAGTGTTGTACAGCTTCCTTCTTCACCTTTCCGAAGGTGCCGCTCTCTCCGGCTCCCGGAGGCGAAGAAGCGGCTTCTTCGCGCAAAGACGATTGTGCCGCTCACTGTGCACTCCTTAGCGCCGCTTCTGCCGAAAGACGCCCGGGAGCGGCTCTTAGCTCCGGACAGCATCGTACCTTCGTCTTTAGCGTCTCTTCTCGTCTACATCTTAGCAAAAAGCTTTTCTACTATGTCTGGCTCGGAAAAACTGTGCCAGCACAGAAAACATCTCCCATCGTGTTCTAGACGTTGCACGGAGGTCTTCCAAGTGTTTGGCATGAAGAAAAGAAAAGTTGTCCAAAACAGCTTCCAATCGAATGTTCATGTGATTGGAAAAGTCAGGAGAGTGCAAAGGTACTGTTTTCTAGCAGTTGGCAAGCTGCGCACACAATCCCAGTGTTGTACAGCTTCCTTCTTCACCTTTCCGAAGGTGCCGCTCTCTCCGGCTCCCGGAGGCGAAGAAGCGGCTTCTTCGCGCAAAGACGATTGTGCCGCTCACTGTGCACTCCTTAGCGCGGCTTCTGCCGAAAGACGCCCGGGAGCGGCTCTTAGCTCCGGACAGCATCGTACCTTCGTCTTTAGCGTCTCTTCTCGTCTACATCTTAGCAAAAAGCTTTTCTACTATGTCTGGCTCGGAAAAACTGTGCCAGCACAGAAAACATCTCCCATCGTGTTCTAGACGTTGCACGGAGGTCTTCCAAGTGTTTGGCATGAAGAAAAGAAAAGGTGTCCAAAACAGCTTCCAATCGAATGTTCATGTGATTGGAAAAGTCAGGAGAGTGCAAAGGTACTGTTTTCTAGCAGTTGGCAAGCTGCGCACACAATCCCAGTGTTGTACAGCTTCCTTCTTCACCTTTCCGAAGGTGCCGCTCTCTCCGGCTCCCGGAGGCGAAGAAGCGGCTTCTTCGCGCAAAGACGATTGTGCCGCTCACTGTGCACTCCTTAGCGCGGCTTCTGCCGAAAGACGCCCGGGAGCGGCTCTTAGCTCCGGACAGCATCGTACCTTCGTCTTTAGCGTCTCTTCTCGTCTACATCTTAGCAAAAACCTTTTCTACTATGTCTGGCTCGGAAAAACTGTGCCAGCACAGAAAACATCTCCCATCGTGTTCTAGACGTTGCACGGAGGTCTTCCAAGTGTTTGGCATGAAGAAAAGAAAAGTTGTCCAAAACAGCTTCCAATCGAATGTTCATGTGATTGGAAAAGTCAGGAGAGTGCAAAGGTACTGTTTTCTAGCAGTTGGCAAGCTGCGCACACAATCCCAGGGTTGTACAGCTTCCTTCTTCACCTTTCCGAAGGTGCCGCTCTCTCCGGCTCCCGGAGGCGAAGAAGCGGCTTCTTCGCGCAAAGACGATTGTGCCGCTCACTGTGCACTCCTTAGCGCGGCTTCTGCCGAAAGACGCCCGGGAGCGGCTCTTAGCTCCGGACAGCATCGTACCTTCGTCTTTAGCGTCTCTTCTCGTCTACACCTTAGCAAAAACCTTTTCTACTATGTCTGGCTCGGAAAAACTGTGCCAGCACAGAAAACATCTCCCATCGTGTTCTAGACGTTGCACGGAGGTCTTCCAAGTGTTTGGCATGAAGAAAAGAAAAGTTGTCCAAAACAGCTTCCAATCGAATGTTCATGTGATTGGAAAAGTCAGGAGAGTGCAAAGGTACTGTTTTCTAGCAGTTGGCAAGCTGCGCACACAATCCCAGTGTTGTACAGCTTCCTTCTTCACCTTTCCGAAGGTGCCGCTCTCTCCGGCTCCCGGAGGCGAAGAAGCGGCTTCTTCGCGCAAAGACGATTGTGCCGCTCACTGTGCACTCCTTAGCGCGGCTTCTGCCGAAAGACGCCCGGGAGCGGCTCTTAGCTCCGGACAGCATCGTACCTTCGTCTTTAGCGTCTCTTCTCGTCTACATCTTAGCAAAAAACTTTTCTACTATGTCTGGCGAGGAAAAACTGTGCCAGCACAGAAAACATCTCCCATCGTGTTCTAGACGTTGCACGGAGGTCTTCCAAGTTTTTGGCATGAAGAAAAGTGGTCCAAAACAGCTTCCAAACGAATGTTCATGTGATTGGAAAAGTCAGGAGAGTGCAAAGGTACTGTTTTCTAGCAGTTGGCAAGCTGCGCACACAATCCCAGTGTTGTACAGCTTCCTTCTTCACCTTTCCGAAGGTGCCGCTCTCTCCGGCTCCCGGAGGCGAAGAAGCGGCTTCTTCGCGCAAAGACGATTGTGCCGCTCACTGTGAACTCCTTAGCGCGGCTTCTGCCGAAAGACGCCCGGGAGCGGCTCTTAGCTGCGGACAGCATCGTACCTACGTCTTTAGCGTCTCTTCTCGTCTACATCTTAGCAAAAAGCTTTTCTACTATGTCTGGCTCGGAAAAACTGTGCCAGCACAGAAAACATCTCCCATCGTGTTCTAGACGTTGCACGGAGGTCTTCCAAGTGTTTGGCATGAAGAAAAGAAAAGGTGTCCAAAACAGCTTCCAATCGAATGTTCATGTGATTGGAAAAGTCAGGAGAGTGCAAAGGTACTGTTTTCTAGCAGTTGGCAAGCTGCGCACACAATCCCAGTGTTGTACAGCTTCCTTCTTCACCTTTCCGAAGGTGCCGCTCTCTCCGGCTCCCGGAGGCGAAGAAGCGGCTTCTTCGCGCAAAGACGATTGTGCCGCTCACTGTGCACTCCTTAGCGCGGCTTCTGCCGAAAGACGCCCGGGAGCGGCTCTTAGCTCCGGACAGCATCGTACCTTCGTCTTTAGCGTCTCTTCTCGTCTACATCTTAGCAAAAAGCTTTTCTACTATGTCTGGCTCGGAAAAACTGTGCCAGCACAGAAAACATCTCCCATCGTGTTCTAGACGTTGCACGGAGGTCTTCCAAGTGTTTGGCATGAAGAAAAGAAAAGTTGTCCAAAACAGCTTCCAATCGAATGTTCATGTGATTGGAAAAGTCAGGAGAGTGCAAAGGTACTGTTTTCTAGCAGTTGGCAAGCTGCGCACACAATCCCAGTGTTGTACAGCTTCCTTCTTCACCTTTCCGAAGGTGCCGCTCTCTCCGGCTCCCGGAGGCGAAGAAGCGGCTTCTTCGCGCAAAGACGATTGTGCCGCTCACTGTGCACTCCTTAGCGCGGCTTCTGCCGAAAGACGCCCGGGAGCGGCTCTTAGCTCCGGACAGCATCGTACCTTCGTCTTTAGCGTCTCTTCTCGTCTACATCTTAGCAAAAAGCTTTTCTACTATGTCTGGCTCGGAAAAACTGTGCCAGCACAGAAAACATCTCCCATCGTGTTCTAGACGTTGCACGGAGGTCTTCCAAGTGTTTGGCATGAAGAAAAGAAAAGTTGTCCAAAACAGCTTCCAATCGAATGTTCATGTGATTGGAAAAGTCAGGAGAGTGCAAAGGTACTGTTTTCTAGCAGTTGGCAAGCTGCGCACACAATCCCAGTGTTGTACAGCTTCCTTCTTCACCTTTCCGAAGGTGCCGCTCTCTCCGGCTCCCGGAGGCGAAGAAGCGGCTTCTTCGCGCAAAGACGATTGTGCCGCTCACTGTGCACTCCTTAGCGCGGCTTCTGCCGAAAGACGCCCGGGAGCGGCTCTTAGCTCCGGACAGCATCGTACCTTCGTCTTTAGCGTCTCTTCTCGTCTACATCTTAGCAAAAAGCTTTTCTACTATGTCTGGCTCGGAAAAACTGTGCCAGCACAGAAAACATCTCCCATCGTGTTCTAGACGTTGCACGGAGGTCTTCCAAGTGTTTGGCATGAAGAAAAGAAAAGTTGTCCAAAACAGCTTCCAATCGAATGTTCATGTGATTGGAAAAGTCAGGAGAGTGCAAAGGTACTGTTTTCTAGCAGTTGGCAAGCTGCGCACACAATCCCAGGGTTGTACAGCTTCCTTCTTCACCTTTCCGAAGGTGCCGCTCTCTCCGGCTCCCGGAGGCGAAGAAGCGGCTTCTTCGCGCAAAGACGATTGTGCCGCTCACTGTGCACTCCTTAGCGCGGCTTCTGCCGAAAGACGCCCGGGAGCGGCTCTTAGCTCCGGACAGCATCGTACCTTCGTCTTTAGCGTCTCTTCTCGTCTACATCTTAGCAAAAAGCTTTTCTACTATGTCTGGCGAGGAAAAACTGTGCCAGCACAGAAAACATCTCCCATCGTGTTCTAGACGTTGCACGGAGGTCTTCCAAGTGTTTGGCATGAAGAAAAGAAAAGTTGTCCAAAACAGCTTCCAATCGAATGTTCATGTGATTGGAAAAGTCAGGAGAGTGCAAAGGTACTGTTTTCTAGCAGTTGGCAAGCTGCGCACACAATCCCAGTGTTGTACAGCTTCCTTCTTCACCTTTCCGAAGGTGCCGCTCTCTCCGGCTCCCGGAGGCGAAGAAGCGGCTTCTTCGCGCAAAGACGATTGTGCCGCTCACTGTGCACTCCTTAGCGCCGCTTCTGCCGAAAGACGCCCGGGAGCGGCTCTTAGCTCCGGAGAGCATCGTACCTTCGTCTTTAGCGTCTCTTCTCGTCTACATCTTAGCAAAAAGCTTTTCTACTATGTCTGGCTCGGAAAAACTGTGCCAGCACAGAAAACATCTCCCATCGTGTTCTAGACGTTGCACGGAGGTCTTCCAAGTGTTTGGCATGAAGAAAAGAAAAGTTGTCCAAAACAGCTTCCAATCGAATGTTCATGTGATTGGAAAAGTCAGGAGAGTGCAAAGGTACTGTTTTCTAGCAGTTGGCAAGCTGCGCACACAATCCCAGTGTTGTACAGCTTCCTTCTTCACCTTTCCGAAGGTGCCGCTCTCTCCAGCTCCCGGAGGCGAAGAAGCGGCTTCTTCGCGCAAAGACGATTGTGCCGCTCACTGTGCACTCCTTAGCGCGGCTTCTGCCGAAAGACGCCCGGGAGCGGCTCTTAGCTCCGGACAGCATCGTACCTTCGTCTTTAGCGTCTCTTCTCGTCTACATCTTAGCAAAAAGCTTTTCTACTATGTCTGGCTCGGAAAAACTGTGCCAGCACAGAAAACATCTCCCATCGTGTTCTAGACGTTGCACGGAGGTCTTCCAAGTGTTTGGCATGAAGAAAAGAAAAGTTGTCCAAAACAGCTTCCAATCGAATGTTCATGTGATTGGAAAAGTCAGGAGAGTGCAAAGGTACTGTTTTCTAGCAGTTGGCAAGCTGCGCACACAATCCCAGGGTTGTACAGCTTCCTTCTTCACCTTTCCGAAGGTGCCGCTCTCTCCGGCTCCCGGAGGCGAAGAAGCGGCTTCTTCGCGCAAAGACGATTGTGCCGCTCACTGTGCACTCCTTAGCGCGGCTTCTGCCGAAAGACGCCCGGGAGCGGCTCTTAGCTCCGGACAGCATCGTACCTTCGTCTTTAGCGTCTCTTCTCGTCTACATCTTAGCAAAAAGCTTTTCTACTATGTCTGGCTCGGAAAAACTGTGCCAGCACAGAAAACATCTCCCATCGTGTTCTAGACGTTGCACGGAGGTCTTCCAAGTGTTTGGCATGAAGAAAAGAAAAGTTGTCCAAAACAGCTTCCAATCGAATGTTCATGTGATTGGAAAAGTCAGGAGAGTGCAAAGGTACTGTTTTCTAGCAGTTGGCAAGCTGCGCACACAATCCCAGGGTTGTACAGCTTCCTTCTTCACCTTTCCGAAGGTGCCGCTCTCTCCGGCTCCCGGAGGCGAAGAAGCGGCTTCTTCGCGCAAAGGCGATTGTGCCGCTCACTGTGCACTCCTTAGCGCGGCTTCTGCCGAAAGACGCCCGGGAGCGGCTCTTAGCTCCGGACAGCATCGTACCTTCGTCTTTAGCGTCTCTTCTCGTCTACATCTTAGCAAAAAGCTTTTCTACTATGTCTGGCTCGGAAAAACTGTGCCAGCACAGAAAACATCTCCCATCGTGTTCTAGACGTTGCACGGAGGTCTTCCAAGTGTTTGGCATGAAGAAAAGAAAAGTTGTCCAAAACAGCTTCCAATCGAATGTTCATGTGATTGGAAAAGTCAGGAGAGTGCAAAGGTACTGTTTTCTAGCAGTTGGCAAGCTGCGCACACAATCCCAGTGTTGTACAGCTTCCTTCTTCACCTTTCCGAAGGTGCCGCTCTCTCCGGCTCCCGGAGGCGAAGAAGCGGCTTCTTCGCGCAAAGACGATTGTGCCGCTCACTGTGCACTCCTTAGCGCGGCTTCTGCCGAAAGACGCCCGGGAGCGGCTCTTAGCTCCGGACAGCATCGTACCTTCGTCTTTAGCGTCTCTTCTCGTCTACATCTTAGCAAAAACCTTTTCTACTATGTCTGGCGAGGAAAAACTGTGCCAGCACAGAAAACATCTCCCATCGTGTTCTAGACGTTGCACGGAGGTCTTCCAAGTGTTTGGCATGAAGAAAAGAAAAGTTGTCCAAAACAGCTTCCAATCGAATGTTCATGTGATTGGAAAAGTCAGGAGAGTGCAAAGGTACTGTTTTCTAGCAGTTGGCAAGCTGCGCACACAATCCCAGGGTTGTACAGCTTCCTTCTTCACCTTTCCGAAGGTGCCGCTCTCTCCGGCTCCCGGAGGCGAAGAAGCGGCTTCTTCGCGCAAAGACGATTGTGCCGCTCACTGTGCACTCCTTAGCGCGGCTTCTGCCGAAAGACGCCCGGGAGCGGCTCTTAGCTCCGGACAGCATCGTACCTTCGTCTTTAGCG
Organism: Ammospiza maritima maritima; assembly: GCA_036010785.1. Taxonomy (NCBI): domain Eukaryota; kingdom Metazoa; phylum Chordata; class Aves; order Passeriformes; family Passerellidae; genus Ammospiza; species Ammospiza maritima. Next base: position 85,629 of record JAYKTQ010000054.1, read on the forward strand.
TCTCTTCTCGTCTACATCTTAGCAAAAAGCTTTTCCACTATGTCTGGCTCGGAAAAACTGTGCCAGCACAGAAAACATCTCCCATCGTGTTCTAGACGTTGCACGGAGGTCTTCCAAGTGTTTGGCATGAAGAAAAGAAAAGTTGTCCAAAACAGCTTCCAATCGAATGTTCATGTGATTGGAAAAGTCAGGAGAGTGCAAAGGTACTGTTTTCTAGCAGTTGGCAAGCTGCGCACACAATCCCAGTGTTGTACAGCTTCCTTCTTCACCTTTCCGAAGGTGCCGCTCTCTCCGGCTCCCGGAGGCGAAGAAGCGGCTTCTTCGCGCAAAGACGATTGTGCCGCTCACTGTGCACTCCTTAGCGCGGCTTCTGCCGAAAGACGCCCGGGAGCGGCTCTTAGCTCCGGACAGCATCGTACCTTCGTCTTTAGCGTCTCTTCTCGTCTACATCTTAGCAAAAAGCTTTTCTACTATGTCTGGCTCGGAAAAACTGTGCCAGCACAGAAAACATCTCCCATCGTGTTCTAGACGTTGCACGGAGGTCTTCCAAGTGTTTGGCATGAAGAAAAGAAAAGTTGTCCAAAACAGCTTCCAATCGAATGTTCATGTGATTGGAAAAGTCAGGAGAGTGCAAAGGTACTGTTTTCTAGCAGTTGGCAAGCTGCGCACACAATCCCAGTGTTGTACAGCTTCCTTCTTCACCTTTCCGAAGGTGCCGCTCTCTCCGGCTCCCGGAGGCGAAGAAGCGGCTTCTTCGCGCAAAGACGATTGTGCCGCTCACTGTGCACTCCTTAGCGCGGCTTCTGCCGAAAGACGCCCGGGAGCGGCTCTTAGCTCCGGACAGCATCGTACCTTCGTCTTTAGCGTCTCTTCTCGTCTACATCTTAGCAAAAAGCTTTTCTACTATGTCTGGCTCGGAAAAACTGTGCCAGCACAGAAAACATCTCCCATCCTGTTCTAGACGTTGCACGGATGTCTTCCAAGTGTTTGGCATGAAGAAAAGAAAAGTTGTCCAAAATAGCTTCCAATCGAATGTTCATGTGATTGGAAAAGTCAGGAGAGTGCAAAGGTACTGTTTTCTAGCAGTTGGCAAGCTGCGCACACAATCCCAGAGTTGTACAGCTTCCTTCTTCACCTTTCCGAAGGTGCCGCTCTCTCCGGCTCCCGGAGGCGAAGAAGCGGCTTCTTCGCGCAAAGACGATTGTGCCGCTCACTGTGCACTCCTTAGCGCCGCTTCTGCCGAAAGACGCCCGGGAGCGGCTCTTAGCTCCGGACAGAATCGTACCTTCGTCTTTAGCGTCTCTTCTCGTCTACATCTTAGCAAAAAGCTTTTCCACTATGTCTGGCTCGGAAAAACTGTGCCAGCACAGAAAACATCTCCCATCGTGTTCTAGACGTTGCACGGAGGTCTTCCAAGTGTTTGGCATGAAGAAAAGAAAAGTTGTCCAAAACAGCTTCCAATCGAATGTTCATATGATTGGAAAAGTCAGGAGAGTGCAAAGGTACTGTTTTCTAGCAGTTGGCAAGCTGCGCACACAATCCCAGTGTTGTACAGCTTCCTTCTTCACCTTTCCGAAGGTGCCGCTCTCTCCGGCTCCCGGAGGCGAAGAAGCGGCTTCTTCGCGCAAAGACGATTGTGCCGCTCACTGTGCACTCCTTAGCGCGGCTTCTGCCGAAAGACGCCCGGGAGCGGCTCTTAGCTCCGGACAGCATCGTACCTTTGTCTTTAGCGTCTCTTCTCGTCTACATCTTAGCAAAAAGCTTTTCTACTATGTCTGGCGAGGAAAAACTGTGCCAGCACAGAAAACATCTCCCATCGTGTTCTAGACGTTGCACGGAGGTCTTCCAAGTGTTTGGCATGAAGAAAAGAAAAGTTGTCCAAAACAGCTTCCAATCGAATGTTCATGTGATTGGAAAAGTCAGGAGAGTGCAAAGGTACTGTTTTCTAGCAGTTGGCAAGCTGCGCACACAATCCCAGTGTTGTACAGCTTCCTTCTTCACCTTTCCGAAGGTGCCGCTCTCTCCGGCTCCCGGAGGCGAAGAAGCGGCTTCTTCGCGCAAAGACGATTGTGCCGCTCACTGTGCACTCCTTAGCGCGGCTTCTGCCGAAAGACGCCCGGGAGCGGCTCTTAGCTCCGGACAGCATCGTACCTTCGTCTTTAGCGTCTCTTCTCGTCTACATCTTAGCAAAAAGCTTTTCTACTATGTCTGGCGAGGAAAAACTGTGCCAGCACAGAAAACATCTCCCATCGTGTTCTAGACGTTGCACGGAGGTCTTCCAAGTGTTTGGCATGAAGAAAAGAAAAGGTGTCCAAAACAGCTTCCAATCGAATGTTCATGTGATTGGAAAAGTCAGGAGAGTGCAAAGGTACTGTTTTCTAGCAGTTGGCAAGCTGCGCACACAATCCCAGTGTTGTACAGCTTCCTTCTTCACCTTTCCGAAGGTGCCGCTCTCTCCGGCTCCCGGAGGCGAAGAAGCGGCTTCTTCGCGCAAAGACGATTGTGCCGCTCACTGTGCACTCCTTAGCGCGGCTTCTGCCGAAAGATGCCCGGGAGCGGCTCTTAGCTTCGGACAGCATCGTACCTTTGTCTTTAGCGTCTCTTCTCGTCTACATCTTAGCAAAAAGCTTTTCTACTATGTCTGGCTCGGAAAAACTGTGCCAGCACAGAAAACATCTCCCATCGTGTTCTAGACGTTGCACGGAGGTCTTCCAAGTGTTTGGCATGAAGAAAAGAAAAGTTGTCCAAAACAGCTTCCAATCGAATGTTCATGTGATTGGAAAAGTCAGGAGAGTGCAAAGGTACTGTTTTCTAGCAGTTGGCAAGCTGCGCACACAATCCCAGTGTTGTACAGCTTCCTTCTTCACCTTTCCGAAGGTGCCGCTCTCTCCGGCTCCCGGAGGCGAAGAAGCGGCTTCTTCGCGCAAAGACGATTGTGCCGCTCACTGTGAACTCCTTAGCGCGGCTTCTGCCGAAAGACGCCCGGGAGCGGCTCTTAGCTCCGGACAGAATCGTACCTTCGTCTTTAGCGTCTCTTCTCGTCTACATCTTAGCAAAAAGCTTTTCTACTATGTCTGGCTCGGAAAAACTGTGCCAGCACAGAAAACATCTCCCATCGTGTTCTAGACGTTGCACGGAGGTCTTCCAAGTGTTTGGCATGAAGAAAAGAAAAGTTGTCCAAAACAGCTTCCAATCGAAAGTTCATGTGATTGGAAAAGACAGGAGAGTGCAAAGGTACTGTTTTCTAGCAGTTGGCAAGCTGCGCACACAATCCCAGTGTTGTACAGCTTCCTTCTTCACCTTTCCGAAGGTGCCGCTCTCTCCGGCTCCCGGAGGCGAAGAAGCGGCTTCTTCGTGCAAAGACGATTGTGCCGCTCACTGTGCACTCCTTAGCGCGGCTTCTGCCGAAAGACGCCCGGGAGCGGCTCTTAGCTCCGGACAGCATCGTACCTTCGTCTTTAGCGTCTCTTCTCGTCTACATCTTAGCAAAAAGCTTTTCTACTATGTCTGGCTCGGAAAAACTGTGCCAGCACAGAAAACATCTCCCATCATGTTCTAGACGTTGCACGGAGGTCTTCCAAGTGTTTGGCATGAAGAAAAGAAAAGTTGTCCAAAACAGCTTCCAATCGAATGTTCATGTGATTGGAAAAGTCAGGAGAGTGCAAAGGTACTGTTTTCTAGCAGTTGGCAAGCTGCGCACACAATCCCAGTGTTGTACAGCTTCCTTCTTCACCTTTCCGAAGGTGCCGCTCTCTCCGGCTCCCGGAGGCGAAGAAGCGGCTTCTTCGCGCAAAGACGATTGTGCCGCTCACTGTGCACTCCTTAGCGCGGCTTCTGCCGAAAGACGCCCGGGAGCGGCTCTTAGCTCCGGACAGCATCGTACCTTCGTCTTTAGCGTCTCTTCTCGTCTACATCTTAGCAAAAAGCTTTTCTACTATGTCTGGCTCGGAAAAACTGTGCCAGCACAGAAAACATCTCCCATCGTGTTCTAGACGTTGCACGGAGGTCTTCCAAGTGTTTGGCATGAAGAAAAGAAAAGTGGTCCAAAACAGCTTCCAAACGAATGTTCATGTGATTGGAAAAGTCAGGAGAGTGCAAAGGTACTGTTTTCTAGCAGTTGGCAAGCTGCGCACACAATCCCAGTGTTGTACAGCTTCCTTCTTCACCTTTCCGAAGGTGCCGCTCTCTCCGGCTCCCGGAGGCGAAGAAGCGGCTTCTTCGCGCAAAGACGATTGTGCCGCTCACTGTGCACTCCTTAGCGCGGCTTCTGCCGAAAGACGCCCGGGAGCGGCTCTTAGCTCCGGACAGCATCGTACCTTTGTCTTTAGCGTCTCTTCTCGTCTACATCTTAGCAAAAAGCTTTTCCACTATGTCTGGCTCGGAAAAACTGTGCCAGCACAGAAAACATCTCCCATCGTGTTCTAGACGTTGCACGGAGGTCTTCCAAGTGTTTGGCATGAAGAAAAGAAAAGTTGTCCAAAAAAGCTTCCAATCGAATGTTCATGTGATTGGAAAAGTCAGGAGAGTGCAAAGGTACTGTTTTCTAGCAGTTGGCAAGCTGCACACACAATCCCAGTGTTGTACAGCTTCCTTCTTCACCTTTCCGAAGGTGCCGCTCTCTCCGGCTCCCGGAGGCGAAGAAGCGGCTTCTTCGCGCAAAGACGATTGTGCCGCTCACTGTGCACTCCTTAGCGCGGCTTCTGCCGAAAGACGCCCGGGAGCGGCTCTTAGCTCCGGACAGCATCGTACCTTCGTCTTTAGCGTCTCTTCTCGTCTACATCTTAGCAAAAAGCTTTTCCACTATGTCTGGCTCGGAAAAACTGTGCCAGCACAGAAAACATCTCCCATCGTGTTCTAGACGTTGCACGGAGGTCTTCCAAGTGTTTGGCATGAAGAAAAGAAAAGGTGTCCAAAACAGCTTCCAATCGAATGTTCATGTGATTGGAAAAGTCAGGAGAGTGCAAAGGTACTGTTTTCTAGCAGTTGGCAAGCTGCGCACACAATCCCAGTGTTGTACAGCTTCCTTCTTCACCTTTCCGAAGGTGCCGCTCTCTCCGGCTCCCGGAGGCGAAGAAGCGGCTTCTTCGCGCAAAGACGATTGTGCCGCTCACTGTGCACTCCTTAGCGCGGCTTCTGCCGAAAGACGCCCGGGAGCGGCTCTTAGCTCCGGACAGCATCGTACCTTCGTCTTTAGCGTCTCTTCTCGTCTACATCTTAGCAAAAAGCTTTTCTACTATGTCTGGCTCGGAAAAACTGTGCCAGCACAGAAAACATCTCCCATCGTGTTCTGGACGTTGCACGGAGGTCTTCCAAGTGTTTGGCATGAAGAAAAGAAAAGGTGTCCAAAACAGCTTCCAATCGAATGTTCATGTGATTGGAAAAGTCAGGAGAGTGCAAAGGTACTGTTTTCTAGCAGTTGGCAAGCTGCGCACACAATCCCAGTGTTGTACAGCTTCCTTCTTCACCTTTCCGATGCTGCCGCTCTCTCCGGCTCCCGGAGCCGAAGAAGCGGCTTCTTCGCGCAAAGACGATTGTGCCGCTCACTGTGCACTCCTTAGCGCGGCTTCTGCCGAAAGACGCCCGGGAGCGGCTCTTAGCTCCGGACAGCATCGTACCTTCGTCTTTAGCGTCTCTTCTCGTCTACATCTTAGCAAAAAGCTTTTCTACTATGTCTGGCTCGGAAAAACTGTGCCAGCACAGAAAACATCTCCCATCGTGTTCTAGACGTTGCACGAAGGTCTTCCAAGTGTTTGGCATGAAGAAAAGAAAAGTTGTCCAAAACAGCTTCCAATCGAATGTTCATGTGATTGGAAAAGTCAGGAGAGTGCAAAGGTACTGTTTTCTAGCAGTTGGCAAGCTGCGCACACAATCCCAGTGTTGTACAGCTTCCTTCTTCACCTTTCCGAAGGTGCCGCTCTCTCCGGCTCCCGGAGGCGAAGAAGCGGCTTCTTCGCGCAAAGACGATTGTGCCGCTCACTGTGCACTCCTTAGCGCGGCTTCTGCCGAAAGACGCCCGGGAGCGGCTCTTAGCTCCGGACAGCATCGTACCTTCGTCTTTAGCGTCTCTTCTCGTCTACATCTTAGCAAAAAGCTTTTCTACTATGTCTGGCGAGGAAAAACTGTGCCAGCACAGAAAACATCACCCATCGTGTTCTAGACGTTGCACGGAGGTCTTCCAAGTTTTTGGCATGAAGAAAAGAAAAGGTGTCCAAAACAGCTTCCAATCGAATGTTCATGTGATTGGAAAAGTCAGGAGAGTGCAAAGGTACTGTTTTCTAGCAGTTGGCAAGCTGCGCACACAATCCCAGTGTTGTACAGCTTCCTTCTTCACCTTTCCGAAGGTGCCGCTCTCTCCGGCTCCCGGAGGCGAAGAAGCGGCTTCTTCGCGCAAAGACGATTGTGCCGCTCACTGTGCACTCCTTAGCGCGGCTTCTGCCGAAAGACGCCCGGGAGCGGCTCTTAGCTCCGGACAGCATCGTACCTTCGTCTTTAGCGTCTCTTCTCGTCTACATCTTAGCAAAAAGCTTTTCTACTATGTCTGGCTCGGAAAAACTGTGCCAGCACAGAAAACATCTCCCATCGTGTTCTAGACGTTGCACGGAGGTCTTCCAAGTGTTTGGCATGAAGAAAAGAAAAGGTGTCCAAAACAGCTTCCCATCGAATGTTCATGTGATTGGAAAAGTCAGGAGAGTGCAAAGGTACTGTTTTCTAGCAGTTGGCAAGCTGCGCACACAATCCCAGTGTTGTACAGCTTCCTTCTTCACCTTTCCGAAGGTGCCGCTCTCTCCGGCTCCCGGAGGCGAAGAAGCGGCTTCTTCGCGCAAAGACGATTGTGCCGCTCACTGTGCACTCCTTAGCGCGGCTTCTGCCGAAAGACGCCCGGGAGCGGCTCTTAGCTCCGGACAGCATCGTACCTTCGTCTTTAGCGTCTCTTCTCGTCTACATCTTAGCAAAAAGCTTTTCTACTATGTCTGGCTCGGAAAAACTGTGCCAGCACAGAAAACATCTCCCATCGTGTTCTAGACGTTGCACGGAGGTCTTCCAAGTGTTTGGCATGAAGAAAAGAAAAGTTGTCCAAAACAGCTCCCAATCGAATGTTCATGTGATTGGAAAAGTCAGGAGAGTGCAAAGGTACTGTTTTCTAGCAGTTGGCAAGCTGCGCACACAATCCCAGTGTTGTACAGCTTCCTTCTTCACCTTTCCGAAGGTGCCGCTCTCTCCGGCTCCCGGAGGCGAAGAAGCGGGTTTTGTGCCGCTCACTGTGCACTCCTTAGCGCGGCTTCTGCCGAAAGACGCCCGGGAGCGGCTCTTAGCTCCGGACAGCATCGTACCTTCGTCTTTAGCGTCTCTTCTCGTCTACATCTTAGCAAAAAGCTTTTCTACTATGTCTGGCTCGGAAAAACTGTGCCAGCACAGAAAACATCTCCCATCGTGTTCTAGACGTTGCACGGAGGTCTTCCAAGTGTTTGGCATGAAGAAAAGAAAAGTTGTCCAAAACAGCTCCCAATCGAATGTTCATGTGATTGGAAAAGTCAGGAGAGTGCAAAGGTACTGTTTTCTAGCAGTTGGCAAGCTGCGCACACAATCCCAGTGTTGTACAGCTTCCTTCTTCACCTTTCCGAAGGTGCCGCTCTCTCCGGCTCCCGGAGGCGAAGAAGCGGCTTCTTCGCGCAAAGACGATTGTGCCGCTCACTGTGCACTCCTTAGCGCGGCTTCTGCCGAAAGACGCCCGGGAGCGGCTCTTAGCTCCGGACAGCATCGTACCTTCGTCTTTAGCGTCTCTTCTCGTCTACATCTTAGCAAAAAGCTTTTCTACTATGTCTGGCTCGGAAAAACTGTGCCAGCACAGAAAACATCTCCCATCGTGTTCTAGACGTTGCACGGAGGTCTTCCAAGTTTTTGGCATGAAGGAAAGAAAAGTTGTCCAAAACAGCTTCCAATCGAATGTTCATGTGATTGGAAAAGTCAGGAGAGTGCAAAGGTACTGTTTTCTAGCAGTTGGCAAGCTGCGCACACAATCCCAGTGTTGTACAGCTTCCTTCTTCACCTTTCCGAAGGTGCCGCTCTCTCCGGCTCCCGGAGGCGAAGAAGCGGCTTCTTCGCGCAAAGACGATTGTGCCGCTCACTGTGCACTCCTTAGCGCGGCTTCTGCCGAAAGACGCCCGGGAGCGGCTCTTAGCTCCGGACAGCATCGTACCTTCGTCTTTAGCGTCTCTTCTCGTCTACATCTTAGCAAAAAGCTTTTCCACTATGTCTGGCTCGGAAAAACTGTGCCAGCACAGAAAACATCTCCCATCGTGTTCTAGACGTTGCACGGAGGTCTTCCAAGTGTTTGGCATGAAGAAAAGAAAAGTTGTCCAAAACAGCTTCCAATCGAATGTTCATGTGATTGGAAAAGTCAGGAGAGTGCAAAGGTACTGTTTTCTAGCAGTTGGCAAGCTGCGCACACAATCCCAGTGTTGTACAGCTTCCTTCTTCACCTTTCCGAAGGTGCCGCTCTCTCCGGCTCCCGGAGGCGAAGAAGCGGCTTCTTCGCGCAAAGACGATTGTGCCACTCACTGTGCACTCCTTAGCGCGGCTTCTGCCGAAAGACGCCCGGGAGCGGCTCTTAGCTCCGGACAGCATCGTACCTTCGTCTTTAGCGTCTCTTCTCGTCTACATCTTAGCAAAAAGCTTTTCTACTATGTCTGGCTCGGAAAAACTGTGCCAGCACAGAAAACATCTCCCATCGTGTTCTAGACGTTGCACGGAGATCTTCCAAGTGTTTGGCATGAAGAAAAGAAAAGGTGTCCAAAACAGCTTCCAATCGAATGTTCATGTGATTGGAAAAGTCAGGAGAGTGCAAAGGTACTGTTTTCTAGCAGTTGGCAAGCTGCGCACACAATCCCAGTGTTGTACAGCTTCCTTCTTCACCTTTCCGAAGGTGCCGCTCTCTCCGGCTCCCGGAGGCGAAGAAGCGGCTTCTTCGCGCAAAGACGATTGTGCCGCTCACTGTGCACTCCTTAGCGCGGCTTCTGCCGAAAGACGCCCGGGAGCGGCTCTTAGCTCCGGACAGCATCGTACCTTCGTCTTTAGCGTCTCTTCTCGTCTACATCTTAGCAAAAAGCTTTTCTACTATGTCTGGCTCGGAAAAACTGTGCCAGCACAGAAAACATCTCCCATCGTGTTCTAGACGTTGCACGGAGGTCTTCCAAGTGTTTGGCATGAAGAAAAGAAAAGTTGTCCAAAACAGCTTCCAATCGAATGTTCATGTGATTGGAAAAGTCAGGAGAGTGCAAAGGTACTGTTTTCTAGCAGTTGGCAAGCTGCGCACACAATCCCAGTGTTGTACAGCTTCCTTCTTCACCTTTCCGAAGGTGCCGCTCTCTCCGGCTCCCGGAGGCGAAGAAGCGGCTTCTTCGCGCAAAGACGATTGTGCCGCTCACTGTGCACTCCTTAGCGCGGCTTCTGCCGAAAGACGCCCGGGAGCGGCTCTTAGCTCCGGACAGCATCGTACCTTCGTCTTTAGCGTCTCTTCTCGTCTACATCTTAGCAAAAAGCTTTTCTACTATGTCTGGCTCGGAAAAACTGTGCCAGCACAGAAAACATCTCCCATCGTGTTCTAGACGTTGCACGGAGGTCTTCCAAGTGTTTGGCATGAAGAAAAGAAAAGGTGTCCAAAACAGCTTCCAATCGAATGTTCATGTGATTGGAAAAGTCAGGAGAGTGCAAAGGTACTGTTTTCTAGCAGTTGGCAAGCTGCGCACACAATCCCAGTGTTGTACAGCTTCCTTCTTCACCTTTCCGAAGGTGCCGCTCTCTCCGGCTCCCGGAGGCGAAGAAGCGGCTTCTTCGCGCAAAGACGATTGTGCCGCTCACTGTGCACTCCTTAGCGCGGCTTCTGCCGAAAGACGCCCGGGAGCGGCTCTTAGCTCCGGACAGCATCGTACCTTCGTCTTTAGCGTCTCTTCTCGTCTACATCTTAGCAAAAAGCTTTTCTACTATGTCTGGCTCGGAAAAACTGTGCCAGCACAGAAAACATCACCCATCGTGTTCTAGACGTTGCACGGAGGTCTTCCAAGTGTTTGGCATGAAGAAAAGAAAAGGTGTCCAAAACAGCTTCCAATCGAATGTTCATGTGATTGGAAAAGTCAGGAGAGTGCAAAGGTACTGTTTTCTAGCAGTTGGCAAGCTGCGCACACAATCCCAGTGTTGTACAGCTTCCTTCTTCACCTTTCCGAAGGTGCCGCTCTCTCCGGCTCCCGGAGGCGAAGAAGCGGCTTCTTCGCGCAAAGACGATTGTGCCGCTCACTGTGCACTCCTTAGCGCGGCTTCTGCCGAAAGACGCCCGGGAGCGGCTCTTAGCTCCGGACAGCATCGTACCTTCGTCTTTAGCGTCTCTTCTCGTCTACATCTTAGCAAAAAGCTTTTCTACTATGTCTGGCTCGGAAAAACTGTGCCAGCACAGAAAACATCTCCCATCGTGTTCTAGACGTTGCACGGAGGTCTTCCAAGTGTTTGGCATGAAGAAAAGAAAAGGTGTCCAAAACAGCTTCCCATCGAATGTTCATGTGATTGGAAAAGTCAGGAGAGTGCAAAGGTACTGTTTTCTAGCAGTTGGCAAGCTGCGCACACAATCCCAGTGTTGTACAGCTTCCTTCTTCACCTTTCCGAAGGTGCCGCTCTCTCCGGCTCCCGGAGGCGAAGAAGCGGCTTCTTCGCGCAAAGACGATTGTGCCGCTCACTGTGCACTCCTTAGCGCGGCTTCTGCCGAAAGACGCCCGGGAGCGGCTCTTAGCTCCGGACAGCATCGTACCTTCGTCTTTAGCGTCTCTTCTCGTCTACATCTTAGCAAAAAGCTTTTCTACTATGTCTGGCTCGGAAAAACTGTGCCAGCACAGAAAACATCTCCCATCATGTTCTAGACGTTGCACGGAGGTCTTCCAAGTGTTTGGCATGAAGAAAAGAAAAGTTGTCCAAAACAGCTCCCAATCGAATGTTCATGTGATTGGAAAAGTCAGGAGAGTGCAAAGGTACTGTTTTCTAGCAGTTGGCAAGCTGCGCACACAATCCCAGTGTTGTACAGCTTCCTTCTTCACCTTTCCGAAGGTGCCGCTCTCTCCGGCTCCCGGAGGCGAAGAAGCGGGTTTTGTGCCGCTCACTGTGCACTCCTTAGCGCGGCTTCTGCCGAAAGACGCCCGGGAGCGGCTCTTAGCTCCGGACAGCATCGTACCTTCGTCTTTAGCGTCTCTTCTCGTCTACATCTTAGCAAAAAGCTTTTCTACTATGTCTGGCTCGGAAAAACTGTGCCAGCACAGAAAACATCTCCCATCGTGTTCTAGACGTTGCACGGAGGTCTTCCAAGTGTTTGGCATGAAGAAAAGAAAAGTTGTCCAAAACAGCTCCCAATCGAATGTTCATGTGATTGGAAAAGTCAGGAGAGTGCAAAGGTACTGTTTTCTAGCAGTTGGCAAGCTGCGCACACAATCCCAGTGTTGTACAGCTTCCTTCTTCACCTTTCCGAAGGTGCCGCTCTCTCCGGCTCCCGGAGGCGAAGAAGCGGCTTCTTCGCGCAAAGACGATTGTGCCGCTCACTGTGCACTCCTTAGCGCCGCTTCTGCCGAAAGACGCCCGGGAGCGGCTCTTAGCTCCGGAGAGCATCGTACCTTCGTCTTTAGCGTCTCTTCTCGTCTACATCTTAGCAAAAAGCTTTTCTACTATGTCTGGCTCGGAAAAACTGTGCCAGCACAGAAAACATCTCCCATCGTGTTCTAGACGTTGCACGGAGGTCTTCCAAGTGTTTGGCATGAAGAAAAGAAAAGTTGTCCAAAACAGCTTCCAATCGAATGTTCATGTGATTGGAAAAGTCAGGAGAGTGCAAAGGTACTGTTTTCTAGCAGTTGGCAAGCTGCGCACACAATCCCAGTGTTGTACAGCTTCCTTCTTCACCTTTCCGAAGGTGCCGCTCTCTCCGGCTCCCGGAGGCGAAGAAGCGGCTTCTTCGCGCAAAGACGATTGTGCCGCTCACTGTGCACTCCTTAGCGCGGCTTCTGCCGAAAGACGCCCGGGAGCGGCTCTTAGCTCCGGACAGCATCGTACCTTCGTCTTTAGCGTCTCTTCTCGTCTACATCTTAGCAAAAAGCTTTTCTACTATGTCTGGCTCGGAAAAACTGTGCCAGCACAGAAAACATCTCCCATCGTGTTCTAGACGTTGCACGGAGGTCTTCCAAGTGTTTGGCATGAAGAAAAGAAAAGTGGTCCAAAACAGCTTCCAATCGAATGTTCATGTGATTGGAAAAGTCAGGAGAGTGCAAAGGTACTGTTTTCTAGCAGTTGGCAAGCTGCGCACACAATCCCAGTGTTGTACAGCTTCCTTCTTCACCTTTCCGAAGGTGCCGCTCTCTCCGGCTCCCGGAGGCGAAGAAGCGGCTTCTTCGCGCAAAGACGATTGTGCCGCTCACTGTGCACTCCTTAGCGCGGCTTCTGCCGAAAGACGCCCGGGAGCGGCTCTTAGCTCCGGACAGCATCGTACCTTCGTCTTTAGCGTCTCTTCTCGTCTACATCTTAGCAAAAAGCTTTTCTACTATGTCTGGCTCGGAAAAACTGTGCCAGCACAGAAAACATCTCCCATCGTGTTCTAGACGTTGCACGGAGGTCTTCCAAGTGTTTGGCATGAAGAAAAGAAAAGGTGTCCAAAACAGCTTCCAATCGAATGTTCATGTGATTGGAAAAGTCAGGAGAGTGCAAAGGTACTGTTTTCTAGCAGTTGGCAAGCTGCGCACACAATCCCAGTGTTGTACAGCTTCCTTCTTCACCTTTCCGAAGGTGCCGCTCTCTCCGGCTCCCGGAGGCGAAGAAGCGGCTTCTTCGCGCAAAGACGATTGTGCCGCTCACTGTGCACTCCTTAGCGCCGCTTCTGCCGAAAGACGCCCGGGAGCGGCTCTTAGCTCCGGACAGCATCGTACCTTCGTCTTTAGCGTCTCTTCTCGTCTACATCTTAGCAAAAAGCTTTTCTACTATGTCTGGCTCGGAAAAACTGTGCCAGCACAGAAAACATCTCCCATCGTGTTCTAGACGTTGCACGGAGGTCTTCCAAGTGTTTGGCATGAAGAAAAGAAAAGTTGTCCAAAACAGCTTCCAATCGAATGTTCATGTGATTGGAAAAGTCAGGAGAGTGCAAAGGTACTGTTTTCTAGCAGTTGGCAAGCTGCGCACACAATCCCAGTGTTGTACAGCTTCCTTCTTCACCTTTCCGAAGGTGCCGCTCTCTCCGGCTCCCGGAGGCGAAGAAGCGGCTTCTTCGCGCAAAGACGATTGTGCCGCTCACTGTGCACTCCTTAGCGCGGCTTCTGCCGAAAGACGCCCGGGAGCGGCTCTTAGCTCCGGACAGCATCGTACCTTCGTCTTTAGCGTCTCTTCTCGTCTACATCTTAGCAAAAAGCTTTTCTACTATGTCTGGCTCGGAAAAACTGTGCCAGCACAGAAAACATCTCCCATCGTGTTCTAGACGTTGCACGGAGGTCTTCCAAGTGTTTGGCATGAAGAAAAGAAAAGTTGTCCAAAACAGCTTCCAATCGAATGTTCATGTGATTGGAAAAGTCAGGAGAGTGCAAAGGTACTGTTTTCTAGCAGTTGGCAAGCTGCGCACACAATCCCAGTGTTGTACAGCTTCCTTCTTCACCTTTCCGAAGGTGCCGCTCTCTCCGGCTCCCGGAGGCGAAGAAGCGGCTTCTTCGCGCAAAGACGATTGTGCCGCTCACTGTGCACTCCTTAGCGCGGCTTCTGCCGAAAGACGCCCGGGAGTGGCTCTTAGCTCCGGACAGCATCGTACCTTCGTCTTTAGCGTCTCTTCTCGTCTACATCTTAGCAAAAAGCTTTTCTACTATGTCTGGCTCGGAAAAACTGTGCCAGCACAGAAAACATCTCCCATCGTGTTCTAGACGTTGCACGGAGGTCTTCCAAGTGTTTGGCATGAAGAAAAGAAAAGGTGTCCAAAACAGCTTCCAATCGAATGTTCATGTGATTGGAAAAGTCAGGAGAGTGCAAAGGTACTGTTTTCTAGCAGTTGGCAAGCTGCGCACACAATCCCAGTGTTGTACAGCTTCCTTCTTCACCTTTCCGATGCTGCCGCTCTCTCCGGCTCCCGGAGCCGAAGAAGCGGCTTCTTCGCGCAAAGACGATTGTGCCGCTCACTGTGCACTCCTTAGCGCGGCTTCTGCCGAAAGACGCCCGGGAGCGGCTCTTAGCTCCGGACAGCATCGTACCTTCGTCTTTAGCGTCTCTTCTCGTCTACATCTTAGCAAAAAGCTTTTCTACTATGTCTGGCTCGGAAAAACTGTGCCAGCACAGAAAACATCTCCCATCGTGTTCTAGACGTTGCACGAAGGTCTTCCAAGTGTTTGGCATGAAGAAAAGAAAAGTTGTCCAAAACAGCTTCCAATCGAATGTTCATGTGATTGGAAAAGTCAGGAGAGTGCAAAGGTACTGTTTTCTAGCAGTTGGCAAGCTGCGCACACAATCCCAGTGTTGTACAGCTTCCTTCTTCACCTTTCCGAAGGTGCCGCTCTCTCCGGCTCCCGGAGGCGAAGAAGCGGCTTCTTCGCGCAAAGACGATTGTGCCGCTCACTGTGCACTCCTTAGCGCGGCTTCTGCCGAAAGACGCCCGGGAGCGGCTCTTAGCTCCGGACAGCATCGTACCTTCGTCTTTAGCGTCTCTTCTCGTCTACATCTTAGCAAAAAGCTTTTCTACTATGTCTGGCTCGGAAAAACTGTGCCAGCACAGAAAACATCACCCATCGTGTTCTAGACGTTGCACGGAGGTCTTCCAAGTTTTTGGCATGAAGAAAAGAAAAGGTGTCCAAAACAGCTTCCAATCGAATGTTCATGTGATTGGAAAAGTCAGGAGAGTGCAAAGGTACTGTTTTCTAGCAGTTGGCAAGCTGCGCACACAATCCCAGTGTTGTACAGCTTCCTTCTTCACCTTTCCGAAGGTGCCGCTCTCTCCGGCTCCCGGAGGCGAAGAAGCGGCTTCTTCGCGCAAAGACGATTGTGCCGCTCACTGTGCACTCCTTAGCGCGGCTTCTGCCGAAAGACGCCCGGGAGCGGCTCTTAGCTCCGGACAGCATCGTACCTTCGTCTTTAGCGTCTCTTCTCGTCTACATCTTAGCAAAAAGCTTTTCTACTATGTCTGGCTCGGAAAAACTGTGCCAGCACAGAAAACATCTCCCATCGTGTTCTAGACGTTGCACGGAGGTCTTCCAAGTGTTTGGCATGAAGAAAAGAAAAGGTGTCCAAAACAGCTTCCCATCGAATGTTCATGTGATTGGAAAAGTCAGGAGAGTGCAAAGGTACTGTTTTCTAGCAGTTGGCAAGCTGCGCACACAATCCCAGTGTTGTACAGCTTCCTTCTTCACCTTTCCGAAGGTGCCGCTCTCTCCGGCTCCCGGAGGCGAAGAAGCGGCTTCTTCGCGCAAAGACGATTGTGCCGCTCACTGTGCACTCCTTAGCGCGGCTTCTGCCGAAAGACGCCCGGGAGCGGCTCTTAGCTCCGGACAGCATCGTACCTTCGTCTTTAGCGTCTCTTCTCGTCTACATCTTAGCAAAAAGCTTTTCTACTATGTCTGGCTCGGAAAAACTGTGCCAGCACAGAAAACATCTCCCATCGTGTTCTAGACGTTGCACGGAGGTCTTCCAAGTGTTTGGCATGAAGAAAAGAAAAGTTGTCCAAAACAGCTCCCAATCGAATGTTCATGTGATTGGAAAAGTCAGGAGAGTGCAAAGGTACTGTTTTCTAGCAGTTGGCAAGCTGCGCACACAATCCCAGTGTTGTACAGCTTCCTTCTTCACCTTTCCGAAGGTGCCGCTCTCTCCGGCTCCCGGAGGCGAAGAAGCGGGTTTTGTGCCGCTCACTGTGCACTCCTTAGCGCGGCTTCTGCCGAAAGACGCCCGGGAGCGGCTCTTAGCTCCGGACAGCATCGTACCTTCGTCTTTAGCGTCTCTTCTCGTCTACATCTTAGCAAAAAGCTTTTCTACTATGTCTGGCTCGGAAAAACTGTGCCAGCACAGAAAACATCTCCCATCGTGTTCTAGACGTTGCACGGAGGTCTTCCAAGTGTTTGGCATGAAGAAAAGAAAAGTTGTCCAAAACAGCTCCCAATCGAATGTTCATGTGATTGGAAAAGTCAGGAGAGTGCAAAGGTACTGTTTTCTAGCAGTTGGCAAGCTGCGCACACAATCCCAGTGTTGTACAGCTTCCTTCTTCACCTTTCCGAAGGTGCCGCTCTCTCCGGCTCCCGGAGGCGAAGAAGCGGCTTCTTCGCGCAAAGACGATTGTGCCGCTCACTGTGCACTCCTTAGCGCGGCTTCTGCCGAAAGACGCCCGGGAGCGGCTCTTAGCTCCGGACAGCATCGTACCTTCGTCTTTAGCGTCTCTTCTCGTCTACATCTTAGCAAAAAGCTTTTCCACTATGTCTGGCTCGGAAAAACTGTGCCAGCACAGAAAACATCTCCCATCGTGTTCTAGACGTTGCACGGAGGTCTTCCAAGTGTTTGGCATGAAGAAAAGAAAAGTTGTCCAAAACAGCTTCCAATCGAAAGTTCATGTGATTGGAAAAGTCAGGAGAGTGCAAAGGTACTGTTTTCTAGCAGTTGGCAAGCTGCGCACACAATCCCAGTGTTGTACAGCTTCCTTCTTCACCTTTCCGAAGGTGCCGCTCTCTCCGGCTCCCGGAGGCGAAGAAGCGGCTTCTTCGCGCAAAGACGATTGTGCCGCTCACTGTGCACTCCTTAGCGCGGCTTCTGCCGAAAGACGCCCGGGAGCGGCTCTTAGCTCCGGACAGCATCGTACCTTCGTCTTTAGCGTCTCTTCTCGTCTACATCTTAGCAAAAAGCTTTTCTACTATGTCTGGCTCGGAAAAACTGTGCCAGCACAGAAAACATCTCCCATCGTGTTCTAGACGTTGCACGGAGATCTTCCAAGTGTTTGGCATGAAGAAAAGAAAAGGTGTCCAAAACAGCTTCCAATCGAATGTTCATGTGATTGGAAAAGTCAGGAGAGTGCAAAGGTACTGTTTTCTAGCAGTTGGCAAGCTGCGCACACAATCCCAGTGTTGTACAGCTTCCTTCTTCACCTTTCCGAAGGTGCCGCTCTCTCCGGCTCCCGGAGGCGAAGAAGCGGCTTCTTCGCGCAAAGACGATTGTGCCGCTCACTGTGCACTCCTTAGCGCGGCTTCTGCCGAAAGACGCCCGGGAGCGGCTCTTAGCTCCGGACAGCATCGTACCTTCGTCTTTAGCGTCTCTTCTCGTCTACATCTTAGCAAAAAGCTTTTCTACTATGTCTGGCTCGGAAAAACTGTGCCAGCACAGAAAACATCTCCCATCGTGTTCTAGACGTTGCACGGAGGTCTTCCAAGTGTTTGGCATGAAGAAAAGAAAAGTTGTCCAAAACAGCTTCCAATCGAATGTTCATGTGATTGGAAAAGTCAGGAGAGTGCAAAGGTACTGTTTTCTAGCAGTTGGCAAGCTGCGCACACAATCCCAGTGTTGTACAGCTTCCTTCTTCACCTTTCCGAAGGTGCCGCTCTCTCCGGCTCCCGGAGGCGAAGAAGCGGCTTCTTCGCGCAAAGACGATTGTGCCGCTCACTGTGCACTCCTTAGCGCGGCTTCTGCCGAAAGACGCCCGGGAGCGGCTCTTAGCTCCGGACAGCATCGTACCTTCGTCTTTAGCGTCTCTTCTCGTCTACATCTTAGCAAAAAGCTTTTCTACTATGTCTGGCTCGGAAAAACTGTGCCAGCACAGAAAACATCTCCCATCGTGTTCTAGACGTTGCACGGAGGTCTTCCAAGTGTTTGGCATGAAGAAAAGAAAAGGTGTCCAAAACAGCTTCCAATCGAATGTTCATGTGATTGGAAAAGTCAGGAGAGCGCAAAGGTACTGTTTTCTAGCAGTTGGCAAGCTGCGCACACAATCCCAGTGTTGTACAGCTTCCTTCTTCACCTTTCCGATGCTGCCGCTCTCTCCGGCTCCCGGAGCCGAAGAAGCGGCTTCTTCGCGCAAAGACGATTGTGCCGCTCACTGTGCACTCCTTAGCGCGGCTTCTGCCGAAAGACGCCCGGGAGCGGCTCTTAGCTCCGGACAGCATCGTACCTTCGTCTTTAGCGTCTCTTCTCGTCTACATCTTAGCAAAAAGCTTTTCTACTATGTCTGGCTCGGAAAAACTGTGCCAGCACAGAAAACATCTCCCATCGTGTTCTAGACGTTGCACGAAGGTCTTCCAAGTGTTTGGCATGAAGAAAAGAAAAGTTGTCCAAAACAGCTTCCAATCGAATGTTCATGTGATTGGAAAAGTCAGGAGAGTGCAAAGGTACTGTTTTCTAGCAGTTGGCAAGCTGCGCACACAATCCCAGTGTTGTACAGCTTCCTTCTTCACCTTTCCGAAGGTGCCGCTCTCTCCGGCTCCCGGAGGCGAAGAAGCGGCTTCTTCGCGCAAAGACGATTGTGCCGCTCACTGTGCACTCCTTAGCGCGGCTTCTGCCGAAAGACGCCCGGGAGCGGCTCTTAGCTCCGGACAGCATCGTACCTTCGTCTTTAGCGTCTCTTCTCGTCTACATCTTAGCAAAAAGCTTTTCTACTATGTCTGGCTCGGAAAAACTGTGCCAGCACAGAAAACATCACCCATCGTGTTCTAGACGTTGCACGGAGGTCTTCCAAGTGTTTGGCATGAAGAAAAGAAAAGGTGTCCAAAACAGCTTCCAATCGAATGTTCATGTGATTGGAAAAGTCAGGAGAGTGCAAAGGTACTGTTTTCTAGCAGTTGGCAAGCTGCGCACACAATCCCAGTGTTGTACAGCTTCCTTCTTCACCTTTCCGAAGGTGCCGCTCTCTCCGGCTCCCGGAGGCGAAGAAGCGGCTTCTTCGCGCAAAGACGATTGTGCCGCTCACTGTGCACTCCTTAGCGCGGCTTCTGCCGAAAGACGCCCGGGAGCGGCTCTTAGCTCCGGACAGCATCGTACCTTCGTCTTTAGCGTCTCTTCTCGTCTACATCTTAGCAAAAAGCTTTTCTACTATGTCTGGCTCGGAAAAACTGTGCCAGCACAGAAAACATCTCCCATCGTGTTCTAGACGTTGCACGGAGGTCTTCCAAGTGTTTGGCATGAAGAAAAGAAAAGGTGTCCAAAACAGCTTCCCATCGAATGTTCATGTGATTGGAAAAGTCAGGAGAGTGCAAAGGTACTGTTTTCTAGCAGTTGGCAAGCTGCGCACACAATCCCAGTGTTGTACAGCTTCCTTCTTCACCTTTCCGAAGGTGCCGCTCTCTCCGGCTCCCGGAGGCGAAGAAGCGGCTTCTTCGCGCAAAGACGATTGTGCCGCTCACTGTGCACTCCTTAGCGCGGCTTCTGCCGAAAGACGCCCGGGAGCGGCTCTTAGCTCCGGACAGCATCGTACCTTCGTCTTTAGCGTCTCTTCTCGTCTACATCTTAGCAAAAAGCTTTTCTACTATGTCTGGCTCGGAAAAACTGTGCCAGCACAGAAAACATCTCCCATCATGTTCTAGACGTTGCACGGAGGTCTTCCAAGTGTTTGGCATGAAGAAAAGAAAAGTTGTCCAAAACAGCTCCCAATCGAATGTTCATGTGATTGGAAAAGTCAGGAGAGTGCAAAGGTACTGTTTTCTAGCAGTTGGCAAGCTGCGCACACAATCCCAGTGTTGTACAGCTTCCTTCTTCACCTTTCCGAAGGTGCCGCTCTCTCCGGCTCCCGGAGGCGAAGAAGCGGGTTTTGTGCCGCTCACTGTGCACTCCTTAGCGCGGCTTCTGCCGAAAGACGCCCGGGAGCGGCTCTTAGCTCCGGACAGCATCGTACCTTCGTCTTTAGCGTCTCTTCTCGTCTACATCTTAGCAAAAAGCTTTTCTACTATGTCTGGCTCGGAAAAACTGTGCCAGCACAGAAAACATCTCCCATCGTGTTCTAGACGTTGCACGGAGGTCTTCCAAGTGTTTGGCATGAAGAAAAGAAAAGGTGTCCAAAACAGCTTCCAATCGAATGTTCATGTGATTGGAAAAGTCAGGAGAGTGCAAAGGTACTGTTTTCTAGCAGTTGGCAAGCTGCGCACACAATCCCAGTGTTGTACAGCTTCCTTCTTCACCTTTCCGAAGGTGCCGCTCTCTCCGGCTCCCGGAGGCGAAGAAGCGGCTTCTTCGCGCAAAGACGATTGTGCCGCTCACTGTGCACTCCTTAGCGCCGCTTCTGCCGAAAGACGCCCGGGAGCGGCTCTTAGCTCCGGAGAGCATCGTACCTTCGTCTTTAGCGTCTCTTCTCGTCTACATCTTAGCAAAAAGCTTTTCTACTATGTCTGGCTCGGAAAAACTGTGCCAGCACAGAAAACATCTCCCATCGTGTTCTAGACGTTGCACGGAGGTCTTCCAAGTGTTTGGCATGAAGAAAAGAAAAGTTGTCCAAAACAGCTTCCAATCGAATGTTCATGTGATTGGAAAAGTCAGGAGAGTGCAAAGGTACTGTTTTCTAGCAGTTGGCAAGCTGCGCACACAATCCCAGTGTTGTACAGCTTCCTTCTTCACCTTTCCGAAGGTGCCGCTCTCTCCGGCTCCCGGAGGCGAAGAAGCGGCTTCTTCGCGCAAAGACGATTGTGCCGCTCACTGTGCACTCCTTAGCGCGGCTTCTGCCGAAAGACGCCCGGGAGCGGCTCTTAGCTCCGGACAGCATCGTACCTTCGTCTTTAGCGTCTCTTCTCGTCTACATCTTAGCAAAAAGCTTTTCTACTATGTCTGGCTCGGAAAAACTGTGCCAGCACAGAAAACATCTCCCATCGTGTTCTAGACGTTGCACGGAGGTCTTCCAAGTGTTTGGCATGAAGAAAAGAAAAGTGGTCCAAAACAGCTTCCAATCGAATGTTCATGTGATTGGAAAAGTCAGGAGAGTGCAAAGGTACTGTTTTCTAGCAGTTGGCAAGCTGCGCACACAATCCCAGTGTTGTACAGCTTCCTTCTTCACCTTTCCGAAGGTGCCGCTCTCTCCGGCTCCCGGAGGCGAAGAAGCGGCTTCTTCGCGCAAAGACGATTGTGCCGCTCACTGTGCACTCCTTAGCGCGGCTTCTGCCGAAAGACGCCCGGGAGCGGCTCTTAGCTCCGGACAGCATCGTACCTTCGTCTTTAGCGTCTCTTCTCGTCTACATCTTAGCAAAAAGCTTTTCTACTATGTCTGGCTCGGAAAAACTGTGCCAGCACAGAAAACATCTCCCATCGTGTTCTAGACGTTGCACGGAGGTCTTCCAAGTGTTTGGCATGAAGAAAAGAAAAGGTGTCCAAAACAGCTTCCAATCGAATGTTCATGTGATTGGAAAAGTCAGGAGAGTGCAAAGGTACTGTTTTCTAGCAGTTGGCAAGCTGCGCACACAATCCCAGTGTTGTACAGCTTCCTTCTTCACCTTTCCGAAGGTGCCGCTCTCTCCGGCTCCCGGAGGCGAAGAAGCGGCTTCTTCGCGCAAAGACGATTGTGCCGCTCACTGTGCACTCCTTAGCGCCGCTTCTGCCGAAAGACGCCCGGGAGCGGCTCTTAGCTCCGGACAGCATCGTACCTTCGTCTTTAGCGTCTCTTCTCGTCTACATCTTAGCAAAAAGCTTTTCTACTATGTCTGGCTCGGAAAAACTGTGCCAGCACAGAAAACATCTCCCATCGTGTTCTAGACGTTGCACGGAGGTCTTCCAAGTGTTTGGCATGAAGAAAAGAAAAGTTGTCCAAAACAGCTTCCAATCGAATGTTCATGTGATTGGAAAAGTCAGGAGAGTGCAAAGGTACTGTTTTCTAGCAGTTGGCAAGCTGCGCACACAATCCCAGTGTTGTACAGCTTCCTTCTTCACCTTTCCGAAGGTGCCGCTCTCTCCGGCTCCCGGAGGCGAAGAAGCGGCTTCTTCGCGCAAAGACGATTGTGCCGCTCACTGTGCACTCCTTAGCGCGGCTTCTGCCGAAAGACGCCCGGGAGCGGCTCTTAGCTCCGGACAGCATCGTACCTTCGTCTTTAGCGTCTCTTCTCGTCTACATCTTAGCAAAAAGCTTTTCTACTATGTCTGGCTCGGAAAAACTGTGCCAGCACAGAAAACATCTCCCATCGTGTTCTAGACGTTGCACGGAGGTCTTCCAAGTGTTTGGCATGAAGAAAAGAAAAGTTGTCCAAAACAGCTTCCAATCGAATGTTCATGTGATTGGAAAAGTCAGGAGAGTGCAAAGGTACTGTTTTCTAGCAGTTGGCAAGCTGCGCACACAATCCCAGTGTTGTACAGCTTCCTTCTTCACCTTTCCGAAGGTGCCGCTCTCTCCGGCTCCCGGAGGCGAAGAAGCGGCTTCTTCGCGCAAAGACGATTGTGCCGCTCACTGTGCACTCCTTAGCGCGGCTTCTGCCGAAAGACGCCCGGGAGCGGCTCTTAGCTCCGGACAGCATCGTACCTTCGTCTTTAGCGTCTCTTCTCGTCTACATCTTAGCAAAAAGCTTTTCTACTATGTCTGGCTCGGAAAAACTGTGCCAGCACAGAAAACATCTCCCATCGTGTTCTAGACGTTGCACGGAGGTCTTCCAAGTGTTTGGCATGAAGAAAAGAAAAGGTGTCCAAAACAGCTTCCAATCGAATGTTCATGTGATTGGAAAAGTCAGGAGAGTGCAAAGGTACTGTTTTCTAGCAGTTGGCAAGCTGCGCACACAATCCCAGTGTTGTACAGCTTCCTTCTTCACCTTTCCGATGCTGCCGCTCTCTCCGGCTCCCGGAGCCGAAGAAGCGGCTTCTTCGCGCAAAGACGATTGTGCCGCTCACTGTGCACTCCTTAGCGCGGCTTCTGCCGAAAGACGCCCGGGAGCGGCTCTTAGCTCCGGACAGCATCGTACCTTCGTCTTTAGCGTCTCTTCTCGTCTACATCTTAGCAAAAAGCTTTTCTACTATGTCTGGCTCGGAAAAACTGTGCCAGCACAGAAAACATCTCCCATCGTGTTCTAGACGTTGCACGAAGGTCTTCCAAGTGTTTGGCATGAAGAAAAGAAAAGTTGTCCAAAACAGCTTCCAATCGAATGTTCATGTGATTGGAAAAGTCAGGAGAGTGCAAAGGTACTGTTTTCTAGCAGTTGGCAAGCTGCGCACACAATCCCAGTGTTGTACAGCTTCCTTCTTCACCTTTCCGAAGGTGCCGCTCTCTCCGGCTCCCGGAGGCGAAGAAGCGGCTTCTTCGCGCAAAGACGATTGTGCCGCTCACTGTGCACTCCTTAGCGCGGCTTCTGCCGAAAGACGCCCGGGAGCGGCTCTTAGCTCCGGACAGCATCGTACCTTCGTCTTTAGCGTCTCTTCTCGTCTACATCTTAGCAAAAAGCTTTTCTACTATGTCTGGCTCGGAAAAACTGTGCCAGCACAGAAAACATCACCCATCGTGTTCTAGACGTTGCACGGAGGTCTTCCAAGTTTTTGGCATGAAGAAAAGAAAAGGTGTCCAAAACAGCTTCCAATCGAATGTTCATGTGATTGGAAAAGTCAGGAGAGTGCAAAGGTACTGTTTTCTAGCAGTTGGCAAGCTGCGCACACAATCCCAGTGTTGTACAGCTTCCTTCTTCACCTTTCCGAAGGTGCCGCTCTCTCCGGCTCCCGGAGGCGAAGAAGCGGCTTCTTCGCGCAAAGACGATTGTGCCGCTCACTGTGCACTCCTTAGCGCGGCTTCTGCCGAAAGACGCCCGGGAGCGGCTCTTAGCTCCGGACAGCATCGTACCTTCGTCTTTAGCGTCTCTTCTCGTCTACATCTTAGCAAAAAGCTTTTCTACTATGTCTGGCTCGGAAAAACTGTGCCAGCACAGAAAACATCTCCCATCGTGTTCTAGACGTTGCACGGAGGTCTTCCAAGTGTTTGGCATGAAGAAAAGAAAAGGTGTCCAAAACAGCTTCCCATCGAATGTTCATGTGATTGGAAAAGTCAGGAGAGTGCAAAGGTACTGTTTTCTAGCAGTTGGCAAGCTGCGCACACAATCCCAGTGTTGTACAGCTTCCTTCTTCACCTTTCCGAAGGTGCCGCTCTCTCCGGCTCCCGGAGGCGAAGAAGCGGCTTCTTCGCGCAAAGACGATTGTGCCGCTCACTGTGCACTCCTTAGCGCGGCTTCTGCCGAAAGACGCCCGGGAGCGGCTCTTAGCTCCGGACAGCATCGTACCTTCGTCTTTAGCGTCTCTTCTCGTCTACATCTTAGCAAAAAGCTTTTCTACTATGTCTGGCTCGGAAAAACTGTGCCAGCACAGAAAACATCTCCCATCGTGTTCTAGACGTTGCACGGAGGTCTTCCAAGTGTTTGGCATGAAGAAAAGAAAAGTTGTCC
The DNA here is from genome assembly GCA_036010785.1 of Ammospiza maritima maritima. NCBI lineage: Eukaryota > Metazoa > Chordata > Aves > Passeriformes > Passerellidae > Ammospiza > Ammospiza maritima. Next base: position 109,961 of record JAYKTQ010000054.1, read on the forward strand.
AAAACAGCTCCCAATCGAATGTTCATGTGATTGGAAAAGTCAGGAGAGTGCAAAGGTACTGTTTTCTAGCAGTTGGCAAGCTGCGCACACAATCCCAGGGTTGTACAGCTTCCTTCTTCACCTTTCCGAAGGTGCCGCTCTCTCCGGCTCCCGGAGGCGAAGAAGCGGGTTTTGTGCCGCTCACTGTGCACTCCTTAGCGCGGCTTCTGCCGAAAGACGCCCGGGAGCGGCTCTTAGCTCCGGACAGCATCGTACCTTCGTCTTTAGCGTCTCTTCTCGTCTACATCTTAGCAAAAAGCTTTTCTACTATGTCTGGCTCGGAAAAACTGTGCCAGCACAGAAAACATCTCCCATCGTGTTCTAGACGTTGCACGGAGGTCTTCCAAGTGTTTGGCATGAAGAAAAGAAAAGTTGTCCAAAACAGCTCCCAATCGAATGTTCATGTGATTGGAAAAGTCAGGAGAGTGCAAAGGTACTGTTTTCTAGCAGTTGGCAAGCTGCGCACACAATCCCAGTGTTGTACAGCTTCCTTCTTCACCTTTCCGAAGGTGCCGCTCTCTCCGGCTCCCGGAGGCGAAGAAGCGGCTTCTTCGCGCAAAGACGATTGTGCCGCTCACTGTGCACTCCTTAGCGCGGCTTCTGCCGAAAGACGCCCGGGAGCGGCTCTTAGCTCCGGACAGCATCGTACCTTCGTCTTTAGCGTCTCTTCTCGTCTACATCTTAGCAAAAAGCTTTTCTACTATGTCTGGCTCGGAAAAACTGTGCCAGCACAGAAAACATCTCCCATCGTGTTCTAGACGTTGCACGGAGGTCTTCCAAGTTTTTGGCATGAAGGAAAGAAAAGTTGTCCAAAACAGCTTCCAATCGAATGTTCATGTGATTGGAAAAGTCAGGAGAGTGCAAAGGTACTGTTTTCTAGCAGTTGGCAAGCTGCGCACACAATCCCAGTGTTGTACAGCTTCCTTCTTCACCTTTCCGAAGGTGCCGCTCTCTCCGGCTCCCGGAGGCGAAGAAGCGGCTTCTTCGCGCAAAGACGATTGTGCCGCTCACTGTGCACTCCTTAGCGCGGCTTCTGCCGAAAGACGCCCGGGAGCGGCTCTTAGCTCCGGACAGCATCGTACCTTCGTCTTTAGCGTCTCTTCTCGTCTACATCTTAGCAAAAAGCTTTTCCACTATGTCTGGCTCGGAAAAACTGTGCCAGCACAGAAAACATCTCCCATCGTGTTCTAGACGTTGCACGGAGGTCTTCCAAGTGTTTGGCATGAAGAAAAGAAAAGTTGTCCAAAACAGCTTCCAATCGAAAGTTCATGTGATTGGAAAAGTCAGGAGAGTGCAAAGGTACTGTTTTCTAGCAGTTGGCAAGCTGCGCACACAATCCCAGTGTTGTACAGCTTCCTTCTTCACCTTTCCGAAGGTGCCGCTCTCTCCGGCTCCCGGAGGCGAAGAAGCGGCTTCTTCGCGCAAAGACGATTGTGCCGCTCACTGTGCACTCCTTAGCGCGGCTTCTGCCGAAAGACGCCCGGGAGCGGCTCTTAGCTCCGGACAGCATCGTACCTTCGTCTTTAGCGTCTCTTCTCGTCTACATCTTAGCAAAAAGCTTTTCTACTATGTCTGGCTCGGAAAAACTGTGCCAGCACAGAAAACATCTCCCATCGTGTTCTAGACGTTGCACGGAGATCTTCCAAGTGTTTGGCATGAAGAAAAGAAAAGGTGTCCAAAACAGCTTCCAATCGAATGTTCATGTGATTGGAAAAGTCAGGAGAGTGCAAAGGTACTGTTTTCTAGCAGTTGGCAAGCTGCGCACACAATCCCAGTGTTGTACAGCTTCCTTCTTCACCTTTCCGAAGGTGCCGCTCTCTCCGGCTCCCGGAGGCGAAGAAGCGGCTTCTTCGCGCAAAGACGATTGTGCCGCTCACTGTGCACTCCTTAGCGCCGCTTCTGCCGAAAGACGCCCGGGAGCGGCTCTTAGCTCCGGACAGCATCGTACCTTCGTCTTTAGCGTCTCTTCTCGTCTACATCTTAGCAAAAAGCTTTTCTACTATGTCTGGCTCGGAAAAACTGTGCCAGCACAGAAAACATCTCCCATCGTGTTCTAGACGTTGCACGGAGGTCTTCCAAGTGTTTGGCATGAAGAAAAGAAAAGTTGTCCAAAACAGCTTCCAATCGAATGTTCATGTGATTGGAAAAGTCAGGAGAGTGCAAAGGTACTGTTTTCTAGCAGTTGGCAAGCTGCGCACACAATCCCAGTGTTGTACAGCTTCCTTCTTCACCTTTCCGAAGGTGCCGCTCTCTCCGGCTCCCGGAGGCGAAGAAGCGGCTTCTTCGCGCAAAGACGATTGTGCCGCTCACTGTGCACTCCTTAGCGCGGCTTCTGCCGAAAGACGCCCGGGAGCGGCTCTTAGCTCCGGACAGCATCGTACCTTCGTCTTTAGCGTCTCTTCTCGTCTACATCTTAGCAAAAAGCTTTTCTACTATGTCTGGCTCGGAAAAACTGTGCCAGCACAGAAAACATCTCCCATCGTGTTCTAGACGTTGCACGGAGGTCTTCCAAGTGTTTGGCATGAAGAAAAGAAAAGGTGTCCAAAAGAGCTTCCAATCGAATGTTCATGTGATTGGAAAAGTCAGGAGAGTGCAAAGGTACTGTTTTCTAGCAGTTGGCAAGCTGCGCACACAATCCCAGTGTTGTACAGCTTCCTTCTTCACCTTTCCGAAGGTGCCGCTCTCTCCGGCTCCCGGAGGCGAAGAAGCGGCTTCTTCGCGCAAAGACGATTGTGCCGCTCACTGTGCACTCCTTAGCGCCGCTTCTGCCGAAAGACGCCCGGGAGCGGCTCTTAGCTCCGGACAGCATCGTACCTTCGTCTTTAGCGTCTCTTCTCGTCTACATCTTAGCAAAAAGCTTTTCTACTATGTCTGGCTCGGAAAAACTGTGCCAGCACAGAAAACATCTCCCATCGTGTTCTAGACGTTGCACGGAGGTCTTCCAAGTGTTTGGCATGAAGAAAAGAAAAGTTGTCCAAAACAGCTTCCAATCGAATGTTCATGTGATTGGAAAAGTCAGGAGAGTGCAAAGGTACTGTTTTCTAGCAGTTGGCAAGCTGCGCACACAATCCCAGTGTTGTACAGCTTCCTTCTTCACCTTTCCGAAGGTGCCGCTCTCTCCGGCTCCCGGAGGCGAAGAAGCGGCTTCTTCGCGCAAAGACGATTGTGCCGCTCACTGTGCACTCCTTAGCGCGGCTTCTGCCGAAAGACGCCCGGGAGCGGCTCTTAGCTCCGGACAGCATCGTACCTTCGTCTTTAGCGTCTCTTCTCGTCTACATCTTAGCAAAAAGCTTTTCTACTATGTCTGGCTCGGAAAAACTGTGCCAGCACAGAAAACATCTCCCATCGTGTTCTAGACGTTGCACGGAGGTCTTCCAAGTGTTTGGCATGAAGAAAAGAAAAGTTGTCCAAAACAGCTTCCAATCGAATGTTCATGTGATTGGAAAAGTCAGGAGAGTGCAAAGGTACTGTTTTCTAGCAGTTGGCAAGCTGCGCACACAATCCCAGTGTTGTACAGCTTCCTTCTTCACCTTTCCGAAGGTGCCGCTCTCTCCGGCTCCCGGAGGCGAAGAAGCGGCTTCTTCGCGCAAAGACGATTGTGCCGCTCACTGTGCACTCCTTAGCGCGGCTTCTGCCGAAAGACGCCCGGGAGCGGCTCTTAGCTCCGGACAGCATCGTACCTTCGTCTTTAGCGTCTCTTCTCGTCTACATCTTAGCAAAAAGCTTTTCTACTATGTCTGGCTCGGAAAAACTGTGCCAGCACAGAAAACATCTCCCATCGTGTTCTAGACGTTGCACGGAGGTCTTCCAAGTGTTTGGCATGAAGAAAAGAAAAGGTGTCCAAAACAGCTTCCAATCGAATGTTCATGTGATTGGAAAAGTCAGGAGAGTGCAAAGGTACTGTTTTCTAGCAGTTGGCAAGCTGCGCACACAATCCCAGTGTTGTACAGCTTCCTTCTTCACCTTTCCGATGCTGCCGCTCTCTCCGGCTCCCGGAGCCGAAGAAGCGGCTTCTTCGCGCAAAGACGATTGTGCCGCTCACTGTGCACTCCTTAGCGCGGCTTCTGCCGAAAGACGCCCGGGAGCGGCTCTTAGCTCCGGACAGCATCGTACCTTCGTCTTTAGCATCTCTTCTCGTCTACATCTTAGCAAAAAGCTTTTCTACTATGTCTGGCTCGGAAAAACTGTGCCAGCACAGAAAACATCTCCCATCGTGTTCTAGACGTTGCACGAAGGTCTTCCAAGTGTTTGGCATGAAGAAAAGAAAAGTTGTCCAAAACAGCTTCCAATCGAATGTTCATGTGATTGGAAAAGTCAGGAGAGTGCAAAGGTACTGTTTTCTAGCAGTTGGCAAGCTGCGCACACAATCCCAGTGTTGTACAGCTTCCTTCTTCACCTTTCCGAAGGTGCCGCTCTCTCCGGCTCCCGGAGGCGAAGAAGCGGCTTCTTCGCGCAAAGACGATTGTGCCGCTCACTGTGCACTCCTTAGCGCGGCTTCTGCCGAAAGACGCCCGGGAGCGGCTCTTAGCTCCGGACAGCATCGTACCTTCGTCTTTAGCGTCTCTTCTCGTCTACATCTTAGCAAAAAGCTTTTCTACTATGTCTGGCTCGGAAAAACTGTGCCAGCACAGAAAACATCACCCATCGTGTTCTAGACGTTGCACGGAGGTCTTCCAAGTTTTTGGCATGAAGAAAAGAAAAGGTGTCCAAAACAGCTTCCAATCGAATGTTCATGTGATTGGAAAAGTCAGGAGAGTGCAAAGGTACTGTTTTCTAGCAGTTGGCAAGCTGCGCACACAATCCCAGTGTTGTACAGCTTCCTTCTTCACCTTTCCGAAGGTGCCGCTCTCTCCGGCTCCCGGAGGCGAAGAAGCGGCTTCTTCGCGCAAAGACGATTGTGCCGCTCACTGTGCACTCCTTAGCGCGGCTTCTGCCGAAAGACGCCCGGGAGCGGCTCTTAGCTCCGGACAGCATCGTACCTTCGTCTTTAGCGTCTCTTCTCGTCTACATCTTAGCAAAAAGCTTTTCTACTATGTCTGGCTCGGAAAAACTGTGCCAGCACAGAAAACATCTCCCATCGTGTTCTAGACGTTGCACGGAGGTCTTCCAAGTGTTTGGCATGAAGAAAAGAAAAGGTGTCCAAAACAGCTTCCCATCGAATGTTCATGTGATTGGAAAAGTCAGGAGAGTGCAAAGGTACTGTTTTCTAGCAGTTGGCAAGCTGCGCACACAATCCCAGTGTTGTACAGCTTCCTTCTTCACCTTTCCGAAGGTGCCGCTCTCTCCGGCTCCCGGAGGCGAAGAAGCGGCTTCTTCGCGCAAAGACGATTGTGCCGCTCACTGTGCACTCCTTAGCGCGGCTTCTGCCGAAAGACGCCCGGGAGCGGCTCTTAGCTCCGGACAGCATCGTACCTTCGTCTTTAGCGTCTCTTCTCGTCTACATCTTAGCAAAAAGCTTTTCTACTATGTCTGGCTCGGAAAAACTGTGCCAGCACAGAAAACATCTCCCATCGTGTTCTAGACGTTGCACGGAGATCTTCCAAGTGTTTGGCATGAAGAAAAGAAAAGGTGTCCAAAACAGCTTCCAATCGAATGTTCATGTGATTGGAAAAGTCAGGAGAGTGCAAAGGTACTGTTTTCTAGCAGTTGGCAAGCTGCGCACACAATCCCAGTGTTGTACAGCTTCCTTCTTCACCTTTCCGAAGGTGCCGCTCTCTCCGGCTCCCGGAGGCGAAGAAGCGGCTTCTTCGCGCAAAGACGATTGTGCCGCTCACTGTGCACTCCTTAGCGCGGCTTCTGCCGAAAGACGCCCGGGAGCGGCTCTTAGCTCCGGACAGCATCGTACCTTCGTCTTTAGCGTCTCTTCTCGTCTACATCTTAGCAAAAAGCTTTTCTACTATGTCTGGCTCGGAAAAACTGTGCCAGCACAGAAAACATCTCCCATCGTGTTCTAGACGTTGCACGGAGGTCTTCCAAGTGTTTGGCATGAAGAAAAGAAAAGTTGTCCAAAACAGCTTCCAATCGAATGTTCATGTGATTGGAAAAGTCAGGAGAGTGCAAAGGTACTGTTTTCTAGCAGTTGGCAAGCTGCGCACACAATCCCAGTGTTGTACAGCTTCCTTCTTCACCTTTCCGAAGGTGCCGCTCTCTCCGGCTCCCGGAGGCGAAGAAGCGGCTTCTTCGCGCAAAGACGATTGTGCCGCTCACTGTGCACTCCTTAGCGCGGCTTCTGCCGAAAGACGCCCGGGAGCGGCTCTTAGCTCCGGACAGCATCGTACCTTCGTCTTTAGCGTCTCTTCTCGTCTACATCTTAGCAAAAAGCTTTTCTACTATGTCTGGCTCGGAAAAACTGTGCCAGCACAGAAAACATCTCCCATCATGTTCTAGACGTTGCACGGAGGTCTTCCAAGTGTTTGGCATGAAGAAAAGAAAAGGTGTCCAAAAGAGCTTCCAATCGAATGTTCATGTGATTGGAAAAGTCAGGAGAGTGCAAAGGTACTGTTTTCTAGCAGTTGGCAAGCTGCGCACACAATCCCAGTGTTGTACAGCTTCCTTCTTCACCTTTCCGAAGGTGCCGCTCTCTCCGGCTCCCGGAGGCGAAGAAGCGGCTTCTTCGCGCAAAGACGATTGTGCCGCTCACTGTGCACTCCTTAGCGCCGCTTCTGCCGAAAGACGCCCGGGAGCGGCTCTTAGCTCCGGACAGCATCGTACCTTCGTCTTTAGCGTCTCTTCTCGTCTACATCTTAGCAAAAAGCTTTTCTACTATGTCTGGCTCGGAAAAACTGTGCCAGCACAGAAAACATCTCCCATCGTGTTCTAGACGTTGCACGGAGGTCTTCCAAGTGTTTGGCATGAAGAAAAGAAAAGTTGTCCAAAACAGCTTCCAATCGAATGTTCATGTGATTGGAAAAGTCAGGAGAGTGCAAAGGTACTGTTTTCTAGCAGTTGGCAAGCTGCGCACACAATCCCAGTGTTGTACAGCTTCCTTCTTCACCTTTCCGAAGGTGCCGCTCTCTCCGGCTCCCGGAGGCGAAGAAGCGGCTTCTTCGCGCAAAGACGATTGTGCCGCTCACTGTGCACTCCTTAGCGCGGCTTCTGCCGAAAGACGCCCGGGAGCGGCTCTTAGCTCCGGACAGCATCGTACCTTCGTCTTTAGCGTCTCTTCTCGTCTACATCTTAGCAAAAAGCTTTTCTACTATGTCTGGCTCGGAAAAACTGTGCCAGCACAGAAAACATCTCCCATCATGTTCTAGACGTTGCACGGAGGTCTTCCAAGTGTTTGGCATGAAGAAAAGAAAAGGTGTCCAAAACAGCTTCCAATCGAATGTTCATGTGATTGGAAAAGTCAGGAGAGTGCAAAGGTACTGTTTTCTAGCAGTTGGCAAGCTGCGCACACAATCCCAGTGTTGTACAGCTTCCTTCTTCACCTTTCCGATGCTGCCGCTCTCTCCGGCTCCCGGAGCCGAAGAAGCGGCTTCTTCGCGCAAAGACGATTGTGCCGCTCACTGTGCACTCCTTAGCGCGGCTTCTGCCGAAAGACGCCCGGGAGCGGCTCTTAGCTCCGGACAGCATCGTACCTTCGTCTTTAGCGTCTCTTCTCGTCTACATCTTAGCAAAAAGCTTTTCTACTATGTCTGGCTCGGAAAAACTGTGCCAGCACAGAAAACATCTCCCATCGTGTTCTAGACGTTGCACGAAGGTCTTCCAAGTGTTTGGCATGAAGAAAAGAAAAGTTGTCCAAAACAGCTTCCAATCGAATGTTCATGTGATTGGAAAAGTCAGGAGAGTGCAAAGGTACTGTTTTCTAGCAGTTGGCAAGCTGCGCACACAATCCCAGTGTTGTACAGCTTCCTTCTTCACCTTTCCGAAGGTGCCGCTCTCTCCGGCTCCCGGAGGCGAAGAAGCGGCTTCTTCGCGCAAAGACGATTGTGCCGCTCACTGTGCACTCCTTAGCGCGGCTTCTGCCGAAAGACGCCCGGGAGCGGCTCTTAGCTCCGGACAGCATCGTACCTTCGTCTTTAGCGTCTCTTCTCGTCTACATCTTAGCAAAAAGCTTTTCTACTATGTCTGGCTCGGAAAAACTGTGCCAGCACAGAAAACATCACCCATCGTGTTCTAGACGTTGCACGGAGGTCTTCCAAGTTTTTGGCATGAAGAAAAGAAAAGGTGTCCAAAACAGCTTCCAATCGAATGTTCATGTGATTGGAAAAGTCAGGAGAGTGCAAAGGTACTGTTTTCTAGCAGTTGGCAAGCTGCGCACACAATCCCAGTGTTGTACAGCTTCCTTCTTCACCTTTCCGAAGGTGCCGCTCTCTCCGGCTCCCGGAGGCGAAGAAGCGGCTTCTTCGCGCAAAGACGATTGTGCCGCTCACTGTGCACTCCTTAGCGCGGCTTCTGCCGAAAGACGCCCGGGAGCGGCTCTTAGCTCCGGACAGCATCGTACCTTCGTCTTTAGCGTCTCTTCTCGTCTACATCTTAGCAAAAAGCTTTTCTACTATGTCTGGCTCGGAAAAACTGTGCCAGCACAGAAAACATCTCCCATCGTGTTCTAGACGTTGCACGGAGGTCTTCCAAGTGTTTGGCATGAAGAAAAGAAAAGGTGTCCAAAACAGCTTCCCATCGAATGTTCATGTGATTGGAAAAGTCAGGAGAGTGCAAAGGTACTGTTTTCTAGCAGTTGGCAAGCTGCGCACACAATCCCAGTGTTGTACAGCTTCCTTCTTCACCTTTCCGAAGGTGCCGCTCTCTCCGGCTCCCGGAGGCGAAGAAGCGGCTTCTTCGCGCAAAGACGATTGTGCCGCTCACTGTGCACTCCTTAGCGCGGCTTCTGCCGAAAGACGCCCGGGAGCGGCTCTTAGCTCCGGACAGCATCGTACCTTCGTCTTTAGCGTCTCTTCTCGTCTACATCTTAGCAAAAAGCTTTTCTACTATGTCTGGCTCGGAAAAACTGTGCCAGCACAGAAAACATCTCCCATCGTGTTCTAGACGTTGCACGGAGGTCTTCCAAGTGTTTGGCATGAAGAAAAGAAAAGTTGTCCAAAACAGCTCCCAATCGAATGTTCATGTGATTGGAAAAGTCAGGAGAGTGCAAAGGTACTGTTTTCTAGCAGTTGGCAAGCTGCGCACACAATCCCAGTGTTGTACAGCTTCCTTCTTCACCTTTCCGAAGGTGCCGCTCTCTCCGGCTCCCGGAGGCGAAGAAGCGGGTTTTGTGCCGCTCACTGTGCACTCCTTAGCGCGGCTTCTGCCGAAAGACGCCCGGGAGCGGCTCTTAGCTCCGGACAGCATCGTACCTTCGTCTTTAGCGTCTCTTCTCGTCTACATCTTAGCAAAAAGCTTTTCTACTATGTCTGGCTCGGAAAAACTGTGCCAGCACAGAAAACATCTCCCATCGTGTTCTAGACGTTGCACGGAGGTCTTCCAAGTGTTTGGCATGAAGAAAAGAAAAGTTGTCCAAAACAGCTCCCAATCGAATGTTCATGTGATTGGAAAAGTCAGGAGAGTGCAAAGGTACTGTTTTCTAGCAGTTGGCAAGCTGCGCACACAATCCCAGTGTTGTACAGCTTCCTTCTTCACCTTTCCGAAGGTGCCGCTCTCTCCGGCTCCCGGAGGCGAAGAAGCGGCTTCTTCGCGCAAAGACGATTGTGCCGCTCACTGTGCACTCCTTAGCGCGGCTTCTGCCGAAAGACGCCCGGGAGCGGCTCTTAGCTCCGGACAGCATCGTACCTTCGTCTTTAGCGTCTCTTCTCGTCTACATCTTAGCAAAAAGCTTTTCTACTATGTCTGGCTCGGAAAAACTGTGCCAGCACAGAAAACATCTCCCATCGTGTTCTAGACGTTGCACGGAGGTCTTCCAAGTTTTTGGCATGAAGGAAAGAAAAGTTGTCCAAAACAGCTTCCAATCGAATGTTCATGTGATTGGAAAAGTCAGGAGAGTGCAAAGGTACTGTTTTCTAGCAGTTGGCAAGCTGCGCACACAATCCCAGTGTTGTACAGCTTCCTTCTTCACCTTTCCGAAGGTGCCGCTCTCTCCGGCTCCCGGAGGCGAAGAAGCGGCTTCTTCGCGCAAAGACGATTGTGCCGCTCACTGTGCACTCCTTAGCGCGGCTTCTGCCGAAAGACGCCCGGGAGCGGCTCTTAGCTCCGGACAGCATCGTACCTTCGTCTTTAGCGTCTCTTCTCGTCTACATCTTAGCAAAAAGCTTTTCCACTATGTCTGGCTCGGAAAAACTGTGCCAGCACAGAAAACATCTCCCATCGTGTTCTAGACGTTGCACGGAGGTCTTCCAAGTGTTTGGCATGAAGAAAAGAAAAGTTGTCCAAAACAGCTTCCAATCGAAAGTTCATGTGATTGGAAAAGTCAGGAGAGTGCAAAGGTACTGTTTTCTAGCAGTTGGCAAGCTGCGCACACAATCCCAGTGTTGTACAGCTTCCTTCTTCACCTTTCCGAAGGTGCCGCTCTCTCCGGCTCCCGGAGGCGAAGAAGCGGCTTCTTCGCGCAAAGACGATTGTGCCGCTCACTGTGCACTCCTTAGCGCGGCTTCTGCCGAAAGACGCCCGGGAGCGGCTCTTAGCTCCGGACAGCATCGTACCTTCGTCTTTAGCGTCTCTTCTCGTCTACATCTTAGCAAAAAGCTTTTCTACTATGTCTGGCTCGGAAAAACTGTGCCAGCACAGAAAACATCTCCCATCGTGTTCTAGACGTTGCACGGAGATCTTCCAAGTGTTTGGCATGAAGAAAAGAAAAGGTGTCCAAAACAGCTTCCAATCGAATGTTCATGTGATTGGAAAAGTCAGGAGAGTGCAAAGGTACTGTTTTCTAGCAGTTGGCAAGCTGCGCACACAATCCCAGTGTTGTACAGCTTCCTTCTTCACCTTTCCGAAGGTGCCGCTCTCTCCGGCTCCCGGAGGCGACGAAGCGGCTTCTTCGCGCAAAGACGATTGTGCCGCTCACTGTGCACTCCTTAGCGCGGCTTCTGCCGAAAGACGCCCGGGAGCGGCTCTTAGCTCCGGACAGCATCGTACCTTCGTCTTTAGCGTCTCTTCTCGTCTACATCTTAGCAAAAAGCTTTTCTACTATGTCTGGCTCGGAAAAACTGTGCCAGCACAGAAAACATCTCCCATCGTGTTCTAGACGTTGCACGGAGGTCTTCCAAGTGTTTGGCATGAAGAAAAGAAAAGTTGTCCAAAACAGCTTCCAATCGAATGTTCATGTGATTGGAAAAGTCAGGAGAGTGCAAAGGTACTGTTTTCTAGCAGTTGGCAAGCTGCGCACACAATCCCAGTGTTGTACAGCTTCCTTCTTCACCTTTCCGAAGGTGCCGCTCTCTCCGGCTCCCGGAGGCGAAGAAGCGGCTTCTTCGCGCAAAGACGATTGTGCCGCTCACTGTGCACTCCTTAGCGCCGCTTCTGCCGAAAGACGCCCGGGAGCGGCTCTTAGCTCCGGACAGCATCGTACCTTCGTCTTTAGCGTCTCTTCTCGTCTACATCTTAGCAAAAAGCTTTTCTACTATGTCTGGCTCGGAAAAACTGTGCCAGCACAGAAAACATCTCCCATCGTGTTCTAGACGTTGCACGGAGGTCTTCCAAGTGTTTGGCATGAAGAAAAGAAAAGTTGTCCAAAACAGCTTCCAATCGAATGTTCATGTGATTGGAAAAGTCAGGAGAGTGCAAAGGTACTGTTTTCTAGCAGTTGGCAAGCTGCGCACACAATCCCAGTGTTGTACAGCTTCCTTCTTCACCTTTCCGAAGGTGCCGCTCTCTCCGGCTCCCGGAGGCGAAGAAGCGGCTTCTTCGCGCAAAGACGATTGTGCCGCTCACTGTGCACTCCTTAGCGCGGCTTCTGCCGAAAGACGCCCGGGAGCGGCTCTTAGCTCCGGACAGCATCGTACCTTCGTCTTTAGCGTCTCTTCTCGTCTACATCTTAGCAAAAAGCTTTTCTACTATGTCTGGCTCGGAAAAACTGTGCCAGCACAGAAAACATCTCCCATCGTGTTCTAGACGTTGCACGAAGGTCTTCCAAGTGTTTGGCATGAAGAAAAGAAAAGGTGTCCAAAACAGCTTCCCATCGAATGTTCATGTGATTGGAAAAGTCAGGAGAGTGCAAAGGTACTGTTTTCTAGCAGTTGGCAAGCTGCGCACACAATCCCAGTGTTGTACAGCTTCCTTCTTCACCTTTCCGAAGGTGCCGCTCTCTCCGGCTCCCGGAGCCGAAGAAGCGGCTTCTTCGCGCAAAGACGATTGTGCCGCTCACTGTGAACTCCTTAGCGCGGCTTCTGCCGAAAGACGCCCGGGAGCGGCTCTTAGCTCCGGACAGCATCGTACCTTCGTCTTTAGCGTCTCTTCTCGTCTACATCTTAGCAAAAAGCTTTTCTACTATGTCTGGCTCGGAAAAACTGTGCCAGCACAGAAAACATCTCCCATCGTGTTCTAGACGTTGCACGGAGATCTTCCAAGTGTTTGGCATGAAGAAAAGAAAAGTTGTCCAAAACAGCTTCCAATCGAATGTTCATGTGATTGGAAAAGTCAGGAGAGTGCAAAGGTACTGTTTTCTAGCAGTTGGCAAGCTGCGCACACAATCCCAGTGTTGTACAGCTTCCTTCTTCACCTTTCCGAAGGTGCCGCTCTCTCCGGCTCCCGGAGGCGAAGAAGCGGCTTCTTCGCGCAAAGACGATTGTGCCGCTCACTGTGCACTCCTTAGCGCGGCTTCTGCCGAAAGACGCCCGGGAGCGGCTCTTAGCTCCGGACAGCATCGTACCTTCGTCTTTAGCGTCTCTTCTCGTCTACATCTTAGCAAAAAGCTTTTCTACTATGTCTGGCTCGGAAAAACTGTGCCAGCACAGAAAACATCTCCCATCGTGTTCTAGACGTTGCACGGAGGTCTTCCAAGTGTTTGGCATGAAGAAAAGAAAAGTTGTCCAAAACAGCTTCCAATCGAATGTTCATGTGATTGGAAAAGTCAGGAGAGTGCAAAGGTACTGTTTTCTAGCAGTTGGCAAGCTGCGCACACAATCCCAGTGTTGTACAGCTTCCTTCTTCACCTTTCCGAAGGTGCCGCTCTCTCCGGCTCCCGGAGGCGAAGAAGCGGCTTCTTCGCGCAAATATGATTGTGCCGCTCACTGTGCACTCCTTAGCGCGGCTTCTGCCGAAAGACGCCCGGGAGCGGCTCTTAGCTCCGGACAGCATCGTACCTTCGTCTTTAGCGTCTCTTCTCGTCTACATCTTAGCAAAAAGCTTTTCTACTATGTCTGGCTCGGAAAAACTGTGCCAGCACAGAAAACATCTCCCATCGTGTTCTAGACGTTGCACGGAGGTCTTCCAAGTGTTTGGCATGAAGAAAAGAAAAGTTGTCCAAAACAGCTTCCAATCGAATATTCATGTGATTGGAAAAGTCAGGAGAGTGCAAAGGTACTGTTTTCTAGCAGTTGGCAAGCTGCGCACACAATCCCAGTGTTGTACAGCTTCCTTCTTCACCTTTCCGAAGGTGCCGCACTCTCCGGCTCCCGGAGCCGAAGAAGCGGCTTCTTCGCGCAAAGACGATTGTGCCGCTCACTGTGAACTCCTTAGCGCGGCTTCTGCCGAAAGACGCCCGGGAGCGGCTCTTAGCTCCGGACAGCATCGTACCTTCGTCTTTAGCGTCTCTTCTCGTCTACATCTTAGCAAAAAGCTTTTCTACTATGTCTGGCTCGGAAAAACTGTGCCAGCACAGAAAACATCTCCCATCGTGTTCTAGACGTTGCACGGAGATCTTCCAAGTGTTTGGCATGAAGAAAAGAAAAGTTGTCCAAAACAGCTTCCAATCGAATGTTCATGTGATTGGAAAAGTCAGGAGAGTGCAAAGGTACTGTTTTCTAGCAGTTGGCAAGCTGCGCACACAATCCCAGTGTTGTACAGCTTCCTTCTTCACCTTTCCGAAGGTGCCGCTCTCTCCGGCTCCCGGAGGCGAAGAAGCGGCTTCTTCGCGCAAAGACGATTGTGCCGCTCACTGTGCACTCCTTAGCGCGGCTTCTGCCGAAAGACGCCCGGGAGCGGCTCTTAGCTCCGGACAGCATCGTACCTTTGTCTTTAGCGTCTCTTCTCGTCTACATCTTAGCAAAAAGCTTTTCTACTATGTCTGGCTCGGAAAAACTGTGCCAGCACAGAAAACATCTCCCATCGTGTTCTAGACGTTGCACGGAGGTCTTCCAAGTGTTTGGCATGAAGAAAAGAAAAGGTGTCCAAAACAGCTTCCCATCGAATGTTCATGTGATTGGAAAAGTCAGGAGAGTGCAAAGGTACTGTTTTCTAGCAGTTGGCAAGCTGCGCACACAATCCCAGTGTTGTACAGCTTCCTTCTTCACCTTTCCGAAGGTGCCGCTCTCTCCGGCTCCCGGAGGCGAAGAAGCGGCTTCTTCGCGCAAAGACGATTGTGCCGCTCACTGTGCACTCCTTAGCGCGGCTTCTGCCGAAAGACGCCCGGGAGCGGCTCTTAGCTCCGGACAGCATCGTACCTTCGTCTTTAGCGTCTCTTCTCGTCTACATCTTAGCAAAAAGCTTTTCTACTATGTCTGGCTCGGAAAAACTGTGCCAGCACAGAAAACATCTCCCATCGTGTTCTAGACGTTGCACGGAGGTCTTCCAAGTGTTTGGCATGAAGAAAAGAAAAGGTGTCCAAAACAGCTTCCCATCGAATGTTCATGTGATTGGAAAAGTCAGGAGAGTGCAAAGGTACTGTTTTCTAGCAGTTGGCAAGCTGCGCACACAATCCCAGTGTTGTACAGCTTCCTTCTTCACCTTTCCGAAGGTGCCGCTCTCTCCGGCTCCCGGAGGCGAAGAAGCGGCTTCTTCGCGCAAAGACGATTGTGCCGCTCACTGTGCACTCCTTAGCGCGGCTTCTGCCGAAAGACGCCCGGGAGCGGCTCTTAGCTCCGGACAGCATCGTACCTTCGTCTTTAGCGTCTCTTCTCGTCTACATCTTAGCAAAAAGCTTTTCTATTATGTCTGGCTCGGAAAAACTGTGCCAGCACAGAAAACATCTCCCATCGTGTTCTAGACGTTGCACGGAGGTCTTCCAAGTGTTTGGCATGAAGAAAAGAAAAGTTGTCCAAAACAGCTTCCAATCAAATGTTCATGTGATTGGAAAAGTCAGGAGAGTGCAAAGGTACTGTTTTCTAGCAGTTGGCAAGCTGCGCACACAATCCCAGTGTTGTACAGCTTCCTTCTTCACCTTTCCGAAGGTGCCGCTCTCTCCGGCTCCCGGAGGCGAAGAAGCGGCTTCTTCGCGCAAAGACGATTGTGCCGCTCACTTTGCACTCCTTAGCGCGGCTTCTGCCGAAAGACGCCCGGGAGCGGCTCTTAGCTCCGGACAGCATCGTACCTTCGTCTTTAGCGTCTCTTCTCGTCTACATCTTAGCAAAAAGCTTTTCTACTATGTCTGGCTCGGAAAAACTGTGCCAGCACAGAAAACATCTCCCATCGTGTTCTAGACGTTGCACGGAGGTCTTCCAAGTGTTTGGCATGAAGAAAAGAAAAGTTGTCCAAAACAGCTTCCAATCGAATGTTCATGTGATTGGAAAAGTCAGGAGAGTGCAAAGGTACTGTTTTCTAGCAGTTGGCAAGCTGCGCACACAATCCCAGTGTTGTACAGCTTCCTTCTTCACCTTTCCGAAGGTGCCGCTCTCTCCGGCTCCCGGAGGCGAAGAAGCGGCTTCTTCGCGCAAAGACGATTGTGCCGCTCACTGTGCACTCCTTAGCGCGGCTTCTGCCGAAAGACGCCCGGGAGCGGCTCTTAGCTCCGGACAGCATCGTACCTTCGTCTTTAGCGTCTCTTCTCGTCTACATCTTAGCAAAAAGCTTTTCTACTATGTCTGGCTCGGAAAAACTGTGCCAGCACAGAAAACATCTCCCATCGTGTTCTAGACGTTGCACGGAGGTCTTCCAAGTGTTTGGCATGAAGAAAAGAAAAGTTGTCCAAAACAGCTCCCAATCGAATGTTCATGTGATTGGAAAAGTCAGGAGAGTGCAAAGGTACTGTTTTCTAGCAGTTGGCAAGCTGCGCACACAATCCCAGTGTTGTACAGCTTCCTTCTTCACCTTTCCGAAGGTGCCGCTCTCTCCGGCTCCCGGAGGCGAAGAAGCGGCTTTTGTGCCGCTCACTGTGCACTCCATAGCGCGGCTTCTGCCGAAAGACGCCCGGGAGCGGCTCTTAGCTCCGGACAGCATCGTACCTTCGTCTTTAGCGTCTCTTCTCGTCTACATCTTAGCAAAAAGCTTTTCTACTATGTCTGGCTCGGAAAAACTGTGCCAGCACAGAAAACATCTCCCATCGTGTTCTAGACGTTGCACGGAGGTCTTCCAAGTGTTTGGCATGAAGAAAAGAAAAGTTGTCCAAAACAGCTCCCAATCGAATGTTCATGTGATTGGAAAAGTCAGGAGAGTGCAAAGGTACTGTTTTCTAGCAGTTGGCAAGCTGCGCACACAATCCCAGTGTTGTACAGCTTCCTTCTTCACCTTTCCGAAGGTGCCGCTCTCTCCGGCTCCCGGAGGCGAAGAAGCGGCTTCTTCGCGCAAAGACGATTGTGCCGCTCACTGTGCACTCCTTAGCGCGGCTTCTGCCGAAAGACGCCCGGGAGCGGCTCTTAGCTCCGGACAGCATCGTACCTTCGTCTTTAGCGTCTCTTCTCGTCTACATCTTAGCAAAAAGCTTTTCCACTATGTCTGGCTCGGAAAAACTGTGCCAGCACAGAAAACATCTCCCATCGTGTTCTAGACGTTGCACGGAGGTCTTCCAAGTGTTTGGCATGAAGAAAAGAAAAGTTGTCCAAAACAGCTTCCAATCGAATGTTCATGTGATTGGAAAAGTCAGGAGAGTGCAAAGGTACTGTTTTCTAGCAGTTGGCAAGCTGCGCACACAATCCCAGTGTTGTACAGCTTCCTTCTTCACCTTTCCGAAGGTGCCGCTCTCTCCGGCTCCCGGAGGCGAAGAAGCGGCTTCTTCGCGCAAAGACGATTGTGCCGCTCACTGTGCACTCCTTAGCGCGGCTTCTGCCGAAAGACGCCCGGGAGCGGCTCTTAGCTCCGGACAGCATCGTACCTTCGTCTTTAGCGTCTCTTCTCGTCTACATCTTAGCAAAAAGCTTTTCTACTATGTCTGGCTCGGAAAAACTGTGCCAGCACAGAAAACATCTCCCATCGTGTTCTAGACGTTGCACGGAGGTCTTCCAAGTGTTTGGCATGAAGAAAAGAAAAGTTGTCCAAAACAGCTTCCAATCGAATGTTCATGTGATTGGAAAAGTCAGGAGAGTGCAAAGGTACTGTTTTCTAGCAGTTGGCAAGCTGCGCACACAATCCCAGTGTTGTACAGCTTCCTTCTTCACCTTTCCGAAGGTGCCGCTCTCTCCGGCTCCCGGAGGCGAAGAAGCGGCTTCTTCGCGCAAAGACGATTGTGCCGCTCACTGTGCACTCCTTAGCGCGGCTTCTGCCGAAAGACGCCCGGGAGCGGCTCTTAGCTCCGGACAGCATCGTACCTTCGTCTTTAGCGTCTCTTCTCGTCTACATCTTAGCAAAAAGCTTTTCTACTATGTCTGGCTCGGAAAAACTGTGCCAGCACAGAAAACATCTCCCATCGTGTTCTAGACGTTGCACGGAGGTCTTCCAAGTGTTTGGCATGAAGAAAAGAAAAGTTGTCCAAAACAGCTTCCAATCGAATGTTCATGTGATTGGAAAAGTCAGGAGAGTGCAAAGGTACTGTTTTCTAGCAGTTGGCAAGCTGCGCACACAATCCCAGTGTTGTACAGCTTCCTTCTTCACCTTTCCGAAGGTGCCGCTCTCTCCGGCTCCCGGAGGCGAAGAAGCGGCTTTTGTGCCGCTCACTGTGCACTCCTTAGCGCGGCTTCTGCCGAAAGACGCCCGGGAGCGGCTCTTAGCTCCGGACAGCATCGTACCTTCGTCTTTAGCGTCTCTTCTCGTCTACATCTTAGCAAAAAGCTTTTCTACTATGTCTGGCTCGGAAAAACTGTGCCAGCACAGAAAACATCTCCCATCGTGTTCTAGACGTTGCACGGAGGTCTTCCAAGTGTTTGGCATGAAGAAAAGAAAAGTTGTCCAAAACAGCTCACAATCGAATGTTCATGTGATTGGAAAAGTCAGGAGAGTGCAAAGGTACTGTTTTCTAGCAGTTGGCAAGCTGCGCACACAATCCCAGTGTTGTACAGCTTCCTTCTTCACCTTTCCGAAGGTGCCGCTCTCTCCAGCTCCCGGAGGCGAAGAAGCGGCTTTTGTGCCGCTCACTGTGCACTCCATAGCGCGGCTTCTGCCGAAAGACGCCCGGGAGCGGCTCTTAGCTCCGGACAGCATCGTACCTTCGTCTTTAGCGTCTCTTCTCGTCTACATCTTAGCAAAAAGCTTTTCTACTATGTCTGGCTCGGAAAAACTGTGCCAGCACAGAAAACATCTCCCATCGTGTTCTAGACGTTGCACGGAGGTCTTCCAAGTGTTTGGCATGAAGAAAAGAAAAGTTGTCCAAAACAGCTCCCAATCGAATGTTCATGTGATTGGAAAAGTCAGGAGAGTGCAAAGGTACTGTTTTCTAGCAGTTGGCAAGCTGCGCACACAATCCCAGTGTTGTACAGCTTCCTTCTTCACCTTTCCGAAGGTGCCGCTCTCTCCGGCTCCCGGAGGCGAAGAAGCGGCTTCTTCGCGCAAAGACGATTGTGCCGCTCACTGTGCACTCCTTAGCGCGGCTTCTGCCGAAAGACGCCCGGGAGCGGCTCTTAGCTCCGGACAGCATCGTACCTTCGTCTTTAGCGTCTCTTCTCGTCTACATCTTAGCAAAAAGCTTTTCTACTATGTCTGGCTCGGAAAAACTGTGCCAGCACAGAAAACATCTCCCATCGTGTTCTAGACGTTGCACGGAGGTCTTCCAAGTTTTTGGCATGAAGGAAAGAAAAGTTGTCCAAAACAGCTTCCAATCGAATGTTCATGTGATTGGAAAAGTCAGGAGAGTGCAAAGGTACTGTTTTCTAGCAGTTGGCAAGCTGCGCACACAATCCCAGTGTTGTACAGCTTCCTTCTTCACCTTTCCGAAGGTGCCGCTCTCTCCGGCTCCCGGAGGCGAAGAAGCGGCTTCTTCGCGCAAAGACGATTGTGCCGCTCACTGTGCACTCCTTAGCGCGGCTTCTGCCGAAAGACGCCCGGGAGCGGCTCTTAGCTCCGGACAGCATCGTACCTTCGTCTTTAGCGTCTCTTCTCGTCTACATCTTAGCAAAAAGCTTTTCCACTATGTCTGGCTCGGAAAAACTGTGCCAGCACAGAAAACATCTCCCATCGTGTTCTAGACGTTGCACGGAGATCTTCCAAGTGTTTGGCATGAAGAAAAGAAAAGTTGTCCAAAACAGCTTCCAATCGAAAGTTCATGTGATTGGAAAAGTCAGGAGAGTGCAAAGGTACTGTTTTCTAGCAGTTGGCAAGCTGCGCACACAATCCCAGTGTTGTACAGCTTCCTTCTTCACCTTTCCGAAGGTGCCGCTCTCTCCGGCTCCCGGAGGCGAAGAAGCGGCTTCTTCGCGCAAAGACGATTGTGCCGCTCACTGTGCACTCCTTAGCGCGGCTTCTGCCGAAAGACGCCCGGGAGCGGCTCTTAGCTCCGGACAGCATCGTACCTTCGTCTTTAGCGTCTCTTCTCGTCTACATCTTAGCAAAAAGCTTTTCTACTATGTCTGGCTCGGAAAAACTGTGCCAGCACAGAAAACATCTCCCATCGTGTTCTAGACGTTGCACGGAGATCTTCCAAGTGTTTGGCATGAAGAAAAGAAAAGGTGTCCAAAACAGCTTCCAATCGAATGTTCATGTGATTGGAAAAGTCAGGAGAGTGCAAAGGTACTGTTTTCTAGCAGTTGGCAAGCTGCGCACACAATCCCAGTGTTGTACAGCTTCCTTCTTCACCTTTCCGAAGGTGCCGCTCTCTCCGGCTCCCGGAGGCGAAGAAGCGGCTTCTTCGCGCAAAGACGATTGTGCCGCTCACTGTGCACTCCTTAGCGCGGCTTCTGCCGAAAGACGCCCGGGAGCGGCTCTTAGCTCCGGACAGCATCGTACCTTCGTCTTTAGCGTCTCTTCTCGTCTACATCTTAGCAAAAAGCTTTTCTACTATGTCTGGCTCGGAAAAACTGTGCCAGCACAGAAAACATCTCCCATCGTGTTCTAGACGTTGCACGGAGGTCTTCCAAGTGTTTGGCATGAAGAAAAGAAAAGTTGTCCAAAACAGCTTCCAATCGAATGTTCATGTGATTGGAAAAGTCAGGAGAGTGCAAAGGTACTGTTTTCTAGCAGTTGGCAAGCTGCGCACACAATCCCAGTGTTGTACAGCTTCCTTCTTCACCTTTCCGAAGGTGCCGCTCTCTCCGGCTCCCGGAGGCGAAGAAGCGGCTTCTTCGCGCAAAGACGATTGTGCCGCTCACTGTGCACTCCTTAGCGCGGCTTCTGCCGAAAGACGCCCGGGAGCGGCTCTTAGCTCCGGACAGCATCGTACCTTCGTCTTTAGCGTCTCTTCTCGTCTACATCTTAGCAAAAAGCTTTTCTACTATGTCTGGCTCGGAAAAACTGTGCCAGCACAGAAAACATCTCCCATCGTGTTCTAGACGTTGCACGAAGGTCTTCCAAGTGTTTGGCATGAAGAAAAGAAAAGTTGTCCAAAACAGCTTCCAATCGAATGTTCATGTGATTGGAAAAGTCAGGAGAGTGCAAAGGTACTGTTTTCTAGCAGTTGGCAAGCTGCGCACACAATCCCAGTGTTGTACAGCTTCCTTCTTCACCTTTCCGAAGGTGCCGCTCTCTCCGGCTCCCGGAGCCGAAGAAGCGGCTTCTTCGCGCAAAGACGATTGTGCCGCTCACTGTGAACTCCTTAGCGCGGCTTCTGCCGAAAGACGCCCGGGAGCGGCTCTTAGCTCCGGACAGCATCGTACCTTCGTCTTTAGCGTCTCTTCTCGTCTACATCTTAGCAAAAAGCTTTTCTACTATGTCTGGCTCGGAAAAACTGTGCCAGCACAGAAAACATCTCCCATCGTGTTCTAGACGTTGCACGGAGGTCTTCCAAGTGTTTGGCATGAAGAAAAGAAAAGTTGTCCAAAACAGCTTCCAATCGAATGTTCATGTGATTGGAAAAGTCAGGAGAGTGCAAAGGTACTGTTTTCTAGCAGTTGGCAAGCTGCGCACACAATCCCAGTGTTGTACAGCTTCCTTCTTCACCTTTCCGAAGGTGCCGCTCTCTCCGGCTCCCGGAGGCGACGAAGCGGCTTCTTCGCGCAAAGACGATTGTGCCGCTCACTGTGCACTCCTTAGCGCGGCTTCTGCCGAAAGACGCCCGGGAGCGGCTCTTAGCTCCGGACAGCATCGTACCTTCGTCTTTAGCGTCTCTTCTCGTCTACATCTTAGCAAAAAGCTTTTCTACTATGTCTGGCTCGGAAAAACTGTGCCAGCACAGAAAACATCTCCCATCGTGTTCTAGACGTTGCACGGAGGTCTTCCAAGTGTTTGGCATGAAGAAAAGAAAAGTTGTCCAAAACAGCTTCCAATCGAATGTTCATGTGATTGGAAAAGTCAGGAGAGTGCAAAGGTACTGTTTTCTAGCAGTTGGCAAGCTGCGCACACAATCCCAGTGTTGTACAGCTTCCTTCTTCACCTTTCCGAAGGTGCCGCTCTCTCCGGCTCCCGGAGGCGAAGAAGCGGCTTCTTCGCGCAAAGATGATTGTGCCGCTCACTGTGCACTCCTTAGTGCGGCTTCTGCCGAAAGACGCCCGGGAGCGGCTCTTAGCTCCGGACAGCATCGTACCTTCGTCTTTAGCGTCTCTTCTCGTCTACATCTTAGCAAAAAGCTTTTCTACTATGTCTGGCTCGGAAAAACTGTGCCAGCACAGAAAACATCTCCCATCGTGTTCTAGACGTTGCACGGAGGTCTTCCAAGTGTTTGGCATGAAGAAAAGAAAAGTTGTCCAAAACAGCTTCCAATCGAATGTTCATGTGATTGGAAAAGTCAGGAGAGTGCAAAGGTACTGTTTTCTAGCAGTTGGCAAGCTGCGCACACAATCCCAGTGTTGTACAGCTTCCTTCTTCACCTTTCCGAAGGTGCCGCTCTCTCCGGCTCCCGGAGGCGAAGAAGCGGCTTCTTCGCGCAAAGACGATTGTGCCGCTCACTGTGCACTCCTTAGCGCGGCTTCTGCCGAAAGACGCCCGGGAGCGGCTCTTAGCTCCGGACAGCATCGTACCTTCGTCTTTAGCGTCTCTTCTCGTCTACATCTTAGCAAAAAGCTTTTCTACTATGTCTGGCTCGGAAAAACTGTGCCAGCACAGAAAACATCTCCCATCGTGTTCTAGACGTTGCACGGAGATCTTCCAAGTGTTTGGCATGAAGAAAAGAAAAGGTGTCCAAAACAGCTTCCAATCGAATGTTCATGTGATTGGAAAAGTCAGGAGAGTGCAAAGGTACTGTTTTCTAGCAGTTGGCAAGCTGCGCACACAATCCCAGTGTTGTACAGCTTCCTTCTTCACCTTTCCGAAGGTGCCGCTCTCTCCGGCTCCCGGAGGCGAAGAAGCGGCTTCTTCGCGCAAAGACGATTGTGCCGCTCACTGTGCACTCCTTAGCGCGGCTTCTGCCGAAAGACGCCCGGGAGCGGCTCTTAGCTCCGGACAGCATCGTACCTTCGTCTTTAGCGTCTCTTCTCGTCTACATCTTAGCAAAAAGCTTTTCTACTATGTCTGGCTCGGAAAAACTGTGCCAGCACAGAAAACATCTCCCATCGTGTTCTAGACGTTGCACGGAGGTCTTCCAAGTGTTTGGCATGAAGAAAAGAAAAGTTGTCCAAAACAGCTTCCAATCGAATGTTCATGTGATTGGAAAAGTCAGGAGAGTGCAAAGGTACTGTTTTCTAGCAGTTGGCAAGCTGCGCACACAATCCCAGTGTTGTACAGCTTCCTTCTTCACCTTTCCGAAGGTGCCGTTCTCTCCGGCTCCCGGAGGCGAAGAAGCGGCTTCTTCGCGCAAAGACGATTGTGCCGCTCACTGTGCACTCCTTAGCGCGGCTTCTGCCGAAAGACGCCCGGGAGCGGCTCTTAGCTCCGGACAGCATCGTACCTTCGTCTTTAGCGTCTCTTCTCGTCTACATCTTAGCAAAAAGCTTTTCTACTATGTCTGGCTCGGAAAAACTGTGCCAGCACAGAAAACATCTCCCATCGTGTTCTAGACGTTGCACGGAGATCTTCCAAGTGTTTGGCATGAAGAAAAGAAAAGGTGTCCAAAACAGCTTCCAATCGAATGTTCATGTGATTGGAAAAGTCAGGAGAGTGCAAAGGTACTGTTTTCTAGCAGTTGGCAAGCTGCGCACACAATCCCAGTGTTGTACAGCTTCCTTCTTCACCTTTCCGAAGGTGCCGCTCTCTCTGGCTCCCGGAGGCGACGAAGCGGCTTCTTCGCGCAAAGACGATTGTGCCGCTCACTGTGCACTCCTTAGCGCGGCTTCTGCCGAAAGACGCCCGGGAGCGGCTCTTAGCTCCGGACAGCATTGTACCTTCGTCTTTAGCGTCTCTTCTCGTCTACATCTTAGCAAAAAGCTTTTCTACTATGTCTGGCTCGGAAAAACTGTGCCAGCACAGAAAACATCT
This sequence comes from Ammospiza maritima maritima, assembly GCA_036010785.1. Taxonomy (NCBI): domain Eukaryota; kingdom Metazoa; phylum Chordata; class Aves; order Passeriformes; family Passerellidae; genus Ammospiza; species Ammospiza maritima. Next base: position 133,628 of record JAYKTQ010000054.1, read on the forward strand.
CCCATCGTGTTCTAGACGTTGCACGGAGGTCTTCCAAGTGTTTGGCATGAAGAAAAGAAAAGTTGTCCAAAACAGCTTCCAATCGAATGTTCATGTGATTGGAAAAGTCAGGAGAGTGCAAAGGTACTGTTTTCTAGCAGTTGGCAAGCTGCGCACACAATCCCAGTGTTGTACAGCTTCCTTCTTCACCTTTCCGAAGGTGCCGCTCTCTCCGGCTCCCGGAGGCGAAGAAGCGGCTTCTTCGCGCAAAGACGATTGTGCCGCTCACTGTGCACTCCTTAGCGCGGCTTCTGCCGAAAGACGCCCGGGAGCGGCTCTTAGCTCCGGACAGCATCGTACCTTTGTCTTTAGCGTCTCTTCTCGTCTACATCTTAGCAAAAAGCTTTTCTACTATGTCTGGCTCGGAAAAACTGTGCCAGCACAGAAAACATCTCCCATCGTGTTCTAGACGTTGCACGGAGGTCTTCCAAGTGTTTGGCATGAAGAAAAGTTGTCCAAAACAGCTTCCAATCGAATGTTCATGTGATTGGAAAAGTCAGGAGAGTGCAAAGGTACTGTTTTCTAGCAGTTGGCAAGCTGCGCACACAATCCCAGTGTTGTACAGCTTCCTTCTTCACCTTTCCGAAGGTGCCGCTCTCTCCGGCTCCCGGAGGCGAAGAAGCGGCTTCTTCGCGCAAAGACGATTGTGCCGCTCACTGTGCACTCCTTAGCGCGGCTTCTGCCGAAAGACGCCCGGGAGCGGCTCTTAGCTCCGGACAGCATCGTACCTTCGTCTTTAGCGTCTCTTCTCGTCTACATCTTAGCAAAAAGCTTTTCTACTATGTCTGGCTCGGAAAAACTGTGCCAGCACAGAAAACATCTCCCATCGTGTTCTAGACGTTGCACGGAGATCTTCCAAGTGTTTGGCATGAAGAAAAGAAAAGGTGTCCAAAACAGCTTCCAATCGAATGTTCATGTGATTGGAAAAGTCAGGAGAGTGCAAAGGTACTGTTTTCTAGCAGTTGGCAAGCTGCGCACACAATCCCAGTGTTGTACAGCTTCCTTCTTCACCTTTCCGAAGGTGCCGCTCTCTCTGGCTCCCGGAGGCGAAGAAGCGGCTTCTTCTCGCAAAGACGATTGTGCCGCTCACTGTGCACTCCTTAGCGCGGCTTCTGCCGAAAGACGCCCGGGAGCGGCTCTTAGCTCCGGACAGCATTGTACCTTCGTCTTTAGCGTCTCTTCTCGTCTACATCTTAGCAAAAAGCTTTTCTACTATGTCTGGCTCGGAAAAACTGTGCCAGCACAGAAAACATCTCCCATCGTGTTCTAGACGTTGCACGGAGGTCTTCCAAGTGTTTGGCATGAAGAAAAGAAAAGTTGTCCAAAACAGCTTCCAATCGAATGTTCATGTGATTGGAAAAGTCAGGAGAGTGCAAAGGTACTGTTTTCTAGCAGTTGGCAAGCTGCGCACACAATCCCAGTGTTGTACAGCTTCCTTCTTCACCTTTCCGAAGGTGCCGCTCTCTCTGGCTCCCGGAGGCGACGAAGCGGCTTCTTCGCGCAAAGACGATTGTGCCGCTCACTGTGCACTCCTTAGCGCGGCTTCTGCCGAAAGACGCCCGGGAGCGGCTCTTAGCTCCGGACAGCATTGTACCTTCGTCTTTAGCGTCTCTTCTCGTCTACATCTTAGCAAAAAGCTTTTCTACTATGTCTGGCTCGGAAAAACTGTGCCAGCACAGAAAACATCTCCCATCGTGTTCTAGACGTTGCACGGAGGTCTTCCAAGTGTTTGGCATGAAGAAAAGAAAAGGTGTCCAAAACAGCTTCCAATCGAATGTTCATGTGATTGGAAAAGTCAGGAGAGTGCAAAGGTACTGTTTTCTAGCAGTTGGCAAGCTGCGCACACAATCCCAGTGTTGTACAGCTTCCTTCTTCACCTTTCCGAAGGTGCCGCTCTCTCCGGCTCCCGGAGGCGAAGAAGCGGCTTCTTCGCGCAAAGACGATTGTGCCGCTCACTGTGCACTCCTTAGCGCGGCTTCTGCCGAAAGACGCCCGGGAGCGGCTCTTAGCTCCGGACAGCATCGTACCTTTGTCTTTAGCGTCTCTTCTCGTCTACATCTTAGCAAAAAGCTTTTCTACTATGTCTGTCTCGGAAAAACTGTGCCAGCACAGAAAACATCTCCCATCGTGTTCTAGACGTTGCACGGAGGTCTTCCAAGTGTTTGGCATGAAGAAAAGAAAAGTTGTCCAAAACAGCTTCCAATCGAATGTTCATGTGATTGGAAAAGTCAGGAGAGTGCAAAGGTACTGTTTTCTAGCAGTTGGCAAGCTGCGCACACAATCCCAGTGTTGTACAGCTTCCTTCTTCACCTTTCCGAAGGTGCCGTTCTCTCCGGCTCCCGGAGGCGAAGAAGCGGCTTCTTCGCGCAAAGACGATTGTGCCGCTCACTGTGCACTCCTTAGCGCGGCTTCTGCCGAAAGACGCCCGGGAGCGGCTCTTAGCTCCGGACAGCATCGTACCTTCGTCTTTAGCGTCTCTTCTCGTCTACATCTTAGCAAAAAGCTTTTCTACTATGTCTGGCTCGGAAAAACTGTGCCAGCACAGAAAACATCTCCCATCGTGTTCTAGACGTTGCACGGAGGTCTTCCAAGTGTTTGGCATGAAGAAAAGGAAAGTTGTCCAAAACAGCTTCCAATCGAATGTTCATGTGATTGGAAAAGTCAGGAGAGTGCAAAGGTACTGTTTTCTAGCAGTTGGCAAGCTGCGCACACAATCCCAGTGTTGTACAGCTTCCTTCTTCACCTTTCCGAAGGTGCCGCTCTCTCTGGCTCCCGGAGGCAACGAAGCGGCTTCTTCGCGCAAAGACGATTGTGCCGCTCACTCTGCACTCCTTAGCGCGGCTTCTGCCGAAAGACGCCCGGGAGCGGCTCTTAGCTCCGGACAGCATTGTACCTTCGTCTTTAGCGTCTCTTCTCGTCTACATCTTAGCAAAAAGCTTTTCTACTATGTCTGGCTCGGAAAAACTGTGCCAGCACAGAAAACATCTCCCATCGTGTTCTAGACGTTGCACGGAGGTCTTCCAAGTGTTTGGCATGAAGAAAAGAAAAGTTGTCCAAAACAGCTTCCAATCGAATGTTCATGTGATTGGAAAAGTCAGGAGAGTGCAAAGGTACTGTTTTCTAGCAGTTGGCAAGCTGCGCACACAATCCCAGTGTTGTACAGCTTCCTTCTTCACCTTTCCGAAGGTGCCGCTCTCTCCGGCTCCCGGAGGCGAAGAAGCGGCTTCTTCGCGCAAAGACGATTGTGCCGCTCACTGTGCACTCCTTAGCGCGGCTTCTGCCGAAAGACGCCCGGGAGCGGCTCTTAGCTCCGGACAGCATCATACCTTCGTCTTTAGCGTCTCTTCTCGTCTACATCTTAGCAAAAAGCTTTTCTACTATGTCTGGCTCGGAAAAACTGTGCCAGCACAGAAAACATCTCCCATCGTGTTCTAGACGTTGCACGGAGGTCTTCCAAGTGTTTGGCATGAAGAAAAGAAAAGTTGTCCAAAACAGCTTCCAATCGAATGTTCATGTGATTGGAAAAGTCAGGAGAGTGCAAAGGTACTGTTTTCTAGCAGTTGGCAAGCTGCGCACACAATCCCAGTGTTGTACAGCTTCCTTCTTCACCTTTCCGAAGGTGCCGCTCTCTCCGGCTCCCGGAGGCGAAGAAGCGGCTTCTTCGCGCAAAGACGATTGTGCCGCTCACTGTGCACTCCTTAGCGCGGCTTCTGCCGAAAGACGCCCGGGAGCGGCTCTTAGCTCCGGACAGCATCGTACCTTCGTCTTTAGCGTCTCTTCTCGTCTACATCTTAGCAAAAAGCTTTTCTACTATGTCTGGCTCGGAAAAACTGTGCCAGCACAGAAAACATCTCCCATCGTGTTCTAGACGTTGCACGGAGATCTTCCAAGTGTTTGGCATGAAGAAAAGAAAAGGTGTCCAAAACAGCTTCCAATCGAATGTTCATGTGATTGGAAAAGTCAGGAGAGTGCAAAGGTACTGTTTTCTAGCAGTTGGCAAGCTGCGCACACAATCCCAGTGTTGTACAGCTTCCTTCTTCACCTTTCCGAAGGTGCCGCTCTCTCTGGCTCCCGGAGGCGACGAAGCGGCTTCTTCGCGCAAAGACGATTGTGCCGCTCACTGTGCACTCCTTAGCGCGGCTTCTGCCGAAAGACGCCCGGGAGCGGCTCTTAGCTCCGGACAGCATTGTACCTTCGTCTTTAGCGTCTCTTCTCGTCTACATCTTAGCAAAAAGCTTTTCTACTATGTCTGGCTCGGAAAAACTGTGCCAGCACAGAAAACATCTCCCATCGTGTTCTAGACGTTGCACGGAGGTCTTCCAAGTGTTTTGCATGAAGAAAAGAAAAGTTGTCCAAAACAGCTTCCAATCGAATGTTCATGTGATTGGAAAAGTCAGGAGAGTGCAAAGGTACTGTTTTCTAGCAGTTGGCAAGCTGCGCACACAATCCCAGTGTTGTACAGCTTCCTTCTTCACCTTTCCGAAGGTGCCGCTCTCTCCGGCTCCCGGAGGCGAAGAAGCGGCTTCTTCGCGCAAAGACGATTGTGCCGCTCACTGTGCACTCCTTAGCGCGGCTTCTGCCGAAGGACGCCCGGGAGCGGCTCTTAGCTCCGGACAGCATCGTACCTTTGTCTTTAGCGTCTCTTCTCGTCTACATCTTAGCAAAAAGCTTTTCTACTATGTCTGGCTCGGAAAAACTGTGCCAGCACAGAAAACATCTCCCATCGTGTTCTAGACGTTGCACGGAGGTCTTCCAAGTGTTTGGCATGAAGAAAAGAAAAGGTGTCCAAAACAGCTTCCAATCGAATGTTCATGTGATTGGAAAAGTCAGGAGAGTGCAAAGGTACTGTTTTCTAGCAGTTGGCAAGCTGCGCACACAATCCCAGTGTTGTACAGCTTCCTTCTTCACCTTTCCGAAGGTGCCGCTCTCTCTGGCTCCCGGAGGCGAAGAAGCGGCTTCTTCGCGCAAAGACGATTGTGCCGCTCACTCTGCACTCCTTAGCGCGGCTTCTGCCGAAAGACGCCCGGGAGCGGCTCTTAGCTCCGGACAGCATTGTACCTTCGTCTTTAGCGTCTCTTCTCGTCTACATCTTAGCAAAAAGCTTTTCTACTATGTCTGGCTCGGAAAAACTGTGCCAGCACAGAAAACATCTCCCATCGTGTTCTAGACGTTGCACGGAGGTCTTCCAAGTGTTTGGCATGAAGAAAAGAAAAGTTGTCCAAAACAGCTTCCAATCGAATGTTCATGTGATTGGAAAAGTCAGGAGAGTGCAAAGGTACTGTTTTCTAGCAGTTGGCAAGCTGCGCACACAATCCCAGTGTTGTACAGCTTCCTTCTTCACCTTTCCGAAGGTGCCGCTCTCTCCGGCTCCCGGAGGCGAAGAAGCGGCTTCTTCGCGCAAAGACGATTGTGCCGCTCACTGTGCACTCCTTAGCGCGGCTTCTGCCGAAAGACGCCCGGGAGCGGCTCTTAGCTCCGGACAGCATCGTACCTTCGTCTTTAGCGTCTCTTCTCGTCTACATCTTAGCAAAAAGCTTTTCTACTATGTCTGGCTCGGAAAAACTGTGCCAGCACAGAAAACATCTCCCATCGTGTTCTAGACGTTGCACGGAGGTCTTCCAAGTGTTTGGCATGAAGAAAAGAAAAGTTGTCCAAAACAGCTTCCAATCGAATGTTCATGTGATTGGAAAAGTCAGGAGAGTGCAAAGGTACTGTTTTCTAGCAGTTGGCAAGCTGCGCACACAATCCCAGTGTTGTACAGCTTCCTTCTTCACCTTTCCGAAGGTGCCGCTCTCTCCGGCTCCCGGAGGCGAAGAAGCGGCTTCTTCGCGCAAAGACGATTGTGCCGCTCACTGTGCACTCCTTAGCGCGGCTTCTGCCGAAAGACGCCAGGGAGCAGCTCTTAGCTCCGGACAGCATCGTACCTTCGTCTTTAGCGTCTCTTCTCGTCTACATCTTAGCAAAAAGCTTTTCTACTATGTCTGGCTTGGAAAATCTGTGCCAGCACAAAAAACATCTCCCATCGTGTTCTAGACGTTGCACGGAGGTCTTCCAAGTGTTTGGCATGAAGAAAAGAAAAGGTGTCCAAAACAGCTTCCAATCGAATGTTCATGTGATTGGAAAAGTCAGGAGAGTGCAAAGGTACTGTTTTCTAGCAGTTTGCAAGTTGCGCACACAATCCCAGTGTTGTACAGCTTCCTTCTTCACCTTTCCGAAGGTGCCGCTCTCTCCGGCTCCCGGAGGCGAAGAAGCGGCTTCTTCGCGCAAAGACGATTGTGCCGCTCACTGTGCACTCCTTAGCGCGGCTTCTGCCGAAAGACGCCCGGGAGCGGCTCTTAGCTCCGGACAGCATCGTACCTTCGTCTTTAGCGTCTCTTCTCGTCTACATCTTAGCAAAAAGCTTTTCTACTATGTCTGGCTCGGAAAAACTGTGCCAGCACAGAAAACATCTCCCATCGTGTTCTAGACGTTGCACGGAGGTCTTCCAAGTGTTTGGCATGAAGAAAAGAAAAGTTGTCCAAAACAGCTTCCAATCGAATGTTCATGTGATTGGAAAAGTCAGGAGAGTGCAAAGGTACTGTTTTCTAGCAGTTGGCAAGCTGCGCACACAATCCCAGTGTTGTACAGCTTCCTTCTTCACCTTTCCAAAGGTGCCGCTCTCTCCGGCTCCCGGAGGCGAAGAAGCGGCTTCTTCGCGCAAAGACGATTGTGCCGCTCACTGTGCACTCCTTAGCGCGGCTTCTGCCGAAAGACGCCCGGGAGCGGCTCTTAGCTCCGGACAGCATCGTACCTTCGTCTTTAGCGTCTCTTCTCGTCTACATCTTAGCAAAAAGCTTTTCCACTATGTCTGGCTCGGAAAAACTGTGCCAGCACAGAAAACATCTCCCATCGTGTTCTAGACGTTGCACGGAGGTCTTCCAAGTGTTTGGCATGAAGAAAAGAAAAGTTGTCCAAAATAGCTTCCAATCGAATGTTCATGTGATTGGAAAAGTCAGGAGAGTGCAAAGGTACTGTTTTCTAGCAGTTGGCAAGCTGCGCACACAATCCCAGTGTTGTACAGCTTCCTTCTTCACCTTTCCGAAGGTGCCGCTCTCTCCGGCTCCCGGAGCCGAAGAAGCGGCTTCTTCGCGCAAAGACGATTGTGCCTCTCACTGTGCACTCCTTAGCGCGGCTTCTGCCGAAAGACGCCCGGGAGCGGCTCTTAGCTCCGGACAGCATTGTACCTTCGTCTTTAGCGTCTCTTCTCGTCTACATCTTAGCAAAAAGCTTTTCTACTATGTCTGGCTCGGAAAAACTGTGCCAGCACAGAAAACATCTCCCATCGTGTTCTAGACGTTGCACGGAGGTCTTCCAAGTGTTTGGCATGAAGAAAAGAAAAGTTGTCCAAAACAGCTTCCAATCGAATGTTCATGTGATTGGAAAAGTCAGGAGAGTGCAAAGGTACTGTTTTCTAGCAGTTGGCAAGCTGCGCACACAATCCCAGTGTTGTACAGCTTCCTTCTTCACCTTTCCGAAGGTGCCGCTCTCTCCGGCTCCCGGAGGCGAAGAAGCGGCTTCTTCGCGCAAAGACGATTGTGCCGCTCACTGTGCACTCCTTAGCGCGGCTTCTGCCGAAAGATGCCCGGGAGCGGCTCTTAGCTCCGGACAGCATCGTACCTTTGTCTTTAGCGTCTCTTCTCGTCTACATCTTAGCAAAAAGCTTTTCTACTATGTCTGGCTCGGAAAAACTGTGCCAGCACAGAAAACATCTCCCATCGTGTTCTAGACGTTGCACGGAGGTCTTCCAAGTGTTTGGCATGAAGAAAAGAAAAGGTGTCCAAAACAGCTTCCAATCGAATGTTCATGTGATTGGAAAAGTCAGGAGAGTGCAAAGGTACTGTTTTCTAGCAGTTGGCAAGCTGCGCACACAATCCCAGTGTTGTACAGCTTCCTTCTTCACCTTTCCGAAGGTGCCGCTCTCTCTGGCTCCCGGAGGCGAAGAAGCGGCTTCTTCGCGCAAAGACGATTGTGCCGCTCACTGTGCACTCCTTAGCGCGGCTTCTGCCGAAAGACGCCCGGGAGCGGCTCTTAGCTCCGGACAGCATTGTACCTTCGTCTTTAGCGTCTCTTCTCGTCTACATCTTAGCAAAAAGCTTTTCTACTATGTCTGGCTCGGAAAAACTGTGCCAGCACAGAAAACATCTCCCATCGTGTTCTAGACGTTGCACGGAGGTCTTCCAAGTGTTTGGCATGAAGAAAAGAAAAGTTGTCCAAAACAGCTTCCAATCGAATGTTCATGTGATTGGAAAAGTCAGGAGAGTGCAAAGGTACTGTTTTCTAGCAGTTGGCAAGCTGCGCACACAATCCCAGTGTTGTACAGCTTCCTTCTTCACCTTTCCGAAGGTGCCGCTCTCTCCGGCTCCCGGAGGCGAAGAAGCGGCTTCTTCGCGCAAAGACGATTGTGCCGCTCACTGTGCACTCCTTAGCGCGGCTTCTGCCGAAAGACGCCCGGGAGCGGCTCTTAGCTCCGGACAGCATCGTACCTTTGTCTTTAGCGTCTCTTCTCGTCTACATCTTAGCAAAAAGCTTTTCTACTATGTCTGGCTCGGAAAAACTGTGCCAGCACAGAAAACATCTCCCATCGTGTTCTAGACGTTGCACGGAGGTCTTCCAAGTGTTTGGCATGAAGAAAAGAAAAGTTGTCCAAAACAGCTTCCAATCGAATGTTCATGTGATTGGAAAAGTCAGGAGAGTGCAAAGGTACTGTTTTCTAGCAGTTGGCAAGCTGCGCACACAATCCCAGTGTTGTACAGCTTCCTTCTTCACCTTTCCGAAGGTGCCGCTCTCTCTGGCTCCCGGAGGCGACGAAGCGGCTTCTTCGCGCAAAGACGATTGTGCCGCTCACTGTGCACTCCTTAGCGCGGCTTCTGCCGAAAGACGCCCGGGAGCGGCTCTTAGCTCCGGACAGCATTGTACCTTCGTCTTTAGCGTCTCTTCTCGTCTACATCTTAGCAAAAAGCTTTTCTACTATGTCTGGCTCGGAAAAACTGTGCCAGCACAGAAAACATCTCCCATCGTGTTCTAGACGTTGCACGGAGGTCTTCCAAGTGTTTGGCATGAAGAAAAGAAAAGTTGTCCAAAACAGCTTCCAATCGAATGTTCATGTGATTGGAAAAGTCAGGAGAGTGCAAAGGTACTGTTTTCTAGCAGTTGGCAAGCTGCGCACACAATCCCAGTGTTGTACAGCTTCCTTCTTCACCCTTCCGAAGGTGCCGCTCTCTCCGGCTCCCGGAGGCGAAGAAGCGGCTTCTTCGCGCAAAGACGATTGTGCCGCTCACTGTGCACTCCTTAGCGCGGCTTCTGCCGAAAGACGCCCGGGAGCGGCTCTTAGCTCCGGACAGCATCGTACCTTTGTCTTTAGCGTCTCTTCTCGTCTACATCTTAGCAAAAAGCTTTTCTACTATGTCTGGCTCGGAAAAACTGTGCCAGCACAGAAAACATCTCCCATCGTGTTCTAGACGTTGCACGGAGGTCTTCCAAGTGTTTGGCATGAAGAAAAGAAAAGTTGTCCAAAACAGCTTCCAATCGAATGTTCATGTGATTGGAAAAGTCAGGAGAGTGCAAAGGTACTGTTTTCTAGCAGTTGGCAAGCTGCGCACACAATCCCAGTGTTGTACAGCTTCCTTCTTCACCTTTCCGAAGGTGCCGTTCTCTCCGGCTCCCGGAGGCGAAGAAGCGGCTTCTTCGCGCAAAGACGATTGTGCCGCTCACTGTGCACTCCTTAGCGCGGCTTCTGCCGAAAGACGCCCGGGAGCGGCTCTTAGCTCCGGACAGCATCGTACCTTCGTCTTTAGCGTCTCTTCTCGTCTACATCTTAGCAAAAAGCTTTTCTACTATGTCTGGCTCGGAAAAACTGTGCCAGCACAGAAAACATCTCCCATCGTGTTCTAGACGTTGCACGGAGATCTTCCAAGTGTTTGGCATGAAGAAAAGAAAAGGTGTCCAAAACAGCTTCCAATCGAATGTTCATGTGATTGGAAAAGTCAGGAGAGTGCAAAGGTACTGTTTTCTAGCAGTTGGCAAGCTGCGCACACAATCCCAGTGTTGTACAGCTTCCTTCTTCACCTTTCCGAAGGTGCCGCTCTCTCCGGCTCCCGGAGGCGACGAAGCGGCTTCTTCGCGCAAAGACGATTGTGCCGCTCACTGTGCACTCCTTAGCGCGGCTTCTGCCGAAAGACGCCCGGGAGCGGCTCTTAGCTCCGGACAGCATTGTACCTTCGTCTTTAGCGTCTCTTCTCGTCTACATCTTAGCAAAAAGCTTTTCTACTATGTCTGTCTCGGAAAAACTGTGCCAGCACAGAAAACATCTCCCATCGTGTTCTAGACGTTGCACGGAGGTCTTCCAAGTGTTTGGCATGAAGAAAAGAAAAGTTGTCCAAAACAGCTTCCAATCGAATGTTCATGTGATTGGAAAAGTCAGGAGAGTGCAAAGGTACTGTTTTCTAGCAGTTGGCAAGCTGCGCACACAATCCCAGTGTTGTACAGCTTCCTTCTTCACCTTTCCGAAGGTGCCGCTCTCTCTGGCTCCCGGAGGCGAAGAAGCGGCTTCTTCGCGCAAAGCAGATTGTGCCGCTCACTGTGCACTCCTTAGCGCGGCTTCTGCCGAAAGACGCCCGGGAGCGGCTCTTAGCTCCGGACAGCATTGTACCTTCGTCTTTAGCGTCTCTTCTCGTCTACATCTTAGCAAAAAGCTTTTCTACTATGTCTGGCTCGGAAAAACTGTGCCAGCACAGAAAACATCTCCCATCGTGTTCTAGACGTTGCACGGAGGTCTTCCAAGTGTTTGGCATGAAGAAAAGAAAAGTTGTCCAAAACAGCTTCCAATCGAATGTTCATGTGATTGGAAAAGTCAGGAGAGTGCAAAGGTACTGTTTTCTAGCAGTTGGCAAGCTGCGCACACAATCCCAGTGTTGTACAGCTTCCTTCTTCACCTTTCCGAAGGTGCCGCTCTCTCCGGCTCCCGGAGGCGAAGAAGCGGCTTCTTCGCGCAAAGACGATTGTGCCGCTCACTGTGCACTCCTTAGCGCGGCTTCTGCCGAAAGACGCCCGGGAGCGGCTCTTAGCTCCGGACAGCATCGTACCTTTGTCTTTAGCGTCTCTTCTCGTCTACATCTTAGCAAAAAGCTTTTCTACTATGTCTGGCTCGGAAAAACTGTGCCAGCACAGAAAACATCTCCCATCGTGTTCTAGACGTTGCACGGAGGTCTTCCAAGTGTTTGGCATGAAGAAAAGAAAAGTTGTCCAAAACAGCTTCCAATCGAATGTTCATGTGATTGGAAAAGTCAGGAGAGTGCAAAGGTACTGTTTTCTAGCAGTTGGCAAGCTGCGCACACAATCCCAGTGTTGTACAGCTTCCTTCTTCACCTTTCCGAAGGTGCCGCTCTCTCTGGCTCCCGGAGGCGACGAAGCGGCTTCTTCGCGCAAAGACGATTGTGCCGCTCACTGTGCACTCCTTAGCGCGGCTTCTGCCGAAAGACGCCCGGGAGCGGCTCTTAGCTCCGGACAGCATTGTACCTTCGTCTTTAGCGTCTCTTCTCGTCTACATCTTAGCAAAAAGCTTTTCTACTATGTCTGGCTCGGAAAAACTGTGCCAGCACAGAAAACATCTCCCATCGTGTTCTAGACGTTGCACGGAGGTCTTCCAAGTGTTTGGCATGAAGAAAAGAAAAGTTGTCCAAAACAGCTTCCAATCGAATGTTCATGTGATTGGAAAAGTCAGGAGAGTGCAAAGGTACTGTTTTCTAGCAGTTGGCAAGCTGCGCACACAATCCCAGTGTTGTACAGCTTCCTTCTTCACCTTTCCGAAGGTGCCGCTCTCTCCGGCTCCCGGAGGCGAAGAAGCGGCTTCTTCGCGCAAAGACGATTGTGCCGCTCACTGTGCACTCCTTAGCGCGGCTTCTGCCGAAAGACGCCCGGGAGCGGCTCTTAGCTCCGGACAGCATCGTACCTTTGTCTTTAGCGTCTCTTCTCGTCTACATCTTAGCAAAAAGCTTTTCTACTATGTCTGGCTCGGAAAAACTGTGCCAGCACAGAAAACATCTCCCATCGTGTTCTAGACGTTGCACGGAGGTCTTCCAAGTGTTTGGCATGAAGAAAAGAAAAGTTGTCCAAAACAGCTTCCAATCGAATGTTCATGTGATTGGAAAAGTCAGGAGAGTGCAAAGGTACTGTTTTCTAGCAGTTGGCAAGCTGCGCACACAATCCCAGTGTTGTACAGCTTCCTTCTTCACCTTTCCGAAGGTGCCGCTCTCTCCGGCTCCCGGAGGCGAAGAAGCGGCTTCTTCGCGCAAAGACGATTGTGCCGCTCACTGTGCACTCCTTAGCGCGGCTTCTGTCGAAAGACGCCCGGGAGCGGCTCTTAGCTCCGGACAGCATCGTACCTTCGTCTTTAGCGTCTCTTCTCGTCTACATCTTAGCAAAAAGCTTTTCTACTATGTCTGGCTCGGAAAAACTGTGCCAGCACAGAAAACATCTCCCATCGTGTTCTAGACGTTGCACGGAGGTCTTCCAAGTGTTTGGCATGAAGAAAAGAAAAGTTGTCCAAAACAGCTTCCAATCGAATGTTCATGTGATTGGAAAAGTCAGGAGAGTGCAAAGGTACTGTTTTCTAGCAGTTGGCAAGCTGCGCACACAATCCCAGTGTTGTACAGCTTCCTTCTTCACCTTTCCGAAGGTGCCGCTCTCTCCGGCTCCCGGAGGCGAAGAAGCGGCTTCTTCGCGCAAAGACGATTGTGCCGCTCACTGTGCACTCCTTAGCGCGGCTTCTGCCGAAGGACGCCCGGGAGCGGCTCTTAGCTCCGGACAGCATCGTACCTTTGTCTTTAGCGTCTCTTCTCGTCTACATCTTAGCAAAAAGCTTTTCTACTATGTCTGGCTCGGAAAAACTGTGCCAGCACAGAAAACATCTCCCATCGTGTTCTAGACGTTGCACGGAGGTCTTCCAAGTGTTTGGCATGAAGAAAAGAAGAGGTGTCCAAAACAGCTTCCAATCGAATGTTCATGTGATTGGAAAAGTCAGGAGAGTGCAAAGGTACTGTTTTCTAGCAGTTGGCAAGCTGCGCACACAATCCCAGTGTTGTACAGCTTCCTTCTTCACCTTTCCGAAGGTGCCGCTCTCTCTGGCTCCCGGAGGCGAAGAAGCGGCTTCTTCGCGCAAAGACGATTGTGCCGCTCACTCTGCACTCCTTAGCGCGGCTTCTGCCGAAAGACGCCCGGGAGCGGCTCTTAGCTCCGGACAGCATTGTACCTTCGTCTTTAGCGTCTCTTCTCGTCTACATCTTAGCAAAAAGCTTTTCTACTATGTCTGGCTCGGAAAAACTGTGCCAGCACAGAAAACATCTCCCATCGTGTTCTAGACGTTGCACGGAGGTCTTCCAAGTGTTTGGCATGAAGAAAAGAAAAGTTGTCCAAAACAGCTTCCAATCGAATGTTCATGTGATTGGAAAAGTCAGGAGAGTGCAAAGGTACTGTTTTCTAGCAGTTGGCAAGCTGCGCACACAATCCCAGTGTTGTACAGCTTCCTTCTTCACCTTTCCGAAGGTGCCGCTCTCTCCGGCTCCCGGAGGCGAAGAAGCGGCTTCTTCGCGCAAAGACGATTGTGCCGCTCACTGTGCACTCCTTAGCGCGGCTTCTGCCGAAAGACGCCCGGGAGCGGCTCTTAGCTCCGGACAGCATCGTACCTTCGTCTTTAGCGTCTCTTCTCGTCTACATCTTAGCAAAAAGCTTTTCTACTATGTCTGGCTCGGAAAAACTGTGCCAGCACAGAAAACATCTCCCATCGTGTTCTAGACGTTGCACGGAGATCTTCCAAGTGTTTGGCATGAAGAAAAGAAAAGGTGTCCAAAACAGCTTCCAATCGAATGTTCATGTGATTGGAAAAGTCAGGAGAGTGCAAAGGTACTGTTTTCTAGCAGTTGGCAAGCTGCGCACACAATCCCAGTGTTGTACAGCTTCCTTCTTCACCTTTCCGAAGGTGCCGCTCTCTCCGGCTCCCGGAGGCGAAGAAGCGGCTTCTTCGCGCAAAGACGATTGTGCCGCTCACTGTGCACTCCTTAGCGCGGCTTCTGCCGAAAGACGCCCGGGAGCGGCTCTTAGCTCCGGACAGCATCGTACCTTTGTCTTTAGCGTCTCTTCTCGTCTACATCTTAGCAAAAAGCTTTTCTACTATGTCTGGCTCGGAAAAACTGTGCCAGCACAGAAAACATCTCCCATCGTGTTCTAGACGTTGCACGGAGGTCTTCCAAGTGTTTGGCATGAAGAAAAGAAGAGGTGTCCAAAACAGCTTCCAATCGAATGTTCATGTGATTGGAAAAGTCAGGAGAGTGCAAAGGTACTGTTTTCTAGCAGTTGGCAAGCTGCGCACACAATCCCAGTGTTGTACAGCTTCCTTCTTCACCTTTCCGAAGGTGCCGCTCTCTCTGGCTCCCGGAGGCGAAGAAGCGGCTTCTTCGCGCAAAGACGATTGTGCCGCTCACTCTGCACTCCTTAGCGCGGCTTCTGCCGAAAGACGCCCGGGAGCGGCTCTTAGCTCCGGACAGCATTGTACCTTCGTCTTTAGCGTCTCTTCTCGTCTACATCTTAGCAAAAAGCTTTTCTACTATGTCTGGCGAGGAAAAACTGTGCCAGCACAGAAAACATCTCCCATCGTGTTCTAGACGTTGCACGGAGGTCTTCCAAGTGTTTGGCATGAAGAAAAGAAAAGTTGTCCAAAACAGCTTCCAATCGAATGTTCATGTGATTGGAAAAGTCAGGAGAGTGCAAAGGTACTGTTTTCTAGCAGTTGGCAAGCTGCGCACACAATCCCAGTGTTGTACAGCTTCCTTCTTCACCTTTCCGAAGGTGCCGCTCTCTCCGGCTCCCGGAGGCGAAGAAGCGGCTTCTTCGCGCAAAGACGATTGTGCCGCTCACTGTGCACTCCTTAGCGCGGCTTCTGCCGAAAGACGCCCAGGAGCGGCTCTTAGCTCCGGACAGCATCGTACCTTCGTCTTTAGCGTCTCTTCTCGTCTACATCTTAGCAAAAAGCTTTTCTACTATGTCTGGCTCGGAAAAACTGTGCCAGCACAGAAAACATCTCCCATCGTGTTCTAGACGTTGCACGGAGATCTTCCAAGTGTTTGGCATGAAGAAAAGAAAAGGTGTCCAAAACAGCTTCCAATCGAATGTTCATGTGATTGGAAAAGTCAGGAGAGTGCAAAGGTACTGTTTTCTAGCAGTTGGCAAGCTGCGCACACAATCCCAGTGTTGTACAGCTTCCTTCTTCACCTTTCCGAAGGTGCCGCTCTCTCCGGCTCCCGGAGGCGAAGAAGCGGCTTCTTCGCGCAAAGACGATTGTGCCGCTCACTGTGCACTCCTTAGCGCGGCTTCTGCCGAAAGACGCCCGGGAGCGGCTCTTAGCTCCGGACAGCATCGTACCTTCGTCTTTAGCGTCTCTTCTCGTCTACATCTTAGCAAAAAGCTTTTCTACTATGTCTGGCTCGGAAAAACTGTGCCAGCACAGAAAACATCTCCCATCGTGTTCTAGACGTTGCACGGAGGTCTTCCAAGTGTTTGGCATGAAGAAAAGAAAAGTTGTCCAAAACAGCTTCCAATCGAATGTTCATGTGATTGGAAAAGTCAGGAGAGTGCAAAGGTACTGTTTTCTAGCAGTTGGCAAGCTGCGCACACAATCCCAGTGTTGTACAGCTTCCTTCTTCACCTTTCCGAAGGTGCCGCTCTCTCCGGCTCCCGGAGGCGAAGAAGCGGCTTCTTCGCGCAAAGACGATTGTGCCGCTCACTGTGCACTCCTTAGCGCGGCTTCTGCCGAAAGACGCCCGGGAGCGGCTCTTAGCTCCGGACAGCATTGTACCTTCGTCTTTAGCGTCTCTTCTCGTCTACATCTTAGCAAAAAGCTTTTCTACTATGTCTGGCGAGGAAAAACTGTGCCAGCACAGAAAACATCTCCCATCGTGTTCTAGACGTTGCACGGAGGTCTTCCAAGTGTTTGGCATGAAGAAAAGAAAAGGTGTCCAAAACAGCTTCCAATCGAATGTTCATGTGATTGGAAAAGTCAGGAGAGTGCAAAGGTACTGTTTTCTAGCAGTTGGCAAGCTGCGCACACAATCCCAGTGTTGTACAGCTTCCTTCTTCACCTTTCCGAAGGTGCCGCTCTCTCCGGCTCCCGGAGGCGAAGAAGCGGCTTCTTCGCGCAAAGACGATTGTGCCGCTCACTGTGCACTCCTTAGCGCGGCTTCTGTCGAAAGACGCCAGGGAGCAGCTCTTAGCTCCGGACAGCATCGTACCTTCGTCTTTAGCGTCTCTTCTCGTCTACATCTTAGCAAAAAGCTTTTCTACTATGTCTGGCTTGGAAAAACTGTGCCAGCACAAAAAACATCTCCCATCGTGTTCTAGACGTTGCACGGAGATCTTCCAAGTGTTTGGCATGAAGAAAAGAAAAGGTGTCCAAAACAGCTTCCAATCGAATGTTCATGTGATTGGAAAAGTCAGGAGAGTGCAAAGGTACTGTTTTCTAGCAGTTTGCAAGTTGCGCACACAATCCCAGTGTTGTACAGCTTCCTTCTTCACCTTTCCGAAGGTGCCGCTCTCTCCGGCTCCCGGAGGCGAAGAAGCGGCTTCTTCGCGCAAAGACGATTGTGCCGCTCACTGTGCACTCCTTAGCGCGGCTTCTGCCGAAAGACGCCCGGGAGCGGCTCTTAGCTCCGGACAGCATCGT
Source organism: Ammospiza maritima maritima (assembly GCA_036010785.1). NCBI lineage: Eukaryota > Metazoa > Chordata > Aves > Passeriformes > Passerellidae > Ammospiza > Ammospiza maritima. The sequence goes on from JAYKTQ010000054.1 coordinate 150,414, forward strand.
ACCTTCGTCTTTAGCGTCTCTTCTCGTCTACATCTTAGCAAAAAGCTTTTCTACTATGTCTGGCTCGGAAAAACTGTGCCAGCACAGAAAACATCTCCCATCGTGTTCTAGACGTTGCACGGAGGTCTTCCAAGTGTTTGGCATGAAGAAAAGAAAAGTTGTCCAAAACAGCTTCCAATCGAATGTTCATGTGATTGGAAAAGTCAGGAGAGTGCAAAGGTACTGTTTTCTAGCAGTTGGCAAGCTGCGCACACAATCCCAGTGTTGTACAGCTTCCTTCTTCACCTTTCCAAAGGTGCCGCTCTCTCCGGCTCCCGGAGGCGAAGAAGCGGCTTCTTCGCGCAAAGACGATTGTGCCGCTCACTGTGCACTCCTTAGCGCGGCTTCTGCCGAAAGACGCCCGGGAGCGGCTCTTAGCTCCGGACAGCATCGTACCTTCGTCTTTAGCGTCTCTTCTCGTCTACATCTTAGCAAAAAGCTTTTCTACTATGTCTGGCTCGGAAAAACTGTGCCAGCACAGAAAACATCTCCCATCGTGTTCTAGACGTTGCACGGAGGTCTTCCAAGTGTTTGGCATGAAGAAAAGAAAAGTTGTCCAAAACAGCTTCCAATCGAATGTTCATGTGATTGGAAAAGTCAGGAGAGTGCAAAGGTACTGTTTTCTAGCAGTTGGCAAGCTGCGCACACAATCCCAGTGTTGTACAGCTTCCTTCTTCACCTTTCCGAAGGTGCCGCTCTCTCCGGCTCCCGGAGGCGAAGAAGCGGCTTCTTCGCGCAAAGACGATTGTGCCGCTCACTGTGCACTCCTTAGCGCGGCTTCTGCCGAAAGACGCCCGGGAGCGGCTCTTAGCTCCGGACAGCATCGTACCTTCGTCTTTAGCGTCTCTTCTCGTCTACATCTTAGCAAAAAGCTTTTCTACTATGTCTGGCTCGGAAAAACTGTGCCAGCACAGAAAACATCTCCCATCGTGTTCTAGACGTTGCACGGAGGTCTTCCAAGTGTTTGGCATGAAGAAAAGAAAAGTTGTCCAAAACAGCTTCCAATCGAATGTTCATGTGATTGGAAAAGTCAGGAGAGTGCAAAGGTACTGTTTTCTAGCAGTTGGCAAGCTGCGCACACAATCCCAGTGTTGTACAGCTTCCTTCTTCACCTTTCCGAAGGTGCCGCTCTCTCCGGCTCCCGGAGGCGAAGAAGCGGCTTCTTCGCGCAAAGACGATTGTGCCGCTCACTGTGCACTCCTTAGCGCGGCTTCTGCCGAAAGACGCCAGGGAGCAGCTCTTAGCTCCGGACAGCATCGTACCTTCATCTTTAGCGTCTCTTCTCGTCTACATCTTAGCAAAAAGCTTTTCTACTATGTCTGGCTCGGAAAAACTGTGCCAGCACAAAAAACATCTCCCATCGTGTTCTAGACGTTGCACGGAGATCTTCCAAGTGTTTGGCATGAAGAAAATAAAAGGTGTCCAAAACAGCTTCCAATCGAATGTTCATGTGATTGGAAAAGTCAGGAGAGTGCAAAGGTACTGTTTTCTAGCAGTTTGCAAGCTGCGCACACAATCCCAGTGTTGTATAGCTTCCTTCTTCACCTTTCCGAAGGTGCCGCTCTCTCCGGCTCCCGGAGGCGAAGAAGCGGCTTCTTCGCGCAAAGACGATTGTGCCGCTCACTGTGCACTCCTTAGCGCGGCTTCTGCCGAAAGACGCCCGGGAGCGGCTCTTAGCTCCGGACAGCATCGTACCTTCGTCTTTAGCGTCTCTTCTCGTCTACATCTTAGCAAAAAGCTTTTCTACTATGTCTGGCTCGGAAAAACTGTGCCAGCACAGAAAACATCTCCCATCGTGTTCTAGACGTTGCACGGAGGTCTTCCAAGTGTTTGGCATGAAGAAAAGAAAAGTTGTCCAAAACAGCTTCCAATCGAATGTTCATGTGATTGGAAAAGTCAGGAGAGTGCAAAGGTACTGTTTTCTAGCAGTTGGCAAGCTGCGCACACAATCCCAGTGTTGTACAGCTTCCTTCTTCACCTTTCCAAAGGTGCCGCTCTCTCCGGCTCCCGGAGGCGAAGAAGCGGCTTCTTCGCGCAAAGACGATTGTGCCGCTCACTGTGCACTCCTTAGCGCGGCTTCTGCCGAAAGACGCCCGGGAGCGGCTCTTAGCTCCGGACAGCATCGTACCTTCGTCTTTAGCGTCTCTTCTCGTCTACATCTTAGCAAAAAGCTTTTCTACTATGTCTGGCTCGGAAAAACTGTGCCAGCACAGAAAACATCTCCCATCGTGTTCTAGACGTTGCACGGAGGTCTTCCAAGTGTTTGGCATGAAGAAAAGAAAAGTTGTGCAAAACAGCTTCCAATCGAATGTTCATGTGATTGGAAAAGTCAGGAGAGTGCAAAGGTACTGTTTTCTAGCAGTTGGCAAGCTGCGCACACAATCCCAGTGTTGTACAGCTTCCTTCTTCACCTTTCCGAAGGTGCCGCTTTCTCCGGCTCCCGGAGGCGAAGAAGCGGCTTCTTCGCGCAAAGACGATTGTGCCGCTCACTGTGCACTCCTTAGCGCGGCTTCTGCCGAAAGATGCCCGGGAGCGGCTCTTAGCTCCGGACAGCATCGTACCTTCGTCTTTAGCGTCTCTTCTCGTCTACATCTTAGCAAAAAGCTTTTCTACTATGTCTGGCTCGGAAAAACTGTGCCAGCACAGAAAACATCTCCCATCGTGTTCTAGACGTTGCACGGAGGTCTTCCAAGTGTTTGGCATGAAGAAAAGAAAAGTTGTCCAAAACAGCTTCCAATCGAATGTTCATGTGATTGGAAAAGTCAGGAGAGTGCAAAGGTACTGTTTTCTAGCAGTTGGCAAGCTGCGCACACAATCCCAGTGTTGTACAGCTTCCTTCTTCACCTTTCCGAAGGTGCCGCTCTCTCCGGCTCCCGGAGGCGAAGAAGCGGCTTCTTCGCGCAAAGACGATTGTGCCGCTCACTGTGCACTCCTTAGCGCGGCTTCTGCCGAAAGACGCCCGGGAGCGGCTCTTAGCTCCGGACAGCATCGTACCTTTGTCTTTAGCGTCTCTTCTCGTCTACATCTTAGCAAAAAGCTTTTCTACTATGTCTGGCTCGGAAAAACTGTGCCAGCACAGAAAACATCTCCCATCGTGTTCTAGACGTTGCACGGAGGTCTTCCAAGTGTTTGGCATGAAGAAAAGAAAAGGTGTCCAAAACAGCTTCCAATCGAATGTTCATGTGATTGGAAAAGTCAGGAGAGTGCAAAGGTACTGTTTTCTAGCAGTTGGCAAGCTGCGCACACAATCCCAGTGTTGTACAGCTTCCTTCTTCACCTTTCCGAAGGTGCCGCTCTCTCCGGCTCCCGGAGGCGAAGAAGCGGCTTCTTCGCGCAAAGACGACTGTGCCGCTCACTGTGCACTCCTTAGCGCGGCTTCTGCCGAAAGATGCCCGGGAGCGGCTCTTAGCTCCGGACAGCATCGTACCTTTGTCATTAGCGTCTCTTCTCGTCTACATCTTAGCAAAAAGCTTTTCTACTATGTCTGGCGAGGAAAAACTGTGCCAGCACAGAAAACATCTCCCATCGTGTTCTAGACGTTGCACGGAGGTCTTCCAAGTGTTTGGCATGAAGAAAAGAAAAGTTGTCCAAAACAGCTTCCAATCGAATGTTCATGTGATTGGAAAAGTCAGGAGAGTGCAAAGGTACTGTTTTCTAGCAGTTGGCAAGCTGCGCACACAATCCCAGTGTTGTACAGCTTCCTTCTTCACCTTTCCGAAGGTGCCGCTCTCTCCGGCTCCCGGAGGCGAAGAAGCGGCTTCTTCGCGCAAAGACGATTGTGCCGCTCACTGTGCACTCCTTAGCGCGGCTTCTGCCGAAAGACGCCCGGGAGCGGCTCTTAGCTCCGGACAGCATCGTACCTTCGTCTTTAGCGTCTCTTCTCGTCTACATCTTAGCAAAAAGCTTTTCTACTATGTCTGGCTCGGAAAAACTGTGCCAGCACAGAAAACATCTCCCATCGTGTTCTAGACGTTGCACGGAGGTCTTCCAAGTGTTTGGCATGAAGAAAAGAAAAGTTGTCCAAAACAGCTTCCAATCGAATGTTCATGTGATTGGAAAAGTCAGGAGAGTGCAAAGGTACTGTTTTCTAGCAGTTGGCAAGCTGCGCACACAATCCCAGTGTTGTACAGCTTCCTTCTTCACCTTTCCGAAGGTGCCGCTCTCTCCGGCTCCCGGAGCCGAAGAAGCGGCTTCTTCGCGCAAAGACGATTGTGCCGCTCACTGTGCACTCCTTAGCGCGGCTTCTGCCGAAAGACGCCCGGGAGCGGCTCTTAGCTCCGGACAGCATCGTACCTTCGTCTTTAGCGTCTCTTCTCGTCTACATCTTAGCAAAAAGCTTTTCTACTATGTCTGGCTCGGAAAAACTGTGCCAGCACAGAAAACATCTCCCATCGTGTTCTAGACGTTGCACGGAGGTCTTCCAAGTGTTTGGCATGAAGAAAAGAAAAGTTGTCCAAAATAGCTTCCAATCGAATGTTCATGTGATTGGAAAAGTCAGGAGAGTGCAAAGGTACTGTTTTCTAGCAGTTGGCAAGCTGCGCACACAATCCCAGGGTTGTACAGCTTCCTTCTTCACCTTTCCGAAGGTGCCGCTCTCTCCGGCTCCCGGAGGCGAAGAAGCGGCTTCTTCGCGCAAAGACGATTGTGCCGCTCACTGTGCACTCCTTAGCGCGGCTTCTGCCGAAAGACGCCCGGGAGCGGCTCTTAGCTCCGGACAGCATCGTACCTTTGTCTTTAGCGTCTCTTCTCGTCTACATCTTAGCAAAAAGCTTTTCTACTATGTCTGGCTCGGAAAAACTGTGCCAGCACAGAAAACATCTCCCATCGTGTTCTAGACGTTGCACGGAGGTCTTCCAAGTGTTTGGCATGAAGAAAAGAAAAGGTGTCCAAAACAGCTTCCAATCGAATGTTCATGTGATTGGAAAAGTCAGGAGAGTGCAAAGGTACTGTTTTCTAGCAGTTGGCAAGCTGCGCACACAATCCCAGTGTTGTACAGCTTCCTTCTTCACCTTTCCGAAGGTGCCGCTCTCTCCGGCTCCCGGAGGCGAAGAAGCGGCTTCTTCGCGCAAAGACGATTGTGCCGCTCACTGTGCACTCCTTAGCGCGGCTTCTGCCGAAAGATGCCCGGGAGCGGCTCTTAGCTCCGGACAGCATCGTACCTTTGTCTTTAGCGTCTCTTCTCGTCTACATCTTAGCAAAAAGCTTTTCTACTATGTCTGGCTCGGAAAAACTGTGCCAGCACAGAAATCACCTCCCATCGTGTTCTAGACGTTGCACGGAGGTCTTCCAAGTGTTTGGCATGAAGAAAAGAAAAGTTGTCCAAAACAGCTTCCAATCGAATGTTCATGTGATTGGAAAAGTCAGGAGAGTGCAAAGGTACTGTTTTCTAGCAGTTGGCAAGCTGCGCACACAATCCCAGTGCTGTACAGCTTCCTTCTTCACCTTTCCGAAGGTGCCGCTCTCTCCGGCTCCCGGAGGCGAAGAAGCGGCTTCTTCGCGCAAAGACGATTGTGCCGCTCACTGTGCACTCCTTAGCGCGGCTTCTGCCGAAAGACGCCCGGGAGCGGCTCTTAGCTCCGGACAGCATCGTACCTTCGTCTTTAGCGTCTCTTCTCGTCTACATCTTAGCAAAAAGCTTTTCTACTATGTCTGGCTCGGAAAAACTGTGCCAGCACAGAAAACATCTCCCATCGTGTTCTAGACGTTGCACGGAGGTCTTCCAAGTGTTTGGCATGAAGAAAAGAAAAGTTGTCCAAAACAGCTTCCAATCGAATGTTCATGTGATTGGAAAAGTCAGGAGAGTGCAAAGGTACTGTTTTCTAGCAGTTGGCAAGCTGCGCACACAATCCCAGTGTTGTACAGCTTCCTTCTTCACCTTTCCGAAGGTGCCGCTCTCTCCGGCTCCCGGAGGCGAAGAAGCGGCTTCTTCGCGCAAAGACGATTGTGCCGCTCACTGTGCACTCCTTAGCGCGGCTTCTGCCGAAAGACGCCCGGGAGCGGCTCTTAGCTCCGGACAGCATCGTACCTTCGTCTTTAGCGTCTCTTCTCGTCTACATCTTAGCAAAAAGCTTTTCTACTATGTCTGGCTCGGAAAAACTGTGCCAGCACAGAAAACATCTCCCATCGTGTTCTAGACGTTGCACGGAGGTCTTCCAAGTGTTTGGCATGAAGAAAAGAAAAGTTGTCCAAAACAGCTTCCAATCGAATGTTCATGTGATTGGAAAAGTCAGGAGAGTGCAAAGGTACTGTTTTCTAGCAGTTGGCAAGCTGCGCACACAATCCCAGTGTTGTACAGCTTCCTTCTTCACCTTTCCGAAGGTGCCGCTCTCTCCGGCTCCCGGAGGCGAAGAAGCGGCTTCTTCGCGCAAAGACGATTGTGCCGCTCACTGTGCACTCCTTAGCGCGGCTTCTGCCGAAAGACGCCCGGGAGTGGCTCTTAGCTCCGGACAGCATCGTACCTTCGTCTTTAGCGTCTCTTCTCGTCTACATCTTAGCAAAAAGCTTTTCTACTATGTCTGGCTCGGAAAAACTGTGCCAGCACAGAAAACATCTCCCATCGTGTTCTAGACGTTGCACGGAGGTCTTCCAAGTGTTTGGCATGAAGAAAAGAAAAGTTGTCCAAAACAGCTTCCAATCGAATGTTCATGTGATTGGAAAAGTCAGGAGAGTGCAAAGGTACTGTTTTCTAGCAGTTGGCAAGCTGCGCACACAATCCCAGTGTTGTACAGCTTCCTTCTTCACCTTTCCGAAGGTGCCGCTCTCTCCGGCTCCCGGAGGCGAAGAAGCGGCTTCTTCGCGCAAAGACGATTGTGCCGCTCACTGTGCACTCCTTAGCGCGGCTTCTGCCGAAAGACGCCGGGGAGCGGCTCTTAGCTCCGGACAGCATCGTACCTTTGGCTTTAGCGTCTCTTCTCGTCTACATCTTAGCAAAAAGCTTTTCTACTATGTCTGGCGAGGAAAAACTGTGCCAGCACAGAAAACATCTCCCATCGTGTTCTAGACGTTGCACGGAGGTCTTCCAAGTGTTTGGCATGAAGAAAAGAAAAGTTGTCCAAAACAGCTTCATATCGAATGTTCATGTGATTGGAAAAGTCAGGAGAGTGCAAAGGTACTGTTTTCTAGCAGTTGGCAAGCTGCGCACACAATCCCAGTGTTGTACAGCTTCCTTCTTCACCTTTCCGAAGGTGCCGCTCTCTCCGGCTCCCGGAGGCGAAGAAGCGGCTTCTTCGCGCAAAGACGATTGTGCCGCTCACTGTGCACTCCTTAGCGCGGCTTCTGCCGAAAGACGCCCGGGAGCGGCTCTTAGCTCCGGACAGCATCGTACCTTCGTCTTTAGCGTCTCTTCTCGTCTACATCTTAGCAAAAAGCTTTTCCACTATGTCTGGCTCGGAAAAACTGTGCCAGCACAGAAAACATCTCCCATCGTGTTCTAGACGTTGCACGGAGGTCTTCCAAGTGTTTGGCATGAAGAAAAGAAAAGTTGTCCAAAATAGCTTCCAATCGAATGTTCATGTGATTGGAAAAGTCAGGAGAGTGCAAAGGTACTGTTTTCTAGCAGTTGGCAAGCTGCGCACACAATCCCAGTGTTGTACAGCTTCCTTCTTCACCTTTCCGAAGGTGCCGCTCTCTCCGGCTCCCGGAGGCGAAGAAGCGGCTTCTTCGCGCAAAGACGATTGTGCCGCTCACTGTGCACTCCTTAGCGCGGCTTCTGCCGAAAGACGCCCGGGAGCGGCTCTTAGCTCCGGACAGCATCGTACCTTCGTCTTTAGCGTCTCTTCTCGTCTACATCTTAGCAAAAAGCTTTTCTACTATGTCTGGCTCGGAAAAACTGTGCCAGCACAGAAAACATCTCCCATCGTGTTCTAGACGTTGCACGGAGGTCTTCCAAGTGTTTGGCATGAAGAAAAGAAAAGGTGTCCAAAACAGCTTCCAATCGAATGTTCATGTGATTGGAAAAGTCAGGAGAGTGCAAAGGTACTGTTTTCTAGCAGTTGGCAAGCTGCGCACACAATCCCAGTGTTGTACAGCTTCCTTCTTCACCTTTCCGAAGGTGCCGCTTTCTCCGGCTCCCGGAGGCGAAGAAGCGGCTTCTTCGCGCAAAGACGATTGTGCCGCTCACTGTGCACTCCTTAGCGCGGCTTCTGCCGAAAGATGCCCGGGAGCGGCTCTTAGCTCCGGACAGCATCGTACCTTAGTCTTTAGCGTCTCTTCTCGTCTACATCTTAGCAAAAAGCTTTTCTACTATGTCTGGCTCGGAAAAACTGTGCCAGCACAGAAAACATCTCCCATCGTGTTCTAGACGTTGCACGGAGGTCTTCCAAGTGTTTGGCATGAAGAAAAGAAAAGTTGTCCAAAACAGCTTCCAATCGAATGTTCATGTGATTGGAAAAGTCAGGAGAGTGCAAAGGTACTGTTTTCTAGCAGTTGGCAAGCTGCGCACACAATCCCAGTGTTGTACAGCTTCCTTCTTCACCTTTCCGAAGGTGCCGCTCTCTCCGGCTCCCGGAGCCGAAGAAGCGGCTTCTTCGCGCAAAGACGATTGTGCCGCTCACTGTGCACTCCTTAGCGCGGCTTCTGCCGAAAGACGCCCGGGAGCGGCTCTTAGCTCTGGACAGCATCGTACCTTTGTCTTTAGCGTCTCTTCTCGTCTACATCTTAGCAAAAAGCTTTTCTACTATGTCTGGCTCGGAAAAACTGTGCCAGCACAGAAAACATCTCCCATCGTGTTCTAGACGTTGCACGGAGGTCTTCCAAGTGTTTGGCATGAAGAAAAGAAAAGTTGTCCAAAACAGCTTCCAATCGAATGTTCATGTGATTGGAAAAGTCAGGAGAGTGCAAAGGTACTGTTTTCTAGCAGTTGGCAAGCTGCGCACACAATCCCAGTGTTGTACAGCTTCCTTCTTCACCTTTCCGAAGGTGCCGCTCTCTCCGGCTCCCGGAGGCGAAGAAGCGGCTTCTTCGCGCAAAGACGATTGTGCCGCTCACTGTGCACTCCTTAGTGCGGCTTCTGCCGAAAGACGCCCGGGAGCGGCTCTTAGCTCCGGACAGCATCGTACCTTCGTCTTTAGCGTCTCTTCTCGTCTACATCTTAGCAAAAAGCTTTTCTACTATGTCTGGCTCGGAAAAACTGTGCCAGCACAGAAAACATCTCCCATCGTGTTCTAGACGTTGCACGGAGGTCTTCCAAGTGTTTGGCATGAAGAAAAGAAAAGTTGTCCAAAACAGCTTCCAATCGAATGTTCATGTGATTGGAAAAGTCAGGAGAGTGCAAAGGTACTGTTTTCTAGCAGTTGGCAAGCTGCGCACACAATCCCAGTGTTGTACAGCTTCCTTCTTCACCTTTCCGAAGGTGCCGCTCTCTCCGGCTCCCGGAGGCGAAGAAGCGGCTTCTTCGCGCAAAGACGATTGTGCCGCTCACTGTGCACTCCTTAGCGCGGCTTCTGCCGAAAGACGCCCGGGAGCGGCTCTTAGCTCCGGACAGCATCGTACCTTCGTCTTTAGCGTCTCTTCTCGTCTACATCTTAGCAAAAAGCTTTTCTACTATGTCTGGCTCGGAAAAACTGTGCCAGCACAGAAAACATCTCCCATCGTGTTCTAGACGTTGCACAGAGGTCTTCCAAGTGTTTGGCATGAAGAAAAGAAAAGTTGTCCAAAACAGCTTCCAATCGAATGTTCATGTGATTGGAAAAGTCAGGAGAGTGCAAAGGTACTGTTTTCTAGCAGTTGGCAAGCTGCGCACACAATCCCAGTGTTGTACAGCTTCCTTCTTCACCTTTCCGAAGGTGCCGCTCTCTCCAGCTCCCGGAGGCGAAGAAGCGGCTTCTTCGCGCAAAGACGATTGTGCCGCTCACTGTGCACTCCTTAGCGCGGCTTCTGCCGAAAGACGCCCGGGAGCGGCTCTTAGCTCCGGACAGCATCGTACCTTCGTCTTTAGCGTCTCTTCTCGTCTACATCTTAGCAAAAAGCTTTTCTACTATGTCTGGCTCGGAAAAACTGTGCCAGCACAGAAAACATCTCCCATCGTGTTCTAGACGTTGCACGGAGGTCTTCCAAGTGTTTGGCATGAAGAAAAGAAAAGTTGTCCAAAACAGCTTCCAATCGAATGTTCATGTGATTGGAAAAGTCAGGAGAGTGCAAAGGTACTGTTTTCTAGCAGTTGGCAAGCTGCGCACACAATCCCAGTGTTGTACAGCTTCCTTCTTCACCTTTCCGAAGGTGCCGCTCTCTCCGGCTCCCGGAGGCGAAGAAGCGGCTTCTTCGCGCAAAGACGATTGTGCCGCTCACTGTGCACTCCTTAGCGCGGCTTCTGCCGAAAGACGCCCGGGAGCGGCTCTTAGCTCCGGACAGCATCGTACCTTCGTCTTTAGCGTCTCTTCTCGTCTACATCTTAGCAAAAAGCTTTTCTACTATGTCTGGCTCGGAAAAACTGTGCCAGCACAGAAAACATCTCCCATCGTGTTCTAGACGTTGCACGGAGGTCTTCCAAGTGTTTGGCATGAAGAAAAGAAAAGTTGTCCAAAACACCTTGCAATCGAATGTTCATGTGATTGGAAAAGTCAGGAGAGTGCAAAGGTACTGTTTTCTAGCAGTTGGCAAGCTGCGCACACAATCCCAGTGTTGTACAGCTTCCTTCTTCACCTTTCCGAAGGTGCCGCTCTCTCCGGCTCCCGGAGGCGAAGAAGCGGCTTCTTCGCGCAAAGACGATTGTGCCGCTCACTGTGCACTCCTTAGCGCGGCTTCTGCCGAAAGACGCCCGGGAGCGGCTCTTAGCTCCGGACAGCATCGTACCTTCGTCTTTAGCGTCTCTTCTCGTCTACATCTTAGCAAAAAGCTTTTCTACTATGTCTGGCTCGGAAAAACTGTGCCAGCACAGAAAACATCTCCCATCGTGTTCTAGACGTTGCACGGAGGTCTTCCAAGTGTTTGGCATGAAGAAAAGAAAAGTTGTCCAAAACAGCTTCCAATCGAATGTTCATGTGATTGGAAAAGTCAGGAGAGTGCAAAGGTACTGTTTTCTAGCAGTTGGCAAGCTGCGCACACAATCCCAGTGTTGTACAGCTTCCTTCTTCACCTTTCCGAAGGTGCCGCTCTCTCCGGCTCCCGGAGCCGAAGAAGCGGCTTCTTCGCGCAAAGACGATTGTGCCGCTCACTGTGCACTCCTTAGCGCGGCTTCTGCCGAAAGACGCCCGGGAGCGGCTCTTAGCTCCGGACAGCATCGTACCTTCGTCTTTAGCGTCTCTTCTCGTCTACATCTTAGCAAAAAGCTTTTCCACTATGTCTGGCTCGGAAAAACTGTGCCAGCACAGAAAACATCTCCCATCGTGTTCTAGACGTTGCACGGAGGTCTTCCAAGTGTTTGGCATGAAGAAAAGAAAAGTTGTCCAAAACAGCTTCCAATCGAATGTTCATGTGATTGGAAAAGTCAGGAGAGTGCAAAGGTACTGTTTTCTAGCAGTTGGCAAGCTGCGCACACAATCCCAGTGTTGTACAGCTTCCTTCTTCACCTTTCCGAAGGTGCCGCTCTCTCCGGCTCCCGGAGGCGAAGAAGCGGCTTCTTCGCGCAAAGACGATTGTGCCGCTCACTGTGCACTCCTTAGCGCGGCTTCTGCCGAAAGACGCCCGGGAGCGGCTCTTAGCTCCGGACAGCATCGTACCTTAGTCTTTAGCGTCTCTTCTCGTCTACATCTTAGCAAAAAGCTTTTCTACTATGTCTGGCTCGGAAAAACTGTGCCAGCACAGAAAACATCTCCCATCGTGTTCTAGACGTTGCACGGAGGTCTTCCAAGTGTTTGGCATGAAGAAAAGAAAAGTTGTCCAAAACAGCATCCAATCGAATGTTCATGTGATTGGAAAAGTCAGGAGAGTGCAAAGGTACTGTTTTCTAGCAGTTGGCAAGCTGCGCACACAATCCCAGTGTTGTACAGCTTCCTTCTTCACCTTTCCGAAGGTGCCGCTCTCTCCGGCTCCCGGAGGCGAAGAAGCGGCTTCTTCGCGCAAAGACGATTGTGCCGCTCACTGTGCACTCCTTAGCGCGGCTTCTGCCGAAAGACGCCCGGGAGCGGCTCTTAGCTCCGGACAGCATCGTACCTTCGTCTTTAGCGTCTCTTCTCGTCTACATCTTAGCAAAAAGCTTTTCCACTATGTCTGGCTCGGAAAAACTGTGCCAGCACAGAAAACATCTCCCATCGTGTTCTAGACGTTGCACGGAGGTCTTCCAAGTGTTTGGCATGAAGAAAAGAAAAGTTGTCCAAAACAGCTTCCAATCGAATGTTCATGTGATTGGAAAAGTCAGGAGAGTGCAAAGGTACTGTTTTCTAGCAGTTGGCAAGCTGCGCACACAATCCCAGTGTTGTACAGCTTCCTTCTTCACCTTTCCGAAGGTGCCGCTCTCTCCGGCTCCCGGAGGCGAAGAAGCGGCTTCTTCGCGCAAAGACGATTGTGCCGCTCACTGTGCACTCCTTAGCGCGGCTTCTGCCGAAAGACGCCCGGGAGCGGCTCTTAGCTCCGGACAGCATCGTACCTTCGTCTTTAGCGTCTCTTCTCGTCTACATCTTAGCAAAAAGCTTTTCTACTATGTCTGGCTCGGAAAAACTGTGCCAGCACAGAAAACATCTCCCATCGTGTTCTAGACGTTGCACGGAGGTCTTCCAAGTGTTTGGCATGAAGAAAAGAAAAGTTGTCCAAAACAGCTTCCAATCGAATGTTCATGTGATTGGAAAAGTCAGGAGAGTGCAAAGGTACTGTTTTCTAGCAGTTGGCAAGCTGCGCACACAATCCCAGTGTTGTACAGCTTCCTTCTTCACCTTTCCGAAGGTGCCGCTCTCTCCGGCTCCCGGAGGCGAAGAAGCGGCTTCTTCGCGCAAAGACGATTGTGCCGCTCACTGTGCACTCCTTAGCGCGGCTTCTGCCGAAAGACGCCCGGGAGCGGCTCTTAGCTCCGGACAGCATCGTACCTTCGTCTTTAGCGTCTCTTCTCGTCTACATCTTAGCAAAAAGCTTTTCTACTATGTCTGGCGAGGAAAAACTGTGCCAGCACAGAAAACATCTCCCATCGTGTTCTAGACGTTGCACGGAGGTCTTCCAAGTGTTTGGCATGAAGAAAAGAAAAGTTGTCCAAAACAGCTTCCAATCGAATGTTCATGTGATTGGAAAAGTCAGGAGAGTGCAAAGGTACTGTTTTCTAGCAGTTGGCAAGCTGCGCACACAATCCCAGTGTTGTACAGCTTCCTTCTTCACCTTTCCGAAGGTGCCGCTCTCTCCGGCTCCCGGAGGCGAAGAAGCGGCTTCTTCGCGCAAAGACGATTGTCCTGCTCACTGTGAACTCCTTAGCGCGGCTTCTGCCGAAAGACGCCCGGGAGCGGCTCTTAGCTCCGGACAGCATCGTACCTTCGTCTTTAGCGTCTCTTCTCGTCTACAACTTAGCAAAAAGCTTTTCCACTATGTCTGGCTCGGAAAAACTGTGCCAGCACAGAAAACATCTCCCATCGTGTTCTAGACGTTGCACGGAGATCTTCCAAGTGTTTGGCATGAAGAAAAGAAAAGGTGTCCAAAACAGCTTCCAATCGAATGTTCATGTGATTGGAAAAGTCAGGAGAGTGCAAAGGTACTGTTTTCTAGCAGTTGGCAAGCTGCGCACACAATCCCAGTGTTGTACAGCTTCCTTCTTCACCTTTCCGAAGGTGCCGCTCTCTCCGGCTCCCGGAGGCGAAGAAGCGGCTTCTTCGCGCAAAGACGATTGTGCCGCTCACTGTGCACTCCTTAGCGCGGCTTCTGCCGAAAGACTCCCGGGAGCGGCTCTTAGCTCCGGACAGCATCGTACCTTCGTCTTTAGCGTCTCTTCTCGTCTACATCTTAGCAAAAAGCTTTTCTACTATGTCTGGCTCGGAAAAACTGTGCCAGCACAGAAAACATCTCCCATCGTGTTCTAGACGTTGCACGGAGGTCTTCCAAGTGTTTGGCATGAAGAATAGAAAAGTTGTCCAAAACAGCTTCCAATCGAATGTTCATGTGATTGGAAAAGTCAGGAGAGTGCAAAGGTACTGTTTTCTAGCAGTTGGCAAGCTGCGCACACAATCCCAGTGTTGTACAGCTTCCTTCTTCACCTTTCCGAAGGTGCCGCTCTCTCCGGCTCCCGGAGGCGAAGAAGCGGCTTCTTCGTGCAAAGACGATTGTGCCGCTCACTGTGCACTCCTTAGCGCGGCTTCTGCCGAAAGACGCCCGGGAGCGGCTCTTAGCTCCGGACAGCATCGTACCTTCGTCTTTAGCGTCTCTTCTCGTCTACATCTTAGCAAAAAGCTTTTCTACTATGTCTGGCTCGGAAAAACTGTGCCAGCACAGAAAACATCTCCCATCGTGTTCTAGACGTTGCACGGAGGTCTTCCAAGTGTTTGGCATGAAGAAAAGAAAAGTTGTCCAAAACAGCTTCCAATCGAATGTTCATGTGATTGGAAAAGTCAGGAGAGTGCAAAGGTACTGTTTTCTAGCAGTTGGCAAGCTGCGCACACAATCCCAGTGTTGTACAGCTTCCTTCTTCACCTTTCCGAAGGTGCCGCTCTCTCCGGCTCCCGGAGGCGAAGAAGCGGCTTCTTCGCGCAAAGACGATTGTGCCGCTCACTGTGCACTCCTTAGCGCGGCTTCTGCCGAAAGACGCCCGGGAGCGGCTCTTAGCTCCGGACAGCATCGTACCTTCGTCTTTAGCGTCTCTTCTCGTCTACATCTTAGCAAAAAGCTTTTCTACTATGTCTGGCGAGGAAAAACTGTGCCAGCACAGAAAACATCTCCCATCGTGTTCTAGACGTTGCACGGAGGTCTTCCAAGTGTTTGGCATGAAGAAAAGAAAAGTTGTCCAAAACAGCTTCCAATCGAATGTTCATGTGATTGGAAAAGTCAGGAGAGTGCAAAGGTACTGTTTTCTAGCAGTTGGCAAGCTGCGCACACAATCCCAGTGTTGTACAGCTTCCTTCTTCACCTTTCCGAAGGTGCCGCTCTCTCCGGCTCCCGGAGGCGAAGAAGCGGCTTCTTCGCGCAAAGACGATTGTGCCGCTCACTGTGCACTCCTTAGCGCGGCTTCTGCCGAAAGACGCCCGGGAGCGGCTCTTAGCTCCGCACAGCATCGTACCTTCGTCTTTAGCGTCTCTTCTCGTCTACATCTTAGCAAAAAGCTTTTCCACTATGTCTGGCTCAGAAAAACTGTGCCAGCACAGAAAACATCTCCCATCGTGTTCTAGACGTTGCACGGAGGTCTTCCAAGTGTTTGGCATGAAGAAAAGAAAAGTTGTCCAAAACAGCTTCCAATCGAATGTTCATGTGATTGGAAAAGTCAGGAGAGTGCAAAGGTACTGTTTTCTAGCAGTTGGCAAGCTGCGCACACAATCCCAGTGTTGTACAGCTTCCTTCTTCACCTTTCCGAAGGTGCCGCTCTCTCCGGCTCCCGGAGGCGAAGAAGCGGCTTCTTCGCGCAAAGACGATTGTGCCGCTCACTGTGCACTCCTTAGCGTGGCTTCTGCCGAAAGACGCCCGGGAGCGGCTCTTAGCTCCGGACAGCATCGTACCTTCGTATTTAGCGTCTCTTCTCGTCTACATCTTAGCAAAAAGCTTTTCTACTATGTCTGGCTCGGAAAAACTGTGCCAGCACAGAAAACATCTCCCATCGTGTTCTAGACGTTGCACGGAGGTCTTCCAAGTGTTTGGCATGAAGAAAAGAAAAGTTGTCCAAAACAGCTTCCAATCGAATGTTCATGTGATTGGAAAAGTCAGGAGAGTGCAAAGGTACTGTTTTCTAGCAGTTGGCAAGCTGCGCACACAATCCCAGTGTTGTACAGCTTCCTTCTTCACCTTTCCGAAGGTGCCGCTCTCTCTGGCTCCCGGAGGCGAAGAAGCGGCTTCTTCGCGCAAAGACGATTGTGCCGCTCACTGTGCACTCCTTAGCGCGGCTTCTGCCGAAAGACGCCCGGGAGCGGCTCTTAGCTCCGGACAGCATCGTACCTTCGTCTTTAGCGTCTCTTCTCGTCTACATCTTAGCAAAAAGCTTTTCTACTATGTCTGGCTCGGAAAAACTGTGCCAGCACAGAAAACATCTCCCATCGTGTTCTAGACGTTGCACGGAGGTCTTCCAAGTGTTTGGCATGAAGAAAAGAAAAGTTGTCCAAAACAGCTTCCAATCGAATGTTCATGTGATTGGAAAAGTCAGGAGAGTGCAAAGGTACTGTTTTCTAGCAGTTGGCAAGCTGCGCACACAATCCCAGTGTTGTACAGCTTCCTTCTTCACCTTTCCGAAGGTGCCGCTCTCTCCGGCTCCCGGAGGCGAAGAAGCGGCTTCTTCGCGCAAAGACGATTGTGCCGCTCACTGTGCACTCCTTAGCGCGGCTTCTGCCGAAAGACGCCCGGGAGCGGCTCTTAGCTCCGGACAGCATCGTACCTTCGTCTTTAGCGTCTCTTCTCGTCTACATCTTAGCAAAAAGCTTTTCTACTATGTCTGGCTCGGAAAAACTGTGCCAGCACAGAAAACATCTCCCATCGTGTTCTAGACGTTGCACGGAGGTCTTCCAAGTGTTTTGGCATGAAGAAAAGAAAAGTTGTCCAAAACAGCTTCCAATCGAATGTTCATGTGATTGGAAAAGTCAGGAGAGTGCAAAGGTACTGTTTTCTAGCAGTTGGCAAGCTGCGCACACAATCCCAGTGTTGTACAGCTTCCTTCTTCACCTTTCCGAAGGTGCCGCTCTCTCCGGCTCCCGGAGGCGAAGAAGCGGCTTCTTCGCGCAAAGACGATTGTGCCGCTCACTGTGCACTCCTTAGCGCGGCTTCTGCCGAAAGACGCCCGGGAGCGGCTCTTAGCTCCGGACAGCATCGTACCTTCGTCTTTAGCGTCTCTTCTCGTCTACATCTTAGCAAAAAGCTTTTCTACTATGTCTGGCTCGGAAAAACTGTGCCAGCACAGAAAACATCTCCCATCGTGTTCTAGACGTTGCACGGAGGTCTTCCAAGTGTTTGGCATGAAGAAAAGAAAAGGTGTCCAAAACAGCTTCCAATCGAATGTTCATGTGATTGGAAAAGTCAGGAGAGTGCAAAGGTACTGTTTTCTAGCAGTTTGCAAGCTGCGCACACAATCCCAGTGTTGTACAGCTTCCTTCTTCACCTTTCCAAAGGTGCCGCTCTCTCCGGCTCCCGGAGGCGAAGAAGCGGCTTCTTCGTGCAAAGACGATTGTGCCGCTCACTGTGCACTCCTTAGCGCGGCTTCTGCCGAAAGACGCCCCGGGAGCGGCTCTTAGCTCCGGACAGCATCGTACCTTCGTCTTTAGCGTCTCTTCTCGTCTACATA
>JAYKTQ010000097.1:0-166974 GCA_036010785.1 Ammospiza maritima maritima
TATTTAGGAGCAACGAAACCAAAACAGGAAGTAGAAGTGAAACCCGGAAGTGAAACAGGAAGTGATGTAATCACCAGAACAGGAAGTGAGAAAGGCGGAGATTGTTTGAGCAGAGGAAAACGAAACCGGAAGCAGGAAGTGGAACCCGGAAGTGAACCGGAAGTGGGGTTTTTGGGGGTTTTCCCGCCGGTTTTGGGGTACCAACCTCGCAGGAGGGCGGGGCCGAGGTCCCGGAAGAGCCGCGAGGTCTCGGCCAGGACCCCCCAGGGAACCGCGCCCGGCGCTGCCCCGGGGAGACACAAAATGCACAAAACTCACCCCAAAATCCGCCCGGAGTTCACCCCCAAATCATCCCAGAGTTCCCAAAATTCACCCCAAAATCCGCCCGGAATTCACCCCAAAATCATCCCAAAGTACCCCAAATTCACCCCAAAATTCACCCAGAATTCACCTCAAAATCCTCCCCGAGTTCCCAAAATTCACCCCAAAATCCGCCCAGAGTTCCCAAAATTCACCCCAAAATCCGCCCGGAATTCACCCCAAAATTCACCCAGAATTCACCCCAAAATTCACCAAAAAAATCTGCCCGGAATTCCCAAAAATTCCCAAAACTCACCCCAAAATTTCACCCCAAAATCCGCCCGGAATTCCCAAAAATTCCCAAAATTCACCCCAAAATTTCAGCCAAAAATCCGCCCGGCATTCCCAACATTTCCACCAAAATTCACCCCAAAATTCACTGCAAAATCCGCCTGGAATTCACCCCAAAATTCACCAAAAAAATCCGCCCGGAATTCCCAAAAATTCCTGAAATTCACCCCAAAATTTCACCCCAAAAATCCAACATGAATTCCCAAAAAATTCCCGAAATTCACCCCAAAATTTCACCCCAAAATCCACCCAGAATTCCCCAAAATCCCAGAAATCCCATTTAATCCCCCCAAAAAATCCCCAAAAAAGTTTTCCAAAACAATCCCGACTTAATTCCAAAATCCCATTTTAACCCACAAAAAATTCCCCCAAAAATTCCCATTTTAACCCCCGAAATTTTCCCAAAAAACTCCCAAAAAATTCCGTTTTAACCCCAAAAAATTCCCAAAATATTTCCCCCCAACTTCCCAGAAAATTCCCCAAAACACCCCAAAAAAATCCCATTTTAAGCCCCAAAAATCCCATTTTGACTCTCCCAAACAACCCCATTTTAACCCCAAAAAATTTCCCCCAAAATTCCCTCAAAAATCCCCAAAAATTCCCATTTAAACCACCAAAAATTCCCGAATTCCTAAAAAACTCCCAGAAAATTCCCACAATTTCCATTTGAACTCCCAAAAAACTCCTCCAAAAATCCCATTTTTACCCCCCCAAAAAAACCCCAAAAATTCCCAGAAAATTCCCCAAAATTCCCATTTTAACCCCCAAAAATGCCCCAAAAAATTCCCAAAAAAATCCCAATTTAATCCTCCAAAATGCCATTTTAACCCCTAAAACAATCCAAAAAATTCCCATTTTAACCCCAAAAATGCCCCCCAAAAATTCCCTCAGGAATCTCATTTTAACCACAAAAATCCCTCAAAAATTCCCATTTTAACCCCAAGAAATCCCATTTTAACCCCCAAAAATTCCCAAAAATTCCCCAAAAAATTCCCATTTTGACCCCAAAAAGATCCCAAAAAATCCCATTTGAACCCCCAAAAATTCCCAAAACATCCACAAAAAATTCCAATTTTGACCCCAAAAAATCCCATTTTAACCCCCTAAAATTCCCAAAAATTCCCCAAAAAATTCCCATTTGAGCCCCGTAAAGATCCCAAAAAAATCCCATTTTAACCCCCATAAAATCCCACTTTAACCCCCAAAAATCCCATTTTAACCCCCAAAATGCCCCAAAAAATTCCCCAAAAATTCCCAAACCCCTGAAATTCCCAGAAAATTCCCAGAAAATTCCCAAATTCCTCACGGCAGTTCCGGATCTTTCTCTGCAGCGGCTCCAGGCTCCGTCCCAGGGGGGTCAAAACTGCCCCAAATCCCCCCATTGAAACCCCCAAAATTCCCAGAAAATTCCCCAAAAATCCCATTCTAAACCCCCAAAAATTCCCAGAAAATTCCTCAAAAATCCCATTCTAACCCCCCAAAAATCCCAAAAAATTCCCAGAAAATTCCCCCAAAATCCCATTTTAACCCCAAAAACGCCCCCAAAAAATTCCCTCAGGAATCTCATTTTAACCACAAAAATCCCTCAAAAATTCCCATTTTAACCCCAAGAAATCCCATTTGAACCCCCAAAAATTCCCAAAAATTCCCCAAAAAATTCCCATTTTGACCCCAAAAAGATCCCAAAAAATCCCATTTGAACCCCCAAAAATTCCCAAAAATTCCCCAAAAAATTCCCATTTTGACCCCAAAAAATCCCATTTTAACCCCCAAAAATTCCCAAAAATTCCCCAAAAAATTCCCATTTGAGCCCCGTAAAGATCCCAAAAAAATCCCATTTTAACCCCCATAAAATCCCATTTTAACCCCCAAAAATCCCATTTTAACCCCCAAAATGCCCCTAAAAATTCCCCAAAACTTCCCAAACCCCTGAAATTCCCAGAAAATTCCCAGAAAATTCCAAAATTCCTCACGGCAGTTCCGGATCTTTCTCTGCAGCGGCTCCAGGCTCCGTCCCAGGGGGGTCCCGGGCTGGATTGGGGCTCCCAGGAGCTGCTCCAGCACCAGGGCCTGGGCACAGCCCACGATCGCGGCCTCGGGGGGGGCCCCGCGGCGCAGCCCCACCCCCACCCAGCCTGGAGACCAAAACTTGGGGTGAAAAGGGGGAAAATTGGGAAAAAACGGCGAAAAAACGGCGAAAATCGGAGAAAAAACGGCGAAAATATGGCGAAAATCGGAGAAAAAACGGCGAAAATCGGAGAAAAAACGGCAAAAATTGGAGAAAAAACGGCCAAAAAATGGCGAAAAAACGGCAAAAATTGGAGAAAAAACGGCCAAAAAATGGCGAAAATCGGAGAAAAAACGGCGAAAAAACGGCGAAAATCAGAGAAAAAACGGCAAAAATCGGAGAAAAAACGGCGAAAAATGGCGAAAATTGGAGAAAAAAACGGCAAAAAAACGGCGAAAATCGGAGAAAAACCGGCAAAAATCGGAGAAAAAACGGCGAAAAAATGGTGAAAATTGGAGAAAAAAACGGCAAAAAACCGGCGAAAATCGGAGAAAAACCGGCAAAAATCGGAGAAAAAACGGCGAAAAAATGGTGAAAATTGGAGAAAAAAACGGCAAAAAACCGGCGAAAATCGGAGAAAAACCGGCAAAAATCGGAGAAAAAACGGCCCAAAAATGGCGGAATTTGGAGGAAAGGTGACACAAAATGGGCTCCAAATTCACCCAAAATTGATCCCAAACTCGCCTAAAATTCACCGGAAAATTCACCCAAAAATTCACCAAAAATTACCCCAAATGCGCCCAAAATTGACAAAAATGTTATTTGAAAATCACCCAAAATTCACCGAAAAATCACCGAAAAATTGACACACAATTCACAAAAAATTCACAAAAAATTCACCCAAAATTGCCCCAAATTCACTCCAAATGCACCCAAAATTTAAAAAAAAAAGTATTTAAAAATCATCCAAAATGCACCAAAAAATCACCAAAAAAATTGACACACAATTCGCTAAAAATTCACAAAAAATTCACCAAAAATTACCCAAAATTCACCCCAAATGCACCCAAAATTGACAAAAATATTATTTAAAAATCACCCAAAATTCACCAAAAAATCACAAAAAAATTGACACACAATTCACAAAAAGTTCACCAAAAATTCACCCAAAAATTCACCAAAAATTACCCAAAACTCACTCCAAATGCACCCAAAATTAAAAAAAAATATTTAAAAATCACCCAAAATTCACCAAAAATCACCAAAAAAATTGACCCACAATTCACAAAAAATTCACCAAAAATTCACTCAAAACTTTCACAAATAGTTCACCAAAAACTCAGCAAAAAATTTACAAAAAGTCACTCAAAAACTCACCCAAAAATTCATCCAAAAATTCACCAAAAATTACTAAAGAGTCAAAGAAAAATCACCAAAAATCAGCCAAAAATTCACCAAAAATTATTGAAAAATTCACCCAAAATCCACTCAAAATTTCACGCTGGCACTGAGAAATTTGGGAATAGAAAATAAAATTTTTGGGGCCCCACCCCCACCCAGCCCGGGGACGGAAATTTGGGGTGAAAAAGGGGAAAATTGGGAAAAAAACGGCAAAAAAATGGCAAAAATCAGAGAAAAAATGCCCCAAAAATGGCGAAATTTGGAGGAAAAATGATAAAAAACGAGCTCAAAATTGAACCAAAATTTGACCCAAAATTGACCCAAAATTCACAAGAAAATAATGAAAAATTCACCAAAAATTTGCAAAAATTCACTCAAAATCCACGAAAAATCCAGGAAAAAATTAAGCCAAAATGATCCAAAATTCACAAAAAATTCACCCAAAATTCATGAAAAATTCACCCAAAATTCACCCAAAAATTCACCAAAATTATCCAATATTCACCCAAAATTTCAAAAACTCACCCAAAATTCACCCCGCATTCACCAGAATTTCATAAAAAATTCACCCAAAAATCACCAAAAAATCACCTAAAATTCAGAAAAAATTCACCTAAAAATCACAGAAAAATACACCAAAACTCACAAGAAATTCACCGAAAAGTCATCAAAAATTCTCAAAAAATTTACAAAAAATCACCCAAAAGTTTACCCAAAATTCACAACAATTTACTAAAAAATTCAAAGAAAAATCACCAAAAATTCACCCAAAAATTCACCAAAAATTACCCCAAATTCCCTCCAAATGCACCCAAAATTTACAAAAAAAAAAAATTTAAAAATCATCCAAAATTCACCAAAAAATCACCAAAAGTTTCAAAAAAAATCAGCCAAAATACACGAAAAATTCATTAAAAATTCACACAAAAATCGCCAAAAAAATTTGCCCCAAATTCACCAAAAATCACCCAAAATTCATCAAAAAATTAACCAAAAAATCACCCCACAATCGTAAAAAAATTTCAAAATTTCACAAAAATTTATCCCAAAACTCACCAAAAATTAACCCCAAACTGACCAAAAATTCACCTCAAAATTCACTCCACATTCACCCAAAATTTATAAAAAAATAATTTAAAAAATCAGCCAAAATTCAAAAAAAATCACCCCAAATTGACCCCAAATTCACAAAAACTGCACGAAAAATTCACACAAAAATCATCCAAAAATTTGCCCAAAATTAGCAAAAAAAAAAGAAAAAAATCAATAAAAATTACAAAAAATGACACAAAATTCACTCGAAATTCGCCCAAAATTCACCAAAAAATCATTAAAATTTCCAAATTTTCGGTGCCTTTTTAGTGCAAAATTTCAGAATTTTTTTCTTTTTTTCCCTTAAATTTTGGAATTTTTTTTCCAAAATGGTTTGGTTTTTCTTTTCTTTCCCCAATTTTGTCGTTTTTTCCCTTTTTTCCCCCAAATTTGGGATTTTTCCTCACTTTGGGAGGGGCGGATGACGATGATGTAATCGGGGCTGCCACATTCCAGAGCTTTCCGCAACTCGGCCTCGCTGAAAAACGGGACAAAAAATCCCAAAATTCGGCAAATTTTACAAAAATCCCCACAAAAATCCCCCAAAATTTAAAAAAAATCCCCACAAAAATCCCCCAAATTTTAAAATTTCCAAAAAAAATCCCCCCCCCAAAAAATCCCCCAAATTCCTCCTAAAAAATTCCCCAAATTCCAAAAAAAATTCACGCAAAATTAAAAAAAAAATCCCCCAAAATTTAAAAAAAATCAAAATTGCCCCAAAATTTAAAAAATTCCCCAGTTTTTAAAAATCCCCAAAATCCCCCTAAAAACTCCCAAAAAAAAGTTGAAAAATTCCCAAATTCCCCCCAAAATTCCAAGAAAACTCCAAGAAAATTCCCCAAATTTTATCTAAATCCCTCTCAAAGTCCCAAAATCCCTAAAATCCTCCAAAACTCCCAAAATTTCCCCAAAAAAACCCCCAAAATATTTCAGAAATTCGGCCCCAAAATTCCAAAATAAAATCACAAAATCCCCCAAAAATCGCCTTAAAAAGCCCCCAAATCCCCCCCAAAATCCCCCGAAAAATCCCAAATTCCCCAAATTTCCCAAATTTCCTTAAAATTTCCTTAAAATTTCCCCGAATTTCCCCAAAATTCCCGAATTTCCCTCACCTGCTCGCCAGCAGCTCCAGGGGCGCCCCCAGGTGGAGCCGCAGGCGGGAGCCGAACCCTGGGGGGGGGAGGGGCTGTGACGTCATCGGGCGTGGCACGGTGACGTCATCATTTGTGTGACCCGGTGACGTCACCCAGGTGACCCCAAATTCTTCAAAATCCCCCTCAGGTGACCCCGAATCCCCTCCACGTGACCCCAAATCCTCCCAGGTGTCCCCAAAATGTCCCCCAGGTGTCCCCAAATGGCTCCCAGGTGTCCCCAAATCCCCCCCAGGTGTCCCCAAATGGCTCCCAGGTGTGTCCAGGTGTCCCCAAATCCCCCCCAGGTGTCCCCAGGTGTCCCCAAATTCTCCCCAGGTGTCCCCAAATGGCTCCCAGGTGTCCCCAGGTGTCCCCAAATGTCCCCAAATCCCCCCCAGGTGTCCCCAGGTGTCCCCAAATCCCCCCCAGGTGTCCCCAGGTGTCCCCAAATGGCTCCCAGGTGTCCCCAAATCCCCCCCAGGTGTCCCCAAATTCTCCCCAGGTGTCCCCAAATGTCCCCCAGGTGTCCCCAAATCCCCCCCAGGTGTCCCCAGGTGTCCCCAAATGGCTCCCAGGTGTCCCCAAATGGCTCCCAGGTGTCCCCAAATGTCCCCCAGGTGTCCCCAAATCCCCCCCAGGTGTCCCCAGGTGTCCCCACCTGGCAGCAGGGGCTCCCTCGGGTTCACCTGCTCGGGCCTGGGCACCTCCAGCTTGGCCCCGCCCACTCCCGCACAAGCCACGCCCCTTTCCCCTGCAGCCCCGCCCCCTCGGAGCGCCCAGCCAATGGCGAGGCGGAGGCGGGGCCTGTTCAGGGAGGTCAGGGTGAGGGAGCCAATGGCGGCCAGGTTGAAGGTCAGGTGACCAATCAGGAGGAGGATGAGGGTGGCCCAGGTGAGGCTGGACAGGGAAAGGGGCGTGGCCAGGTGAGGGTGGACACGCCCACTTAGCAATAAACCACGCCCACTTATGATTAAACCCTGCCCATTTACAGTTAAACCACACCCACTTACAAATAAGCCACGCCTACTCGCAAATAATCAACGCCCATTTGCAATTAAACCACGCCCACCTGCCGATAAGGCACGCTCAGTTGCAATTAAACCACGCCCACTTGCAGATAAGCCACGCCCACCTCACCTGGGGGTGCCCAAACCTCACCTGGGTGGGATCCCAGGCCACGCCCACCCCACCTGAAACATCTTTGCGAATTTTGGCCCCGCCCCCTTTCACCAAGCCCCTCCCCATTCCCATCCAACTAATTTTAAGACCCTCCCCTTTAAGCCCCGCCCATTTCCCTTTGGCCCCACCCACTTTCAAACCGAATTTGAAGTCCCACCCCTTTTATCTGTAAGCCACGCCCCTTTCCACAAGCCACACCCACCACTGAAGCTCCTCCCCTTTAAGCCGCGCCCCTTCCCCTTTAATGTGGAAGTGGTCACCTTTAATTAGGCCCCGCCCCTTTGTGCCCCTCCCACTTTCCAACCTCATTTGTAGCCCCGCCCATTTTCAACCACAAGCCACGCCCCCTTTCCCCAAGCCACACCCACTAAAAATCCCTGCCTAATGAAAACTCCACTTGAACCCCCCTTTAAGCCACGCCCCTTTCAAAAACCACACCCATGACTTGACGCTCCCCCCCTTAAGCCACGCCCCTTTCAAAAACCACACCCACGACTTAAAGCTCCCCCCTTTAAGCCACGCCCCTTTTGTTTTAATGAGGTAATTTTCATATTTAATTAGGCCCCGCCCCCTCCCTCCTAAGCCCCGCCCCTTTCTCCCTTAGGCCCGGCACACAATTTGCATAGCCCCGCCCTGTTACAGTTAAGCCCCGCCCCTTACCATGGCCGTCCGTCCAATAGTGGGAGGAGCAACAGCGACAGCAGCAGCCCCGCCCCGTTCACCAGCGTCTCCTGCCCAGTACAAACCAGTACAAACCAGTACAAACCAGTACAAACCAGTATAAACCAGTACAAACCAGTACGGACCAGTACAAACCAGTACGGACCAGTACAAACCAGTACAAACCAGTACGGACCAGTACAAACCAGTACAAACAAGTACAAACCAGTACGGACCAGTACAAACCAGTACAAACCAGTACAAACCAGTACAAACCAGTACAAACCAGTACAAACCAGTACGGACCAGTATGCAATCCTTGGCGGCCATTTTGGACAACTCTCTTGGTGGCCATCTTGGATTGTTTGCTCACTTACCACTCCAAACCAGTATAAACCAGTATAAACCAGTATGGACTCTCCCAGTCCCCTCCCAGTATAAACCAGTGCTCCCAGTCCTGCCTCGCTGCTGCTGTCCTTGGCCGCCATCTTGGATTGATTTCTCATTTACTACTCTAAACCAGTATAAACCAGTATGGACCAGTATGGACCAGTATGGATCAGTATAAACCAGTATGGACCAGTATGGACCAGTATAAACCAGTATAAACCAATATGCAATCCTTGGCGGCCATCTTGGATAATCCACCTGGCGGCCATATTGGATTGGTAGCTCTCTTAGTGATATAAACCAGTACAAACCAGTACAAACCAGTAGAAACCACTATGGACCAGTATAAACCAGTATAAACCAGTATGGACCAGTATAAACCAGCATAAACCAGTATGGACCAGTATGGACCAGTATAAACTAGTATAAACTAGTATAAACCAGTATGAACCAATATGCAATCTTTGGCGGCCATCTTGGTTAATCCACTTGGCGGCCATATTGGATTGGTAGCTCTCTTAGTGATATAAACCAATATAAACCAGTATAAACCGGTACAAACCAGTATAAACCAGTAAAAACCTGTCCCAGTGTCCTCCCAGTGCCCTCCCAGTATAAACCAGTGCTCCCAGTCCCACCTGGCTGCTGTCCTTGGCGGCCACGTCGGCCACGTTGTCCCTCCGGGCCTGGTGCACGGCCAGGGCTGCCCTGGTGGCGCCGCCGGCCACGCCCACCACGCACTGCGACCAGTATGGACCAGTTTAAACCAGTATGGACCAGTATAGACCAGTATGGACCAGTATACACCAGTTTAAACCAGTATAAACCAGTATAGGCCATTTTAAACCAGTATAGACCAGTTTAAACCACTTTAAATGGAGAAAAAATGGTATAAACCAGTATAAACCAGTATAGACCAGTATAGACCAGTTTAAACCAGTACAAACCAGTTTAAATGGAGAAGAAATGGTATAAACCAGTACAGACCAGTACAAAGCAGTGAATACCAGTATGGACTGGTTTAAAACCACTACAAATGCAATAAACCAGCGTAAACCAGTGTAAACCAGTATAATCCAGTATACACGGGTTTGGGTATTGCACTGGCTGCCGATCCCTCCCAGTATAAACCAGTAAAATCCCAGTTCCCTCCCAGTTCCTCCCAGTATAACCCAGTTCCCTCCCAGTCCATCCCAGTTCCCTCCCAGTATATCCCAGTCCATCCCAGTTTATCCCAGTTCCCTTCCAGTCCATCCCAGTTCCATCCCAGTTCCATCCCAGTCCCTCCCAGTATAAACCAGTATAACCCAGTGTATCCCAGTTCCCCCGCAGTATAACCCAGTCCCCTCCCAGTATAAACCAGTATAACCCAGTTCCCTCCCAGTATAACCCAGTCCCCTCCCAGTATAAACCAGTGCCATCCCAGTCCCTCCCAGTGTCTCCCAGTATAAACCAGTCCATTCCCAGTTCCCTCCAAGTCTGTCCCAGTTCTTCCCAGTTTCTCCAAGTTCCCTCCCAGTTTATCCCAGTTCCCTCCCAGTATAAACCAGTATAACCCAGTTCCCTCCCAGTATAACCCAGTTTATCCCAGTTCCCTCCCAGTCCCTCCCAGTTTATCCCAGTAGTTCCCTCCCCGTATAACCCAGCTCCCTCCCAGTATAAACCAGTATAACCCACTCCCCTCCCAGTATAACCCAGTATAACCCAGTTCCCTCCCAGTATAACCCAGTATAACCCAGCTCCCTCCCAGTATAACCCAGTCCCCTCCCAGTATAACCCAGTTCCCTCCCAGTATAACCCAGCTCCCTCCCAGTATAACCCAGTTCCCTCCCAGTTCCATCCCAGTTCCCTCCCAGTATAACCCAGTTCCCTCCCAGTATAAACCAGTATAACCCAGCTCCCTCCCAGTATAACCCAGTATAACCCAGTTCCCTCCCAGTATAACCCAGTATAACCCAGTTCCCTCCCAGTATAACCCAGTTCCCTCCCAGTATAAACCAGTAAAACCCAGTTCCCTCCCAGTCCATCCCAGTTCCCTCCCGGTATAACCCAGTTCCCTCCCAGTATAACCCAGTTCCCTCCCAGTATAACCCAGTATAACCCAGTTCCCTCCCAGTCCATCCCAGTTCCCTCCCAGTATAAACCAGTATAACCCACTTCCCTCCCAGTATAACCCAGCTCCCTCCCAGTATAACCCAGTTCCCTCCCAGTATAACCCAGTATAACCCAGTTCCCTCCCAGTATAACCCAGTATAACCCAGTTCCCTCCCAGTATAACCCAGTATAACCCAGTTCCCTCCCAGTATAACCCAGTATAACCCAGTTCCCTCCCAGTATAACCCAGTCCCCTCCCAGTATAACCCAGCTCCCTCCCAGTATAACCCAGTTCCCTCCCAGTATAACCCAGTATAACCCAGTTCCCTCCCAGTATAACCCAGTTCCCTCCCAGTCCCACCCTGGCCGCGGCCGCCATGACCAGGAGGGCGGGGCCAAGGCTCAGCCAATGGGGAGCGAGGATTTCCAGCACCAGGGCGACGTCATTGAGGAGATCGGCCACGAACCTGGGGGAGGGGGCGGGGCTTGCCCTTATTTGGAGTTGTGGGCGTGGCCTGCCCATATATGGCCATGGAAGGGCGGAGCTTTGGGATTTGGTGCCATATATGGTAATGGAGGGGCGGGGCATAGATGGGAGGGGCCAAATATGGAAAAAAGGGCGGGGATTGAGGTGAGGGCGGGGCTTGATGCCTTGCATGGCAAGGGAGGGGCGTGGCCTGTCCATATATGGGAAAGGGGGTGGAGTTTAAAGTCTGTGGCCATATATGGCAAGGAAGGGGCGGGGCTTAAGGAGGGAACGCCCATTACCATATATGGAAAACGGGCGTGGTTTAGGCTCAGTGCCTTAAATGGCAAAGGGGGTGGAGCTTAAGCTCTGCTGCCATATATGATAAGGAAGGGGCGGGGCTTAAGGATGGCACCACCCATTACCATATACGGGGAAATGGGCGTGGCTTAGGCTCAGTGCCTTACATGGCAAAGGGGGTGGAGCTTAAGCTCTGCTGCCGCATATGGCAAGGAAGGGGCGGAGCTTAAGCTTGCCTATACAATTACCATATATGGAAAAGGGGCGTGGCTTAGAAACAGTGCCATATCTGATAAAAAGGGAGGGGTGGGGCTTAGGTGGGCGTGGCCATATATGGCAAAAGGGGCGGAGCCTCACCGCCATTGCTTGGCCTCGCAGTCCAGGTGGCTCCTGGGGGAGGGAAACCAGTATGAACCAGTATGGACCAGTATGGACCAGTATAAACCAGTGTGGACCAGTATAAACCCGTGTGGACCAGCATAAACCAGTATGAACCAGTATGAACCAGTATAGCCCAATATAAACCAGTAAGGACCAGTATAAACCAGTATAGCCCAATATAAACCAGTATGGACCAGTATAAACCAGCAGGGGCCTCCCAGTCCATTCCCAGTCCATCCCAGTTTATCCCAGTTCCCTCCCAGTATAAACCAGTTAATTCCCAATCCCCTCCCAGTATATCCCAGTCCCTCCCAGTCCCTCCCAGTTCCCTCCCAGTCCATTCCCAGTCCCTCCCAGTTTGTCCCAGTTCCCTCCCAGTCCCTCCCAGTCCATTCCCAGTATATCCCAGTCTCTCCCAGTCCGTCCCAGTCCCTCCCAGTATATCCCAGTCCCTCCCAGTTCCCTCCCAGTATATCCTAGTCTATCCCAATCCCCTCCCAGTATATCCCAGTATATCCCAGTCCCTCCCAGTTCCCTCCCAGTCCATTCCCAGTATATCCCAGTATATCCCAGTATATCCCAGTTCCTCCCAGTTCCCTCCCAGTCCATCCCAGTCCCTCCCAGTATATCCCAGTCTCTCCCAGTCCATCCCAGTCCCTCCCAGTCCCTCCCAATCCCCTCCCAGTATATCCCAGTCCATCCCAGTATATCCCAGTCCCTCCCAGTTCCCTCCCAGTTCCCTCCCAGTCCATCCCAGTTTGTCCCGGTTCCCTCCCAGTCCCTCCCAGTTCCCTCCCAGTCCATTCCCAGTATATCCCAGTATATCCCAGTCCCTCCCAGTCCATCCCAGTATATCCCAGTATATCCCAGTCCATCCCAGTTTGTCCCAGTTCCCTCCCAGTCCATTCCCAGTATATCCCAGTATATCCCAGTTCCTCCCAGTTCCCTCCCAGTCCCTCCCAGTCCCTCCCAGTATATCCCAGTATATCCCAGTATATCCCAGTCCCTCCCAGTTCCCTCCCAGTCCATCCCAGTTTGTCCCAGTTCCCTCCCAGTCCCTCCCAGTCCCTCCCAGTATATCCCAGTCTCTCCCAGTCCCTCCCAGTCCCTCCCAGTATATCCCAGTCCCTCCCAATCCCCTCCCAGTATATCCCAGTCCATCCCAGTATATCCCAGTTCCCTCCCAGTCCATTCCCAGTATATCCCAGTCCCTCCCAGTCCATTCCCAGTATATCCCAGTTCCTCCCAGTATATCCCAGTATATCCCAGTCCCTCCCAGTTCCCTCCCAGTCCATCCCAGTTTGTCCCAGTTCCCTCCCAGTCCATCCCAGTCCCTCCCAGTCCCTCCCAGTCCCTCCCAGTATATCCCAGTTCCTCCCAGTTCCCTCCCAGTCCATCCCAGTCCATCCCAGTCCATCCCAGTCCCTCCCAGTCCCTCCCAGTATATCCCAGTCTCTCCCAGTCCCTCCCAGTCCCTCCCAGTCCATCCCAGTATATCCCAGTATATCCCAGTATATCCCAGTCCCTCCCAGTTCCCTCCCAGTCCATCCCAGTTTGTCCCAGTTCCCTCCCAGTCCATCCCAGTCCCTCCCAGTTCCCTCCCAATTCCCTCCCAGTCCCTCCCAGTCCATCCCAGTTTGTCCCAGTTCCCTCCCAGTCCATCCCAGTATATCCCAGTATATCCCAGTATATCCCAGTATATCCCAGTCCCTCCCAGTCCGTCCCAGTCTCACCCCTGCAGCCACACGAAGCCGATCCTGGTCACGATCCCGACCCCGTCTGAGGGAGGAAACGGGAAAATCCCGGGAATGCCGGGAAATCTGGGAATTTTTTGGGAAATTTCTGGGAAATTTTGGGGAGAATTTTTTGGGAATTTTCGGGATTTTTTGGGGGGAATTTTCTGGGAATTTTCGGGACTTTTTGGGGAGTTTTGGGAATTTTTGGGAGAATTTTGGGGAATTCCTTGGGGAGTTTTTTGGGATTTTTTTTTTACTTTTTGGGGATTTTTTGGGGATTTTTTGGGATTTTTTGGGGGGGAATTATTTGGGAACTTTTGGGAAATTTTTTGGAATTTTTAGGGAATTTTTTGCGAATTTTGGGGGATTTTTTTTTCACTTTCTGGAGATATTTTTAGGATTTTTTTGGGGGATTTTTAAGGAAATTTGTTGGAGAACTTTTGGGGAATGTTTTGGGATTTTTATGGAATTTTTGGGGAATTTTTGGGGGATTTTTTCTTAATTTTTGGGGATTTTGGGGGGATTTTTTTTTTTAATTTTTGGGGGTTTTTTTGGGGATTTTTTCTTTTTTTTAATTTTTGGGGATTTTTGTTTTTTTTTTTTTTTTAATTTTTGGGGATTTTTTTTAATTTTTGGGGATTTTTGGGGGATTTTTTTTTAATTTTTTGGGGATTTTTTGGGGATTTTTTTTTTTCTTTTTAATTTTTGGGGATTTTGGGGGGATTTTTTTTAATTTTTGGGGATTTTTGGGGGATTTTTTTTTAATTTTTGGGGATTTTTTGGGAATTTTTTTTTTCTTTTTAATTTTTGGGGATTTTTTGGGGATTTATTTTTTCTTTTTAATTTTTGGGGATTTTTTGGGGAGTTTTTTTTTTTAATTTTTGGGGATTTTTTTTTTTAATTTTTGGGGATTTTGGGGGGATTTTTTTTAATTTTTGGGGATTTTGGGGGGATTTTTTTTTTTTTTTTAATTTTTGGGGATTTTTTGGGGATTTTTTTTTTCTTTTTAATTTTTGGGGATTTTTGGGGGATTTTTTTTTTTAATTTTTGGGGTTTTTTTTAATTTTTGGGGATTTTTGGGGGATTTTTTTTTTCTTTTTAATTTTTGGGGATTTTTTGGGGATTTTTTTTTTCTTTTTAATTTTTGGGGATTTTTTGGGGAGTTTTTTTTTTTAAATTTTTGGGGATTTTTTTTTAATTTTTGGGGATTTTTGGGGGATTTTTTTTAATTTTTGGGGATTTTGGGGGATTTTTTTTAATTTTTTGGGGATTTTTTGGGGATTTTTTTTTTTTTAATTTTTTGGGGATTTTTTGGGGGATTTTTTTTGGGATTTTATGGGAATTTTGGGGGAATATTTTTGGCCATTTTTTGGTCACTTTTCCCACCTCGTAGGAGCCAGGTGAGCGCGGCCCCGGTGACGGAGGCGGAGCCGTCGCCGACCCCGACGGCCTCGAGCACGGCCCGGGCAGAGAGAGCGGAACAGAGCGAGGAGCAGAGGGCCTGCAACCAGTACAAACCAGTACGGACCAGTACGGACCAGTACGGACCAAAAAAACCCGGTAAAAATCCGTAAAAATTCATAGAAACCAGTATGGACCAGTATGGACCAGTATGGACCAGTACGGACAAAAAAAAACCCGGTAAAAATCCATAAAACCAGTACAAACCAGTAGAAACCAGTATAGACCAGTAGGGACCAGTATGGATCAGTATAAACAAAAAAAACCCCGTCAAAATCCATAAAAATCCATAAAAACCAGTATAAACCAGTATGGACCAGTACAGACCAGTATAAACCAGTATGGACCAGTAGGGACCGGTATGAACAAAAAAAACCCAGTATAAAGCAGTATAAAGCAGTATAAACCAGTATGGACCAGTATAAACCAGTCCAAACCAGTCCCTCTCGGTCCAAACCAGTATAAACCAGTATAAACCAGTATAAACCAGTCCAAACCAGTCCAAACCAGTATAAACCAGTATAAACCAGTATAAACCAGTCCAAACCAGTATAAACCAGTCCAAACCAGTATAAACCAGTATAAACCAGTCCAAACCAGTCCAAACCAGTCCAAACCAGTATAAACCAGTCCAAACCAGTATAAACCAGTACCTGCAGGCTGTCCCAGCACCATTCCCAGTATAAACCAGTATAAACCAGCCCAAACCAGTCCAAACCAGTCCAAACCAGTCCAAACCAGTCCAAACCTGTATAAACCAGTCCAAACCAGTATAAACCAGTATAAACCAGCCCAAACCAGTATAAACCAGCCCAAACCAGTATAAACCAGTCCAAACCAGTATAAACCAGTATAAACCAGTATCCCCAGTATGCCCAGTACCTGCAGGCTGTCCCAGCACCATTCCCAGTACAAACCAGTATAAACCAGTCCAAACCAGTCCAAACCAGTATAAACCAGTATAAACCAGTATAAACCAGTCCAAACCAGTATAAACCAGTCCAAACCAGTATAAACCAGTATAAACCAGTCCAAACCAGTATAAACCAGTATAAACCAGTCCAAACCAGTATAAACCAGTATAAACCAGTCCAAACCAGTATAAACCAGTATAAACCAGTACCTGCAGGCTGTCCCAGGCCTGGTAGGCGCCGTAGTCGGGGCTGACGCTGTCGGGGAAGCCCTGGGGCAGCAGCAGCCGCTGGGAATTCCCAAAAATCCCAAAATTCCCCAAAATTTGGGGGGAAAAGAGGAAAACGTGAGCGGGGGGAGGGGAAAGGAGAGGAAATTCCGGAAAATTCCCCAAAAATTCGCAAAAAATTCCACAAAATTCACGACAAACAATCCCAAAGTTCCCCAAAAAATTCTCCAAAAGTCCCCCCAAAATTGTGAAAAAATTCCCTGAAAAAAAAATCCCCAAAATTCGGGAAAAAAATCGCAAAAAATTCCCCCAAAATCTGGGAAAAAATGCCCCAAAAATTCCCCTCCCCCAAAATTCCCCCAAAATTTCCCAAAAAATCCCAAAAGTCAGAAAAAAAAATGCCCCCCCACAATCCCAAAAATTAGAAAAATAAATCCCCCCAAAAATTCTCCCAAAAATCTCAAAAATTCGGGGGAAAATATCCCAAAAAATCCTCAAAAAATCCCCACAAAATTTCCCAAAAAATTCCTAAAACACAATCTCAAAAATTCGAAAAAATCCCCCTCAAAAAACAGAAAAAAAATTCCCCAAAATTCCTAAAAAGTTCTCAAAAAAACAAAACCCAACACAAAAAAATTCCCCGAAATTAAAAGATAATTCACCCAAAATTCAACAGAAATCCCCCCAAAATTCCCCCCAAAATTCCCCACAAAATTTTTTTTAAAATCCCAAAAAATCCCCCAAAAATCACAAAAATTTCCCAAAAAAATCCCCCAAAATTCAGACTAAATCCTGAAAAATTCAATATATTCCTCCCAAAATCACCCCAAAAACTCCCAAAAATTCCCCCAAAAAATGAAACAAAATTCCTCACTAAAATTCTGAAAAATCCCCAAATAATTCTAAAATATCCCCAAAAAAATCCCGACAAAATTTCCTGAAAAATCCCAAAAATTAAAAAAAATTCCCCCAAAATTCTGAAATATCCCCCAAAAATCCAAAAAAAAAAAAAAATCACACAAAATTCCCAAAATATTCCTCAACAAAACCCCAAAATTGGCTCCAAAATCCCCCCAAAAAATTGTAAAACTCCTAAAGAGTCCCAAAAAAATCCCCCCAAAATTCCAAAAAAAAAAAACCCCAAAAATTCTTTTCAAAATCCCAAATCTCCAAAAAATAAAAAATCCTCCCCAAATTCAAAATAAATTAAAAAATCCCCAAAAATTCTTTTCAAAATCCCAAATCTCCCCAAAAAAATCCTCCCCAAATTAAAAATAAATTTAAAAATCCCAAAAATTCCTTTAAAAATCTCCTAAAAATCCCCCCAAAAAAAATCCTCCCCAAATTAAAAATAAATTTAAAAATCCCAAAAAATTCGTTTAAAAATCCCAAATCTCCCCCCAAAAAATCCTCCCCAAATTAAAAATAAATTTTAAAAAATCCCCAAAAA
This sequence comes from Ammospiza maritima maritima, assembly GCA_036010785.1. Taxonomy (NCBI): domain Eukaryota; kingdom Metazoa; phylum Chordata; class Aves; order Passeriformes; family Passerellidae; genus Ammospiza; species Ammospiza maritima. The sequence goes on from JAYKTQ010000097.1 coordinate 17,544, forward strand.
TTCTTTTCAAAATCCCAAATATCCTAAAAATAAAATATCCTCCCCAAATTAAAAATAAATTTAAAAAATCCCCAAAAATTCTTTTCAAAATCCCAAATCTCCAAAAAATAAAAAATCCTCCCCAAATTAAAAATAAATCCAAAAAAATCCCCAAAAATTCCTTTAAAAATCCCAAATCTCCTAAAAAAAATCCTCCCCAAATTAAAAATAAATTTAAAAAAATCCCCAAAAATTCTTTTCAAAATCCCAAATCTCCTAAAAATAAAAAATCCTCCCCAAATTAAAAATAAATTTAAAAAATCCCCAAAATTCCTTTAAAAATCTCCTAAAAATCCCCCCCAAAAAAATCCTCCCCAAATTAAAAATAAATTTTAAAAATTCGCAAAAATTCCTTTAAAAATCCCAAATCTCCCAAAAAAAAATCCTCCCCAAATTAAAAATAAATTAAAAAATCCCCCAAAATTCTTTTCAAAATCCCAAATCTCCTAAAAATAAAAAATCCTCCCCAAATTAAAAATAAATTTTAAAAAATCCCCAAAAATTCTTTTCAAAATCCCAAATCTCCCCAAAAAAATCCTCCCCAAATTGAAAATAAATTTAAAAAATCCCAAAAAATTCCTTTAAAAATCCCAAATCTCCCAAAAATAAAAATCCTCCCCAAATTAAAAATAAATTTAAAAAAATCCCCAAAAATTCTTTTCAAAATCCCAAATCTCCAAAAAAATAAAAAATCCTCCCCAAATTAAAAATAAATTTAAAAAAATCCCCAAAAATTCTTCTCAAAATCCCAAATCTCCTAAAAATAAAACTCCTCCCCAAATTAAAAATAAATTTTAAAAATTCGCAAAAATTCTTTTCAAAATCCCAAATCTCCTAAAAATAAAAATCCTCCCCAAATTAAAAATAAATTAAAAAATCCCCAAAAATTCTTTTCAAAATCCCAAATCTCCAAAAAAATAAAAATCCTCCCCAAATTAAAAATAAATTTAAAAAATCCCCAAAAAATTCCTTTAAAAATCTCCTAAAAATCCCCCAAAAATCCCCCCAAAATTCAAAAAAAAAATCCCAAAAATTCAATATATTCCCCCCAAAAATTCCAAATTTTCCCCAAATTTCCTCCAAAATTTCCCCAAATTCCTCCAAATTCCCAAATTTCCCCAGATTTTCCCAAAATTTTGGGAATTTGGGGAATTTTCTCACCGCGGCCGCCCTGCGCAGCCTCTCCCGGGGTTTTGGGGTCCTGTGGGAAACCTCCCGGGAACCCCAAAAACGGCGGCACGAAAGCGGAGCTGGAAAGGAAATTTCAAATTTTAGACAAAATTTAAAATTTTGGGGAAAATTTGGAAAAAATCGGGGAAAAAATCGGGAAAAATTTGGGGAAAAATTTTAATTTTTTCTGGATTTTTTTGCGATTTTTGGGTGATTTTTGGAGAAATTTGGGGGTTTTTTATTTTGGTTTTTTTTTTCCCCCGATTTTTGGGGGATTTTTGGGGAAATTTAAAAAAAAAAATTTTAGGGAAAGTTTGGGGAATTTTGGGGGAATTTTGAGGATAAAATTTGATTTTATTTTTTTTTGTGATTTTTGCACCATTTTTTGAGTTTTTTAGAGAATGTTTTGAGAGTTCTTATTGGGAAATTTTGGGATTTTTTTTCGAATTTTTGGGAAATTTTTTGTGATTTTTGAGGATTTTTGGGGGGAAATTTTAGGGTGGAGTTTTGGGGAATTTTTTTGGTGATTTTTCAGGATTTTTTGGGAATTTTGGGTGGAATTTTGGGGAATTTTCAGGGAATTTTTTTGTTATTTTTGAGGGATTTTTTGGGGGAATTTTGGGGGGAATTTTGGGGAATTTTGGGTGGAATTTTGGGGAATTTTCAGGGATTTTTTGGTGATTTCTGAGGATTTTTTGGGAATTTTGGGGAATTTTCAGGGATTTTTTGGTGATTTTTGAGGATTTTTTGGGAATTTTCAGGGAATTTTTTTGTTATTTTTGAGGGATTTTTTGGGGGAATTTTGGGGGGAATTTTGGGGAATTTTGGGTGGAATTTTGGGGAATTTTAAGGGAATTTTTTGGTGATTTTTGAGGGATATTTGGGAATTTTGGGTGGAATTTTGGGGAATATTCAGGGAATTTTTTGGTGATTTTTGAGGATTTTTTTGGAATTTTGGGTGGAATTTTCATGGAATTTTTTTGTGATTTCTGAGGATTTTTTGGGAATTTTGGGTGGAATTTTGGGGAATTTTCAGGGATTTTTTGTGTGATTTTTGAGGATTTTTTGGGAATTTTCAGGGAATTTTTTGGTGATTTTTTGAGGATTTTTTGGGAATTTTGGGTGGAATTTTGGGGAATTTTCAGGGAATTTGTTGGTGATTTTTGGGGAATTTTGGGTGGAATTTTGGGGAATTTTCAGGGAATTTTTTGGTGATTTTTGAGGGAATTTTGGGTGGAATTTTGGGGAATTTACAGGGAATTTTTTGGTGATTTTTGAGGACTTTTTGGGAATTTTCAGGGCATTTTTTCGTGATTTTTGAGGATATTTTGGGAATTTTGGGTGGAATTTTGGGGAATTTTCAGGGAATTTTTTGGTGTTTTTTGAGGATTTTTTGGGGGAATTTTGGGTGGAATTTTGGGGAATTTTCAGGGAATATTTTGGTGTTTTTTGAGGATATTTTGGGAATTTTGGGTGGAATTTTGGGGAATTTTCATGGAATTTTTTGGTGATTTTGGGGGGATTTTTGGAGAAATTTTGGGGATTTTTAGGAAAACGTCGGGGAATTTTTTCTTGAATTTTTGGGGGAAATTTTAGGGGGGAATTCTGAGGGATTTGGGGATTTTGGGTCCCCCTGGAACCGAGAAACCTCCAGGAAACCCCAAAAACTGCGGCAGAAAAGCGGCGCTGGAACGGGGAGAAAAAAGAGAATTTGGGTCAAAAATTGGGAGAAAATTTGGGGAAAATTTGGGGGAAAAATTGGGAAAAAAATCGGGAAAAAATCGGGGAAATTTTGGGGAAAAATTGGATTTTGTTTGCATTTTTTTGCGAGTTTTTGGCGATTTTTGGAGAATTTTTATTGGGAATTTTGGGGAAATTTTATTGGGGATTTTTGGGGATTTTTTTCCAGAATTTCGGGGAAGAAATTGGGATTTTTCAGGATTTTTTTGGACTTTTTGGTGCCTGTTCAGGATTTTTTGAGATTTTTCGGAAGGTTTTGGGGATGCTTTGGGATTTTTGATGGGGATATTTTATTTTTTTTAAAATTTTTGGGAATGTTCTTGGATTCTTTTGGTGTTTTTTAAGGAATTTTTTGGGGTTTTTTAGGAATTGTTGGGGGAAGTTTTTTTATTTTTTTTTTTTTTTTGAGATTTTTGGGGGGAATTTTGGGGATTTTTTGCGAATTATTTGGGATTTTTTTAAAACATTTTTTGGACCTGATTTTCTTTTATTCCGGGGAAATTCTGGGGTTTCTTAATGGGGATTTTAAAGGGGATTTGTTTTTAATTTTTAAGAAAATTTTTAGGATTTGTTTTTGTGATTTTTGGGGGGAAATTTGCGATTTTAGGGGGCGATCTGGGGTGAAATCGCGGCGATTTTAGAGCATTTGGGGTCGATTGTCGATAATTTTGGGCCGCCGGATCCGAATTTTGGGGTCCCGATGCGGATTTTGGCCGATTTTGGGAATTTTTTGGCGATTTTGGGAATTTTGGGGCGATTTTGGGGCATTTTTGGGTCTCCCCCTTCCCGCGTTACCCTCCGCCGGCTCCATCGGCACTTCCGGTCCCGGCACTTCCGACTTCCGCTGTTTCCATGGTAACGCCGGAAGCCGCTCTGGCCCATTCCCTCTCTATGGCAACGGCGGAGCCGCTCTGGCCCCGAGTCCTCCAGGACTCGATGGTAACGCCGCAAAATGCCCCAAAACCCACAAAACTCACCCCAAAACCCCCAGATTTCACCCCAAACCTCCAAATTCTTTCAAATCCAACCCGAAATTCTCCAAATCTCGAATTTTCCGCCCAAATTTTGGGGATTATTGGGGTCCTCCAAGGCCCAAATTCCCTTTACACTCATGCCTTCCCCCCCCCCCCCCATCCCCAGATTTGTGAATTTCACCCCCAAAATTCCCAAATTCTCTCCAAAAATTCCCGGATCGCCCCAAGTTTCCCCCGAATTCCAAAATTTTCGCCGAAATTTCCCTGAATCCCCTCAAAACGACCCCTGAGTGACCCAAGGATGACCCCGAGTGGCCCCAAGCGACCCCTGTGTGACCTCGGGACCCCCTCAATTGACCCCGGATGACCCCAAAGTGACCCCAAGATTACCCTGAGTGACCCGAAAGCCCCAAATGACCTCATGTGACCCCCAAATGCCCCCAAAGTGACCCCAGATGACCCCAAGTGACCCCTGAGTGACCCCAGGACCCTCAAAATGACCCCAAGTGACCCCAATGTGACTCCAAAATGACCTTAAGTGACCCCAGAGTGACCCCAGGGTGACCCCAAGTGACCCCTGCATGACCCCGAGTGACCCCGGCCCGGCCCCTCCCCCACAGACTCCGTTGGTCTCCATGGCAACGGCTCCGAGCGATTTTATTGGCTGGGAAAGGGAGAAAAGGGGCGGGGCCACAGACAGGTCAAAGGTCAGGGGTGGAAAGGGGAGGGGTCAAAGGGGGGGAGGGGCAGAGTGGACACAGAGTGACCAATGAGTGACCAATGAGTGACCACAGAGTGACCACTGAGTGACCAATGAGTGACCCCTGAGTGACCAATGAGTGACCACTGAGTGACCAATGAGTGACCCTGAGTGACCAATGAGTGACCACCGAGTGACCACAGAGTGACCAATGAGTGACCAATGAGTGACCAATGAGTGACCAATGAGTGACCACTGAGTGACCACTGAGTGACCAATGGAGTGACCCCTGAGTGACCAATGAGTGACCCTGAGTGACCACTGAGTGACCAATGAGTGACCACTGAGTGACCACTGAGTGACCATGGAGTGACCAATGAGTGACCCCTGAGTGACCACTGAGTGACCACAGAGTGACCAATGAGTGACCCCTGAGTGACCACTGAGTGACCAATGAGTGACCCTGAGTGACCACTGAGTGACCAATGAGTGACCAATGAGTGACCCTGAGTGACCCCTGAGTGACCAATGAGTGACCCCTGAGTGACCACTGAGTGACCCCTGAGTGACCAATGAGTGACCCCTGAGTGACCACTGAGTGACCACTGAGTGACCAATGAGTGACCAATGAGTGACCAATGAGTGACCACTGAGTGACCAATGAGTGACCACTGAGTGACCAATGAGTGACCAATGAGTGACCACTGAGTGACCAATGAGTGACCAATGAGTGACCACTGAGTGACCACTGAGTGACCACAGAGTGACCAATGAGTGACCAATGAGTGACCAATGAGTGACCAATGAGTGACCACTGAGTGACCAATGAGTGACCACTGAGTGACCCTGAGTGACCAATGGGTGACCACAGCTGGTCAAGAGTGACCACAGAGTGACCACTGGTCACTTTTGGGTGGCCACGAGTGGTCAAGAGTGACCAGGGGTCACTTTGGGGTGGTCTGGGGTGGTCAGTGATGGTCAGTGGTCACTCTGGGATGGTCAGGGATGGTCAGTGGTCACTCTGGGTGGTCAGTGGTCACTCTGGGTGGTCAGTGATGGTCAGTGGTCACTCTGGGATGGTCAGTGATGGTCAGTGGTCACTCAGTGATGGTCAGTGATGGTCAGTGGTCACTCAGTGATGGTCAGTGATGGTCAGTGGTCACTCTGGGGTGGTCAGTGATGGTCAGTGGTCACTCAGTGATGGTCAGTGATGGTCAGTGGTCACTCTGGGATGGTCAGTGATGGTCAGTGGTCACTCTGGGGTGGTCAGTGATGGTCAGTGGTCACTCTGGGATGGTCAGTGATGGTCAGTGGTCACTCTGGGGTGGTCAGTGATGGTCAGTGGTCACTCTGGATGGTCAGTGGTCACTCTGGGATGGTCAGGGATGGTCAGTGGTCACTCTGGGTGGTCAGTGATGGTCAGTGGTCACTCTGGGTGGTCAGTGATGGTCAGTGGTCACTCTGGGATGGTCAGGGATGGTCAGTGGTCACTCTGGGGTGGTCAGTGATGGTCAGTGGTCACTCTGGGTGGTCAGTGATGGTCAGTGGTCACTCTGGGATGGTCAGTGATGGTCAGTGGTCACTCAGTGATGGTCAGTGATGGTCAGTGGTCACTCAGTGATGGTCAGTGATGGTCAGTGGTCACTCTGGGGTGGTCAGTGATGGTCAGGGGTCACTCTGGGATGGTCAGTGGTCACTCAGTGATGGTCAGTGATGGTCAGTGGTCACTCTGGGATGGTCAGTGATGGTCAGTGGTCACTCTGGGGTGGTCAGTGATGGTCAGTGGTCACTCTGGATGGTCAGTGGTCACTCTGGGTGGTCAGTGATGGTCAGTGGTCACTCTGGATGGTCAGTGATGGTCAGTGGTCACTCTGGGTGGCCAGTGGTCACTCTGGGATGGTCAGTGGTCACTCTGGGCACTCAGTGGTCACTCTGAGATGGTCAAGATGACCAAAAGTGACCAATGGTCACTCTGGGTGGTCAGTGATGGTCAGCGGTCACTCTGGGTGGTCAGTGGTCACTCTGGGGTGGACAAAGGGGTCAGGAGTGGCCTTGGGGTGGCCACAGAGTGACCACAGATGGTCAGTGATGGACACAGAGTGACCACGGGTGGTCATTGGTCACCAGGGATGGACAATGGGTGACCACGGGTGGTCATTGGTCACCAGGGATGGACATTGGATGACCACGGGTGGTCATTGGCCACCAGGGATGGACATTGGATGACCACGGGTGGTCATTGGCCACCAGAGATGGACATTGGATGACCACGGGTGGTCATTGGCCACCAGAGATGGACATTGGATGACCACGGGTGGTCATTGGTGGCCGTGGTCACCACGAGTGACCATAAATGACCACAAAGAACCACTGGCCACCGTGAATGACCACTGCCCTTGTGGTGGGTCACCAGGGATGGACAATGGATGACCACGAGTGGTCATTGGTCACCAGGGATGGACATTGGATGACCACGGGTGGTCATTGGTCACCAGGGATGGACATTGGATGACCACGGGTGGTCACTGGTCACCAATGATGGACATTGGATGACCACGGGTGGTCATTGGTCACCAGGGATGGACATTGGATGACCACGGGTGGTCATTGGTCACCAAAGATGGACATTGGATGACCACAGGTGGTCATTGGTCACCAGGGATGGACATTGGATGACCACGGGTGGTCATTGGTGGCCGTGGTCACCACGAGTGACCATAAATGACCACAAAGAACCACTGGCCACCATGAATGACCACTGCCCTTGTGGTGGGTCACCAGGGATGGACAATGGATGACCACGAGTGGTCATTGGTCACCAGGGATGGACATTGGATGACCACGAGTGGTCATTGGTCACCAAAGATGGACATTGGATGACCACAGGTGGTCATTGGTCACCAGTGATGGACATTGGATGACCACGGGTGGTCATTGGTCACCAGGGATGGACATTGGATGACCACGGGTGGTCATTGGTCACCAGGGATGGACATTGGATGACCACGGGTGGTCACTGGTCACCAGTGATGGACATTGGATGACCACAGGTGGTCATTGGTCACCAGTGATGGACATTGGATGACCACGGGTGGTCATTGGTCACCAGGAATGGACATTGAATGACCATGGGTGATCATTGGTCACCATAAATGACCACAGCTGGCCACAGATGACCACTGGCCACCCCGAGATGACCACCAGGGCTCAGCTGATGCAGACGCGGTGGAAGTCGTGGGCGCCCAAGGATGGACACTGGATGACCACGGGTGGCCATAAATGACCACAGATGACAAAAGGCCACAACAAGATGACCACGGGTGGCCGTTGGTGGCCACGGCCACCCCGAGATGACCACCAGGGCTCAGCTGATGTAGACACGGTGGAAGTCGTGGGCGCCGAAGGATGGACACTGGATGACCTCAGATGACCACGGGTGGTCATTGGTCACCAGTGATGGACATTGGATGACCACAGGTGGTCATTGGTCACCAGTGATGGACATTGGATGACCACAGGTGGTCATTGGTCACCAGTGATGGACATTGGATGACCACAGGTGGTCATTGGTCACCAGTGATGGACATTGGATGACTACGGGTGGTCATTGGTCACCAGGGATGGACAATGGATGACCACGGGTGGTCATTGGTCACCAGTGATGGACATTGGATGACCACGGGTGGTCATTGGTCACCAGGAGTGGACAATGGGTGACCATGGGTGGTCATTGGTCACCAGGGATGGACATTGGATGACCACAGGTGGTCATTGGTCACCAGGGATGGACAATGGATGACCACGGGTGGTCATTGGTCACCAGGGATGGACAATGGATGACCACGGGTGGTCATTGGTCACCAGGGATGGACATTGGATGACCACAGGTGGTCACTGGTCACCAGTGATGGACATTGGATGACCACAGGTGGTCATTGGTCACCAGTGATGGACATTGGATGACCACAGGTGGTCATTGGTCACCAGTGATGGACATTGGATAACCACGGGTGGTCATTGGTCACCAGGAGTGGACAATGGGTGACCATGGGTGGTCATTGGCCACCAGGGATGGACATTGGATGACCACGGGTGGCCATTGGTGGCCACGGCCACCCCGAGATGACCACCAGGGCTCAGCTGATGTAGACGCGGTGGAAGTCGTGGGCGCCGAAGGCCGCGTTGCACTTGGGGCACTTCCTCTGGCGCGTGTCGTAGCGGCTCTTGACGCACTCGAAGCAGAAGACGTGGAAGCACTTGGTCAGCACCGCGTCCTTCTTGCGCGCGTTGCAGCACGGACACGTCAGCCGGGCCTGCAACGAGGGAGTGACCGACGGAGGCTCAGGGCCAGCCGAGGTCGTTTAAGGTCATCAATGGTCATTAATGGTCATTAATGGTCATCAATGGTCATTAGTGGTCAGCCAAGGTCATTGAAGGCCATTAACGGTCGTGAAAGGTCAAGCAAAACCATCAATGGTCGTTAATGGTCAACCAAAACCATCAAAGGTCATCAACGGCCAAACAAAGTCATTGAAGGTCATCAATGGCCATTATCGGTCATTAACGGTCAACCGAGATCATCAAAAGTCATTAAAGGTCATGAAAGGTCAACCAAAGTCATTAACGGCTATTAACGATCAACCGAGATTGTTAAAGTTCATTATTGGTCAACCAAGATCACCAACGGTCATTAGCGGTTAATTACAATCATTAACGGTCATTAGCGGTCACCTACGGCCATTAATGGTCAACCAAGGCTGTTAAAGGCCATTAATGGTCAACCAAGGCCAGTAGAAATCATCAACGGTCATTAACGGTCGTTAGCGGTCAGCCAAAGTCATTGAAGATCGTTAATGGCCAACCAAGGTCATCAATGGTCAACCACGGTCATTGAAGGTCATCAATGATCGTTAAAAGTCGTCAATGGCCAACCACGGTCATCAATGGCCAACCAAGGTCATCAATGGTCAACCACGGTCATTAAAGGTCATCAAGGATCGTTAAACATCATCGATGGTCAACCAAGGTCATCAATGGCCAACCACGGTCATCAATGGTCAACCACGGTCATTGAAGGTCATCAATGATCATTAAAAGTTCGTCAATGGTCAACCACGGTCATCAATGGTCAACCAAGGTCATGGAAGGTCATTAACGATCGTTAAAAGTCGTCAATGGTCAACCAAGGTCATCAATGGTCATTAAAAGTCGTCAATGGCCAACCAAGGTCATCAATGGTCAACCACGGTCATTGAAGGTCATCAAGGATCGTTAAAAGTTCGTCAATGGTCAACCACGGTCATCAATGGCCAACCAAGGTCATTGAAGGTCATTAATGATCGTTAAAAGTCGTCAATGGTCAACCACGGTCATTAAAGGTCATCAAGGATCGTTAAACGTCGTCGATGGTCAACCAAGGTCATCAATGGCCAACCACGGTCATCAATGGTCAACCACGGTCACTGAAGGTCATCAATGATCGTTAAAAGTTCGTCAATGGTCAACCATGGTCATCAATGGCCAACCACGGTCATCAATGGCCAACCAAGGTCATTGAAGGTCATTAATGATCGTTAAACATCGTCAATGGTCAACCAAGGTCATTGAAGATCATCAATGATCGTTAAAAGTCGTCAATGGTCAACCACGGTCATCAATGGTCAACCACGGTCATCAATGGTCAACCACGGTCATTGAAGGTCATCAAGGATCGTTAAAAGTTCGTCAATGGTCAACCACGGTCATCAATGGCCAACCAAGGTCATTGAAGGTCATTAATGATCGTTAAAAGTCGTCAATGGTCAACCAAGGTCATCAATGGTCATGAAAAGTCGTCAATGGCCAACCAAGGTCATCAATGGCCAACCAAGGTCATTAATGGTCAACCACGGTCATTGAAGATCATCAAGGATCGTTAAACGTCGTCAATGGTCAACCAAGGTCATCAATGGCCATTAATGGCCAGCCCAGGTCATCAATGGTCAACCACGGTCATTAAAGGTCATCAATGATCGTTAAAAGTCGTCAATGGCCAACCAAGGTCATCAATGGTCATTAATGGCCAGCCCAGGTCATCCATTGTCAACCAAGGTCACTGAAGGTCATCAACGGTCATGAAAGTTCAACCAAAGTCATTAACGGTTATTAGCGGTCAACCGAGGTCATTAATGATCGTTAACGGTCAACCAGGGTCATTAACGGTCATTAATGGCCACGACAAGCCAACCCAAGTCATTAATGGTCAACCGAGGTCATTAATGGCCGTTAGCGGTCAACAAAGGTCATCAAGGGTCGTTAGTGGTCAACCAAGCTCATTGAAGGTCCACCAAGGTCATTGACGGCCAATGGGAACGACCCAAAGTCAACCAAGCGTCAACCAAAGTTCTCAAATGTGACCCAAAGTCCCCCAAAGCTCCACCCAAGGTTCCTCGAGGTCCCAGGAGGTCCTGGAAGCTTCCAGAAGCTCCACCCAAGGTTCCTCAAGGTTCCTCGAGGTCCCAGGAGGTTCTGGGAGCTCCCAGGAGGCCCCAAAAGGTCCCAGAAGCTCCCAGGAAGGTCCTGGAAAGTTCTGGAAGGTCCCAGAAGGTCCCGGAGGCTCCCAGAAGGTTCTGGAAGGTTCTGGAAGATCCCGGAGTCTCACCCGGTACTCTTTGATCTCCTCCTGCAGGATCTGGTCGGCGTCGGCGTAAACCTCGACCTTGCGCTGCTTCTCCAGCTTCCGGCGCAGCCGCGACAGCTCCTCCTGAGCGGGGGTGGACAAAATCGACCAAAATTGCCAAAAAACGCCCCAAAAAAACCGTCCCAAAAATTTCCCCAAGAACGTTCCCAAAACCTCCTCAAAAACCCCCCCAAAAAATGCCCGAAATTCCCCAAACGATTTCCAAAAATTTGCAAAAAAAAAAAAAAAAATCCCAAAGTATTCCCCAAAACTCCCAAAAAATTACTCAAAACTCCCCAAGATATTCCAAAAATTATTCCATGAAATGTCTCAGAAATTCCAAAAAAAGGACCCAAAATTTCTGAAAATGTTCCCAAAAATGGCCCCAAAAAGGCCCCTAAAATTCCCAAAATATTCCCAAAATATACTTCAAAAATTCGAAAAAAAATTGCCCAAAAATCCTAAAAACACCCCCAAAAATGGCCCCAAAATGGACCCTAAAATTCCCAAAATATTCCCAAAATATACTTCAAAAAGTCGAAAAAAAATTGCCCAAAAATCCTAAAAACACCCCCAAAAATGGCCCCAAAATGGACCCTAAAATTCCCAAAATATTCCCAAAATATACTTCAAAAATTCGAAAAAAAATTGCCCAAAAATCCTAAAAACACCCCCAAAAATGGCCCCAAAATGGACCCTAAAATTCTCAAAATATTCCCAAAATATACTTCAAAAATTCGAAAAAAAATTGCCCAAAAATCCTAAAAACACCCCCAAAAATGGCCCCAAAATGGACCCTAAAATTCTCAAAATATTCCCAAAATATACTTCAAAAAGTCGAAAAAAAATTGCCCAAAAATCCTAAAAACACCCCCAAAAATGGCCCCAAAATGGACCCTAAAATTCCCAAGATATTCCCAAAATATACTTCAAAAACTCGAAAAAAAATTGCCCAAAAATCCTAAAAACACCCCCAAAAATGGTCCCAAAAATATTCCCAAACACATCCAAAACAAGTGCCCAAAATTCCCAAAATTATTCCCAAAAGATTCCTCAAAAATTTAAAACAAATTCCATCAAAATTCCTAAAAATATTCCCACAAAATTCCAAATAAATTCCAAAAAAATTCCCCAAAAATTCGCCCTAAACTCCCAAAAATGCACCCAAAAGATTCTTCACAAATTCCAAAAAAATCCTCAAAAATTCAAATGCAATTACTCGAAAATCCCAAAACATACCCCAAAAATTCCCTATAAAATCACCAAAAATCCTTTAAACATCCCAAAAAAATCCCTGGAAATTCATTGAAAATTCACCACAGATTCCTAAAAAAAAATTTCCCAGAATTCACTAAAACTCCCCAAAAATTAAAAAGAAGATTCCCCCCAAACTCATAAAATATCCCCCCAAAAATTCCAAAATACTCATTAAAAATTTCCCACCAATTTCTAAAAAATTCCCCAAAATTCCCAAAACTTCACCCAAAGACCCCTAAAAACCCCCCAAATTTCATCCCCCAAAAAACTTTAACAAATTCTCCAAAAACCCCCCAAAATTCCCTCCAAAATTCCTCTAAAAAAATCCAAAATTTTTTTCAAAATTCATCAGAACAAAACGTCTCCAAAATTCCTTTAAAAAAAAAAACAACAAAAATCCCAAATGTTTCCTAAGAAAACCCTCAAAATTTAATAAAAAAAACCCCAAAAATCACTAAAACATCCCCAAAAACCCCCCAAAATTCCCTCCAAAATTTCTCTAAAAAATCTAAAAAATTTTTTCAGAACTCATTACGACAAAACGTCTCCAAAATCCCTTAAAAAAAAAAAAAAAAAAACCAAAATCATAAACGTTTCCTAAATAACATCTTGAAATTTACTAAAAAAAAGCCCCAAAAATCACTAAAATATCCCCAAAAACCCCCCAAAATTCCCTCCAAAATTCCTCTAAAAAATCTAAATTTTTTTCAAAACTCATTACAACAAAATGTCTCCAAAATCCCTTAAAAAAAAAAAAAAACCCAAAATCCCAAACGTTTCCTAAATAACGTCTTGAAATTTACTAAAAAAAAGCCCCAAAAATCACTAAAACATCCCCAAAAACCCCCCAAAATTCCCTCCAAAATTCCTCTAAAAAAATCTAAATTTTTTTCAAAACTCATTACAACAAAATGTCTCCAAAATTCCCTAAAAAAAAAAACCCAAAAATCCCAAACGTTTCCTAAATAACGTCTTGAAATTTACTAAAAAAAAGCCCCAAAAATCACTAAAACATCCCCAAAAACCCCCCAAAATTCCTCTAAAAAATCTAAATTTTTTTCAAAACTCATTACGACAAAATGTCTCCAAAATTCCCTAAAAAAAAAAAACCCAAAAATCCCAAACGTTTCCTAAATGACGTCTTGAAATTTACTAAAAAAAAGCCCCAAAAATCACTAAAATATCCCCAAAAACCCCCCAAAATTCCCTCCAAAATTTCTCTAAAAAATCTAAAAAATTTTTTCAGAACTCATTACGACAAAACGTCTCCAAAATCCCTTAAAAAAAAAAAAAAAAAAACCAAAATCCCAAACGTTTCCTAAATAACGTCTTGAAATTTACTAAAAAAAAGCCCCAAAAATCACTAAAACATCCCCAAAAACCCCCCAAAATTCCCTCCAAAATTCCTCTAAAAAAATCTAAATTTTTTTCAAAACTCATTACAACAAAATGTCTCCAAAATTCCCTAAAAAAAAAAAACCCAAAAATCCCAAACGTTTCCTAAATAACGTCTTGAAATTTACTAAAAAAAAGCCCCAAAAATCACTAAAACATCCCCAAAAACCCCCCAAAATTCCCTCCAAAATTCCTCTAAAAAATCTAAATTTTTTTCAAAACTCATTACGACAAAATGTCTCCAAAATCCCTTAAAAAAAAAAAAAAACCAAAATCCCAAACGTTTCCTAAATGACGTCTTGAAATTTACTAAAAAAAAGCCCCAAAAATCACTAAAACATCCCCAAAAACCCCCCAAAATCCCCTCCAAAATTCCACTAAAAAAATCTAAATTTTTTTCAAAACTCATTACAACAAAATGTCTCCAAAATTCCCTAAAAAAAATACCCAAAAATCCCAAACATTTCCTAAATAACGTCTTGAAATTTACTAAAAAAAAGCCCCAAAAATCACTAAAACATCCCCAAAAACCCCCCAAAATCCCCTCCAAAATTCCTCTAAAAAATCTAAATTTTTTTCAAAACTCATTACGACAAAATGTCTCCAAAATCCCTTAAAAAAAAACCAAAAAACACAAAATCCCAAACGTTTCCTAAATAACGTCTTGAAATCTACTGGAAAACGCCCCAAAAATCACTAAAACATCCCCAAAAACCCCCCAAAATTCCCTCCAAAATTCCTCTAAAAAATCTAAATTTTTTTCAAAACTCATTACAACAAAATGTCTCCAAAATTCCCTAAAAAAAAAAAACCCAAAAATCCCAAACATTTCCTAAATAACGTCTCGAAACCTACTGGAAAACGCCCCAAAAAACGCTACAAAATCCCAAAAAAACCCTAAAAAAACCCTCTAAAAAAATCTCAAAAAATTAAAAAAAAAAAAATTCTGCAAAATTCCCCAAAAATCCCCCAAATTTTCCCGAAACTTCTGGAACTTTCCTCCCACCTGGGCTCTCTTGAGGCTGAGCGACTCCTTGTCCTTGGCCGCGCGGTTCTCGGCCGCGCACACCTGCAGCTCCCGCAGCCGCGCCTGCACGTGCTCGCCCTGCGCCCGCAGGTCCTCGGCCAGCTGGGCCGCCTCCACCGCCTGGAACACACCTGGGTTACACCTGGGCACACCTGGGCACACCTGGGCACACCTGGGTACACCTGGGCACACCTGGGATACACCTGAATTATCTGAGATACACCTGAGATACACCTGGGTTACACCTGGGCACACCTGGGTACACCTGGGTACACCTGGGATACAACTGGGTACACCTGGGTACACCTGAATTATCTGAGATACACCTGGGTTACACCTGGGCACACCTGGGTACACCTGGGTACAGCTAAGGGCACCTGGGTACACCTGGGCACACCTGGGTACACCTGGGGTACACATGGGACACACTTGGGATACAACTGGGTACACCTGGGTATACCTGAATTATCTGAGATACACCTGGGTACACCTGGGTACACCTGGGATACACCTGGGTACACCTGGGTACAGCTCGGCACACCTGGGTACACCTGGGTACACCTGGGACACACCTGGGTACACCTGGGTACACCTGGGTACACCTGGGACACACCTGGGCACACCTGGGTACACCTGGGCACACCTGGGTACACCTGGGCACACCTGGGCACACCTGCAGCTCCCGCAGCCGCGCCTGCACGTGCTCGCCCTGCGCCCGCAGGTCCTCGGCCAGCTGGGCCGCCTCCACCGCCTGGAACACACCTGGGTTACACCTGGGCACACCTGGGCACACCTGGGCACACCTGGGTACACCTGGGTACACCTGGGTACAGCTAAGGGCACCTGGGCACACCTGGGTACACCTGGGTACACCTGGGATACACCTGAATTATCTGAGATACACCTGAGATACACCTGGGTTACACCTGGGCACACCTGGGTACACCTCGGTACACCTGGGATACAACTGGGTACACCTGGGTACACCTGAATTATCTGAGATACACCTGGGTTACACCTGGGCACACCTGGGTACACCTGGGTACACCTGAATTATCTGAGATACACCTGGGTTACACCTGGGCACACCTGGGTACACCTGGGTACACCTGAATTATCTGAGATACACCTGGGTTACACCTGGGCACACCTGGGTACACCTGGGTACACCTGAATTATCTGAGATACACCTGGGTTACACCTGGGCACACCTGGGTACACCTGGGTACACCTGAATTATCTGAGATACACCTGGGTTACACCTGGGCACACCTGGGTACACCTGGGGTACACATGGGACACACTTGGGATACAACTGGGTACACCTGGGTACACCTGAATTATCTGAGATACACCTGGGTACACCTGGGTACACCTGGGATACACCTGGGTACACCTGGGTACAGCTCGGCACACCTGGGTACACCTGGGTACACCTGGGTTACACCTGGGCACACCTGGGCACACCTGGGCACACCTGCAGCTCCCGCAGCCGCGCCTGCACGTGCTCGCCCTGCGCCCGCAGGTCCTCGGCCAGCTGGGCCGCCTCCACCGCCTGCAACGCAACGGGGGCACACCTGGGCACACCTGGGTACAGCTAAGGGCACCTGGGCACACCTGGGCACACCTGGGCACACCTGGGATACACCTGAATTATCTGAGATACACCTGAGATACACCTGGGTTACACCTGGGCACACCTGGGTACACCTGAAATCCAGCGGAGACCCACCCAGAACCACATGGGGGTACCTGTGTCACACCTCTGTCACACCTGTGTCACACCTGTGTCACACCTGTGTCACACCTGTGTCACACCTCTGTCACACCTGTGTCACACCTGTCCCCACCTGTGTCACACCTGTCACACCTGTGTCACACCTATGACACCTGTCCTCGTGTCACACCTGTGTCTCACTTGTCCCCCATGTCACACCTGTGTCACACCTGTGTCACACCTGTGCCCACCTGTCCCCACGTGTCCCCCCCTGTGTCACACCTGTCCCACCTGTCCCCACCTGTGTCACACCTGTCACACCTGTGTCACACCCGTGTCCCACCTCTGTCCCAGCTGTGTCACACCTGTGTCACACCTGTGTCACACCTGTGTCACACCTGTCCCACCTGTGTCCCACCTGTGTCATACCTGTGTCACACCTGTCCCCACGTGTCCCCCCGTGTCACACCTGTGTCACACCTGTCTCACACCTGTGTCCCCACCCGTGTCCCCACCCGTGTCCCCCCCCCCGTCCCCGCTCACCTTCCTCTTGTGCATCTCGAGCGCCTGCGAGCGCAGGCTCAGCTCCTTCTCCACGGCGCCCAGGGCGCTCTGCAGGCCCCGCTCCTTCTCCTCCAGCTTCTGCACCACCTGCAGCTGCGCCTCCACCTGCGGGGAACATTAATTAATCACTAATTAATTAATAATTAGCGAAATCGGGGCGGCAATAGGTGAAAAAACGGCGTTTCTAGGTGAAATTAGGGGGTTATTAGCCAATTATTAGAGCTAATGAGGGTCTGATCCTTCTCCTCCAGCTTCTGCACCACCTGCAGCTGCGCCTCCACCTGCGGGAAACCTTAATTAATCACTAATTAATTAATAATTAGCGAAATCAGGGCGGCAATAGGCCAGAAAACGGCGTTTCTAGGTGAAATTAGGGGGTTATTAGCCAATTATTAGAGCTAATGAGGGTCTGATCCTTCTCCTCCAGCTTCTGCACCACCTGCAGCTGCGCCTCCACCTGCGGGAAACCTTAATTAATCACTAATTAATTAATAATCAGCGAAATCGGGGCGGCAATAGGCCAGAAAACGGCGTTTCTAGGTGAAATTAGGGGGTTATTAGCCAATTATTAGAGCTAATGAGGGTCTGATCCTTCTCCTCCAGCTTCTGCACCACCTGCAGCTGCGCCTCCACCTGCGGGAGCCATTAATTAATCACTAATTAATTAATAATTAGCGAAATCGGGGCGGCAATAGGCCAGAAAACGGCGTTTCTAGGTGAAATTAGGGGGTTATTAGCCAATTATTAGAGCTAATGAGGGTCTGATCCTTCTCCTCCAGCTTCTGCACCACCTGCAGCTGCGCCTCCACCTGCGGGAGCCATTAATTAATCACTAATTAATTAATAATTAGCGAAATCGGGGCGGCAATAGGCCAGAAAACGGCGTTTCTAGGTGAAATTAGGGGGTTATTAGCCAATTATTAGAGCTAATGAGGGTCTGATCCTTCTCCTCCAGCTTCTGCACCACCTGCAGCTGCGCCTCCACCTGCGGGAAACCTTAATTAATCACTAATTAATTAATAATTAGCGAAATCGGGGCGGCAATAGGTGAAAAAACGGCGTTTCTAGGTGAAATTAGGGGGTTATTAGCTGATTATTAGAGCTAATGAGGGTCTGATCCTTCTCCTCCAGCTTCTGCACCACCTGCAGCTGCGCCTCCACCTGCGGGAAACCTTAATTAATCACTAATTAATTATTAGTTAGCAAAACCGGGGCGGCAATACGCGAAAAAACGGCGTTTCTAGGTGAAATTATGGGATTATTAGCCAATTATTAGAGCTAATGAAGGCCTGATTGGTCTTTTTGGGCTCCTGATCCACCTGCAGCTGCGCCTCCACCTGCAGGAAATGGGAATTAATCACTAATTAATTAAAAATTAGTGGAATTATGGCATTAATAGGTGAAAAAAGCAGCATTTCTAGGTGAAATTAGCAGATTATTAGCCTATTATTAGAGCTAATGAGGGTCTGATCCTTCTCCTCCAGCTTCTGCACTGCCAGCAGCTGCGCCTCCACCTGCGGGAACTAGTAATTAATCACTAATTAATTAATAATTAGCAAATTCGGGGTATGAACAGGTGAAAATACGGCAATTCTAGCCAAAACTAACCAATTATTAGCCAATTATTAGCCCTAATGAGGGCCTGATTTGTCTTTTTGGGTTCCTGATCCACCTGCAGCTGCGCCTCCACCTGCAGGAACCATTAATTAATTAGTAATTAATCACTAATTATTTAAGCCGGGTTGTTAGTAGCTCAAATAACGACCGTTCTAGCCAAAATTTAAAAAAAAAATTAATTAATTAATAATTAATGACATTTTGGAGCCTCACCTGGGCCTTGAGGGCCACCACCTGCTCAGCCAGCCGATAAATGGGTATTAACTCTATTAAGAGTTATTAATAGAGTTAACTATTATTAATGGGCAATAAACTCTATTAATAACTAATAAGTAGCTATTAACGGCTAATAAGATGTAATTAATATTAATTATTGACTAACTAATGAAGTTTTGGGGGCCTCCCTGGGCCTTGAGGGCCAGCACCTGCTCGGCCACCTCATTAATACCCACTAGATACCTAATAAATCCTATTAATAGCTAATAAATCATTATTAATGGCTATTAAAACATAATTATTATTAATGATTAATTAAGGACCTTATGGGGACCTCACCTGTGCCTTGAGGGCCAGCACCTGCTCAGCCAGCCAATAAATAGTTATTAAATTGCTAATAAGCTCTATTATTAATTAATAAATCATTATTAATGGTTACTAAAACATAAGAAATCATTATTAGTGATTAATTAATGACCTTTTCAGGGCTCACCTGGGCCTTGAGGGCCAGCACCTGCTCGGCCAACTCATTAATATCTATTAGACTGCTAATAAACCCTATTAGTAACAAATAAATAGCTATTATTAACAAATTAATAACTACTAGTGGCTAATAAAATCTAATTAATATTAATTAATAAACAATTAATGACTGTTTCGGGGCCCTCACCTGTGCCTTGAGGGCCAGCACCTGCTCAGCCAGCTCGTGAGTGGTTATTAAATCCCTAATAAACTCTATTATTAACTAATAAGTCATTATTAATGGTCACTAAAACACAATTAATTATTATTAATGACTAATTAACAACTTTTTGGGGCCCTCACCTGTGCCTTGAGGGCCAGCACCTGCTCAGCCAGCTCGTAAATGGTTATTAAGTCCCTAATAAGCTCTATTATTAACTAATAAGTCATTATTAATGGTTACCAAATCACAACTAATTATTATTAATAATTAATTAATGACCTTTTTGGGGTCTCACCTGCACCTTGAGGGCCAGCCTCTCTTCATACAGC
Source organism: Ammospiza maritima maritima (assembly GCA_036010785.1). Taxonomy (NCBI): domain Eukaryota; kingdom Metazoa; phylum Chordata; class Aves; order Passeriformes; family Passerellidae; genus Ammospiza; species Ammospiza maritima. The sequence continues at coordinate 37,632 of JAYKTQ010000097.1, forward strand.
CGATAAATGGGTATTAAGTCGCTAATAAACTCTATTATTAGCTAATAACTCGTTATTAATGGTCACTAAACCACAATTAATTATTATTAATGACTAATTAACAACCTTTTGGGGCCCTCACCTGTGCCTTGAGGGCCAGCACCTGCTCGGCCAGCTCGTAAATGGTTATTAAATCCCTAATAAACTCTATTACTAACTAATAAGTCATTATTAATGGTTACTAAAACACAATTAATTACTATTAATGACTAATTAACAACCTTTTGGGGCCCTCACCTGTGCCTTGAGGGCCAGCACCTGCTCGGCCAGCTCGTAAATGGTTATTAAATCCCTAATACACTCTATTATTAACTAATAAGTCATTATTAATGGTTACTAAAACACAATTAATTAGTATTAATGACTAATTAACAACCTTTTGGGGCCCTCACCTGTGCCTTGAGGGCCAGCACCTGCTCAGCCAGCTCGTAAATGGTTATTAAATCCCTAATAAGCTCTATTATTAACTAATAAGTCATTATTAATGGTTACCAAATCACAACTAATTATTATTAATTAATTAATGACCTTTTTGGGGTCTCACCTGCACCTTGAGGGCCAGCATCTCTTCATACAGCCGATAAATGGGTATTAAGTCGCTAATAAACTCTATTATTAGCTAATAACTCGTTATTAATGGTCACTAAACCACAATTAATTATTATTAATGACTAATTAACAACCTTTTGGGGCCCTCACCTGTGCCTTGAGGGCCAGCACCTGCTCGGCCAGCTCGTAAATGGTTATTAAATCCCTAATAAACTCTATTACTAACTAATAAGTCATTATTAATGGTTACTAAAACACAATTAATTACTATTAATGACTAATTAACAACCTTTTGGGGCCCTCACCTGTGCCTTGAGGGCCAGCACCTGCTTGGCCAGCTCGTAAATGGTTATTAAATCCCTAATACACTCTATTATTAACTAATAAGTCATTATTAATGGTTACTAAAACACAATTAATTAGTATTAATGACTAATTAACAACCTTTTGGGGCCCTCACCTGTGCCTTGAGGGCCAGCACCTGCTCGGCCAGCTCGCAAATGGTTATTAAATCCCTAATAAACTCTATTACTAACTAATAAGTCATTATTAATGGTTACTAAAACACAATTAATTACTATTAATGACCAATTAACAAACTTTTGGGACCCTCACCTGTGCCTTGAGGGCCAGCACCTGCTCGGCCAGCTCGCAAATGGTTATTAAATCCCTAATAAACTCTATTACTAACTAATAAGTCATTATTAATGGTTACTAAAACACAATTAATTACTATTAATGACCAATTAACAAACTTTTGGGACCCTCACCTGTGCCTTGAGGGCCAGCACCTGCTCGGCCAGCTCGTCCTTCTCCTCGCGCAGCAGCTTGTGGATCTGGTTGGCCTTGATGCGCTCCGACATCAGCTTGAAGTTGGCGTCGTCCTTCTCGCGCAGCTGCTGCAGCAGCCGCAGGTTCTGCTCCTGCATGTCCTCGAAGGCCTGGCCCGTCACGTCCATCTCCGACAGCAGCGCCTCCTCCTCCTGACGGCACGGCAAGATGGCCGCCGTCGGCAGATGGAGTGACCCAGAGAGACAAGATGGCCGCCGTGAGATAATATATAAACACATAAAACACAAAATGGCCGCCGTCAGCAGATGGGATAACCCAAAGAGACAAGATGGCCGCCGTCAGCAGATGGGATAACCCAAAGAGACAAGATGGCCGCCGTCAGCAGATGGAATAACCCAAAGAGACAAGATGGCCGCTGTCGGCAGATGGAGTGACCCAGAGAGTCAAGATGGCCGCCATGAGATAATATATAAACACATAAAACACAAAATGGCCGTCATGAGCAGATGGAATAACCCAGAGAGACAAGATGGCCGCCGTCAGCAGATGGGATAACCCAAAGAGACAAGATGGCCGCCGTCCGCAGATGGAGCAACCCAGAGAGTCAAGATGGCCGCCATGAGATAATATATAATCACATGAAACACAAAATGGCCGCCGTCAGCAGATGGGATAACCCAAAGAGACAAGATGGCCGCCGTCAGCAGATGGGATAACCCAAAGAGACAAGATGGCCGCCGTCAGCAGATGGAATAACCCAAAGAGACAAGATGGCCGCCGTCGGCAGATGGAGTGACCCAGAGAGACAAGATGGCCGCCGTGAGATAATATATAAACACATAAAACACAAAATGGCCGCCGTCAGCAGATGGGATAACCCAAAGAGACAAGATGGCCGCCGTCAGCAGATGGAATAACCCAAAGAGACAAGATGGCCGCTGTCGGCAGATGGAGTGACCCAGAGAGTCAAGATGGCCGCCATGAGATAATATATAAACACATAAAACACAAAATGGCCGCCGTCAGCAGATGGAGTGGCCCAGAGGGACAAGATGGCCGCCATGAGATAATATATAATCACATAAAACACAAAATGGCCGCCATCAGCAGATGGGATAACCCAAAGAGACAAGATGGCCGCCGTCAGCAGACGGGATAACCCAAAGAGACAAGATGGCCACCATCAGCAGATGGAATAACCCAAAGAGACAAGATGGCCGCCGTCAGCAGATGGGATAACCCAAAGAGACAAGATGGCCGCCGTCCGCAGATGGAGCAACCCAGAGAGTCAAGATGGCCGCCATGAGATAATATATAATCACATGAAACACAAAATGGCCGCCGTCAGCAGATGGGATAACCCAAAGAGACAAGATGGCCGCCGTCAGCAGATGGGATAACCCAAAGAGACAAGATGGCCGCCGTCGGCAGATGGAGTGACCCAGAGAGTCAAGATGGCCGCCATGAGATAATATATAAACACATAAAACACAAAATGGCCGTCATGAGCAGATGGAATAACCCAGAGAGACAAGATGGCCGCCGTCAGCAGATGGGATAACCCAGAGAGACAAGATGGCCGCCGTCCGCAGATGGAGTGACCCAGAGAGTCAAGATGGCCGCCATGAGATAATATATAAACACATAAAAGACAAAATGGCCGCCGTCAGCAGATGGAGTGACCCAGAGAGACAAGATGGCCGCCGTCAGTAGGTAAAATAACCCAGAGAGACAAGATGGCCGCCATCAGTAGATAAAATAACCCAGAGAGACAAGATGGCCGCCGTGAGATAATATAGAAACGCATAAAACACAAAATGGCCGTCGTGAGCAGATGGAATAACCCAGAGAGACAAGATGGCCGCCATCGGCATATGGAGTTACCCAGAGAGACAAGATGGCCGCCATCAGCAGATGGGATAACCCAAAGAGACAAGATGGCCGCCGTCAGCAGATGGGATAACCCAAAGAGACAAGATGGCCGCCATCGGCAGATGCAGCGACCCAGAGAGACAAGATGGCCGCCGTCAGCAGATGGAGTGACCCAGAGAGACAAGATGGCCGCCGTGAGATAATATATAAACACATAAGACACAAAATGGCCGCCGTGAGCAGATGGAATAACCCAGAGAGACAAGATGGCCGCCATCAGCAGATGGAGTGACCCAGAGAGACAAGATGGCCGCCGTCAGCAAATGGGATAACCCAAAGAGACAAGATGGCCGCTGTCGGCAGATGGAGTGACCCAGAGAGACAAGATGGCCGCCATGAGATAATATAGAAACACATAAAACACAAAATGGCCGTCATGAGCAGATGGAATAACCCAGAGAGACAAGATGGCCGCCGTCGGCAGATGCAATAACCCAGAGAGACAAGATGGCCGCCATGAGGTGATACACGAACACACAAACACAAGATGGCCGCCATGCGACGACGACATAACCCAGAGAGACAAGATGGCCGCCATATTGGGTGGTTGTATCACGTCACGGCGGCCATCTTGTCTCTGAGGGTTGTTGTATCACCTCATGGCGGCCATCTTGTCTCTGAGGGTTGTTGTATCACCTCATGGCGGCCATCTTGTCTCTGTGGGCTGCTGTATCACCTCACGGCGGCCATCTTGTCTCTGAGGGTTGTTGTATCACCTCACGGCGGCCATCTTGTCTCTGTGGGTTGTTCTATCACCTCACAGCGGCCATCTTGTCTCTGTGGGTTGTTGTATCACCTCATGGCGGCCATCTTGTCTCTGTGGGCTGCTGTATCACCTCACGGCGGCCATCTTGTCTCTGTGGGCTGCTGTATCATCTCACGGCGGCCATCTTGTCTCTGAGGGTTGTTGTATCACCTCACGGCGGCCATCTTGTCTCTGAGGGTTGTTGTATCACCTCACGGCGGCCATCTTGTCTCTGAGGGTTGTTGTATCACCTCATGGTGGCCATCTTGTCTCTGAGGGTTGTTGTATCACCTCATGGTGGCCATCTTGTCTCTGAGGGTTGTTGTATCACCTCATGGCGGCCATCTTGTCTCTGTGGGCTGCTGTATCACCTCACGGCGGCCATCTTGTCTCTGTGGGCTGCTGTATCATCTCACGGCGGCCATCTTGTCTCTGAGGGTTGTTGTATCACCTCACGGCGGCCATCTTGTCTCTGAGGGTTGTTGTATCACCTCATGGTGGCCATCTTGTCTCTGAGGGTTGTTGTATCACCTCATGGCGGCCATCTTGTCTCTGTGGGCTGCTGTATCACCTCACGGCGGCCATCTTGTCTCTGAGGGTTGTTGTATCACCTCATGGCGGCCATCTTGTCTCTGAGGGTTGTTGTATCACCTCACAGCGGCCATCTTGTCTCTGAGGGTTGTTGTATCACCTCATGGCGGCCATCTTGTCTCTGTGGGCTGCTGTATCACCTCACGGCGGCCATCTTGTCTCTGTGGGCTGCTGTATCATCTCACGGCGGCCATCTTGTCTCTGAGGGTTGTTGTATCACCTCACGGCGGCCATCTTGTCTCTGAGGGTTGTTGTATCACCTCACGGCGGCCATCTTGTCTCTGAGGGTTGTTGTATCACCTCATGGTGGCCATCTTGTCTCTGAGGGTTGTTGTATCACCTCATGGTGGCCATCTTGTCTCTGAGGGTTGTTGTATCACCTCATGGCGGCCATCTTGTCTCTGTGGGCTGCTGTATCACCTCACGGCGGCCATCTTGTCTCTGTGGGCTGCTGTATCATCTCACGGCGGCCATCTTGTCTCTGAGGGTTGTTGTATCACCTCACGGCGGCCATCTTGTCTCTGAGGGTTGTTGTATCACCTCATGGTGGCCATCTTGTCTCTGAGGGTTGTTGTATCACCTCATGGCGGCCATCTTGTCTCTGTGGGTTGTTGTATCACCTCATGGTGGCCATCTTGTCTCTGAGGGTTGTTGTATCACCTCATGGCGGCCATCTTGTCTCTGTGGGCTGCTGTATCACCTCACGGCGGCCATCTTGTCTCTGTGGGCTGCTGTATCATCTCACGGCGGCCATCTTGTCTCTGAGGGTTGTTGTATCACCTCACGGCGGCCATCTTGTCTCTGAGGGTTGTTGTATCACCTCACGGCGGCCATCTTGTCTCTGAGGGTTGTTGTATCACCTCACGGCGGCCATCTTGTCTCTGTGCGTTGTTGTATCACCTCATGGCGGCCATCTTGTCTCTGTGCGTTGTTGTATCACCTCACGGCGGCCATCTTGTCTCTGTGCGTTGTTGTATCACCTCACGGCGGCCATCTTGTCTCTGTGGGTTGTTGTATCACCTCATGGCGGCCATCTTGTCTCTGTGGGCTGCTGTATCACCTCATGGCGGCCATCTTGTCTCTGAGAGTTGTATCACCTCATGGCGGCCATCTTGTCTCTGAGGGTTGTTGTATCACCTCACGGCGGCCATCTTGTCTCTGTGGGCTGCTGTATCATCTCACGGCGGCCATCTTGTCTCTGTGCGTTGTTGTATCACCTCACGGCGGCCATCTTGTCTCTGAGGGTTGTTGTATCACCTCACGGCGGCCATCTTGTCTCTGTGGGCTGCCGTATCACCTCATGGCGGCCATCTTGTCTCTGAGGGTTGTTGTATCACCTCATGGCGGCCATCTTGTCCCTGAGGGTTGTTGTATCACCTCATGGCGGCCATCTTGTCTCTGTGGGCTGCTGTATCACCTCACGGCGGCCATCTTGTCTCTGTGGGTTGTTGTATCACCTCACGGCGGCCATCTTGTCTCTGAGGGTTGTTGTATCACCTCATGGCGGCCATCTTGTCTCTGAGGGTTGTTGTATCACCTCACGGCGGCCATCTTGTCTCTGAGGGTTGTTGTATCACCTCATGGCGGCCATTTTGTCTCTGTGGGCTGCCGTATCACCTCATGGCGGCCATCTTGCCTCTGTGGGTTGTTCTAACTCTTGATGGCAGCCATCTTGTCTCTATTAATTACTCTCAATTTTCAACAATTTTCTCGCAATTTTCCCCAATTTTCTCCCAATTTTTACCCTTTTTTCCCCTCCCAGGTGTGCCCAGGTGCCCCCAGGTGTATCCCAGGTGTGCCCAGGTGTGCCCAAGTAACCCCAAATCCCCATTTTTAACCCCCAAATCCCCATTTTTAACCCCCAAATCCTCATTTTTAACCTAAATTTCACGGGGTTTTTTTTGTTTATCCCCTCCCAGCTGTGCCCAGCTGTGCCCAGGTGTCCCTAAACACCCAATTTTCACCAATTTTCACCCTTTTATACCCCCCAGGTGCCCCCAGGTGTGCCTAGGTAACCCCGACTCCCCATTTTTAACCCCCAAATCCCCATTTTTCACCCTAAAATCCTCATTTTTCACCCAAATTTCACGGGGTTTTTTTTGCTCACCCCCTCCCAGCTGTGCCCAGCTGTGCCCAGCTGTGCCCAGGTGTGCCCCTCACCTGTTTTGTTGCCGCCAGTCTCCTCTGCAGGTGCTCGATCTGCTCCTCGCTCATCCTCAGCCTCCTCAGCGCCTCCTCGTCCGCCAACTTCTTGGACTCGCGGCGCTCCCGCTCCTCCAGCTCCCGCCAGCGGCACCGCAGCTCCTCCAGCTAATTAATTAATTAATCATTAATTAACGGTTAATTAATAATTTAATATTGATTAATGAATCACTGTTCAATTATTAACCCGTAGGAACGAATGGAAGATTTTGGACTCGCGGCGCTCCCGCTCCTCCAGCAAAACCACAGCTCCTCCAACTAGTTAATTAATCATTAATCAATTGTTAATTAATGACATATTGATAACTCATTAGTTACTGATCAGTTATTAACTCATAGGAATCAATGGGAGGTCTTGGACTTGCGGCGCTCCCGCTCCTCCATCGAAACCGCAGCTCCTCCAGCTCGTTAATTAATTACTAATTAGTGGTTAATTAGGTATTGTTAACAATTAATTAACCGATATTCAATCAGCGTTTCGTTAATTAACCCATATATACGGAATGGGAGTTCTTAGACTGGGGCACTGCAGCTCCTCTAGCTCATTACTTATTAATTAATCATTAATTAGTCATTATTATTCAGTATTGAACCAGTTAACAATAACTGTTTCATTAAGTAAGTCATAGAAGTGAGTGAAAGTTCTTTGATTCAATCCCATTTTTTTGCTTAATTAACACCAATTACCATAAAATGACTCCTACAATCTTTTTCTGCCTAATTAACATTAATTAACATCTGATTACACACATCCACGCTCCTTTTTTTGCTTAATTATCGTTAATTAGCATAAAATTACCCAAATTTCACTCCTCTTTTCACCTTACCCCATTTCAATTAATGAATAACATCTCATTGACCCCTAATTAAGATGAATCATTCCAGAAACCCAACTGGTGGCGTTAGTGACCTCCTAATTAGCATTAATTAGCATTAATTAGCATTAATTACCTCGGCCTTGCTCTTTCTCTCGGCGGCCATCAGCGTCACCTTGTCCCGCTGCTCCTTGGGGGCGGATTTGTACATGTCCAGGAGCAGCTTCATCTCCTTCTGGTTCTCCTGCGCCTTCCTGCACGTCATTTACATCTTATCTGCATCTCATTTCCATAATCAAAAAAAAGCCACGCCCCCTTGGTTTGCTTCTATTCCTGTCATTCTGTCCCAAAACCCCAAAAATTGGCCTTGAAAAATCCCAAAAATCGACCCCAAATTTAATTTACTTTCGGTTCTCCGGTGTTTTTCTGTGCTCATTGGAATATCATTTGCATAACCAAAAAAAGCCACGCCCCTTTTGATGACTTTTATCCCTTTATTTTTGTCCCAAAACCTCCCTAATTTGCCTGGAAAAATCCCAAAAATCAACCCCAAAATTCATCTCTTTCTGGTTCTCCTGCACCAATTTGCATCTCATTTGCATCTCATTTGCGTAATCAGAAGCGCCACACCCGTTTGTTTGCTTTTATCCCTTTAATTTTGTCCCAAACCTCGAAAAACTTGCCTTGAAAAATCCCAAAAATCAACCCAAAATTTCAAATCTTTTGTGCTCTTCTGCTCCTTTCTGGTGCTCATTTGCACTTCATTTGCATAATTGCAAAAACCACGCCCCCTTTGCTTGGTTCTACCCCTTTAATTTTGCCCCAACACCCGAGAAATTGGCTCAGAAAAATCCCAAAATTCAACTCCAAATTTCATTTCTTCCTTCCCCCAAATCTTTCTGTCCTCATTTGCATCCCATTTCCATCACATTTGCATAAACACACCTGAATCCCTCCCCAAGCCATCTTTAACTCCCCAAAAATCCCCCTAAAACGTCCCAAAATCCTCCAAAATCTCCCTAAAATCTCCTCAGCTCCACACCCCAAACCCTCCCACCCTTCTCATTAGCATCTCATTTGCATAAACACCACCCTAACACCTTCCAAACTCCTCGAAACTCCCCCAAACTCCCCCTAAAACCCCCCAAAATCGCCCAAAATTTTGCATTTTTTTCCCTGGACCCTACCAGCAGCCCTCTTTAACATCTCATTAGCATACCCCCGCCCCAAACTCACTTAAGCTCCGCCCTCAGCTGCTTCAGCACCTCCGAGTCTTTTTTCTTCCCCTCCTCGGGTCCCCCCTTGGGCCGGTCCCGCCCCTCCCCCCTGGCCCCTCCCCCCACCCCGCGCTCGGGGCGGGGCCTGGGAGGGGGCGGGGCCAAGGGGCGCGGAGGAGGCGGGGCTTGAGGAGGCTGAGAAGGGGCGGGGCTCGGGGTGGGGGCGGGGCCTGGAGGCTCCTCCTCTTCCTCTTTGGGAGGGGGAGGGGCTGATTTGGGAGGGGGAGGGTCCTGGGAGGAGCTGGAGGAGGGGGCGGGGCCTGAGGAGGCCACGCCCTCTTTGTCGTCAGGAGGGGGCGGGGCTTGGGCGGTGGAAGGGGCTGGGGTTTCTTCAGGGGGAGGGGCGGAGCTTGAGGAGGGGGCGGGGCCTGAGGAGGAGGAGGAGGGGGGGAGGGGGTGGGGGAGGGGCGGGGGTGGGTGGGGGAGGGGCGCCGCTGGCTTGGAGGCGGAGCTGGAAAAGAAAAGGGGCGGAGTCAGAAAAATCACCCGTTTAAAGGGGCCAAGTCCATTTATACCACACCCATTTAGGCCCCGCCCTCTGCTTTAAAGGCACCACGCCCTTTTAAAATTTAGTGTTGCTCTTAAAGGGACCAAGTCTATTTTTTAAAGGCCCAGCTTCTTTAGGCCACGCCCACACACTCTTAAAGGTACCACACCCTATTTTTTAGTAGGACATGCCTCCCTTAGAGCCACACCCACTCACAAAGAAGCCACACCCACTCTTAAAGGGACCACAACCCTTTTCAAGACACCACACCCACTCTTAAAGGGACCAAACCCATTCTAAGAGGCCACGCCCACTCTAAAGGGACCACAGCCCTTAAAGCCACAACCCCGGGTTGAGGCCACGCCCCCCTGGGTTAAGCCCCGCCCACCTTGCTAATCTTGGCTAGCACCTTGCGCTGCATATGCGAGCCACGCCTACTCTTAAAGGGACCACACCCATTTTAAAGGAGCCACACCCCTTAAAGCCACACCCCCGGGGTTTTTTGAGGCCACGCCCCCCGGGTGAAGCCCCGCCCACCTTGTTGATCGCGGCCTGCACCTCGCGGAGCTTATGCGAGCCACACCTACTCTTAAAGGGACCACACCCATTTTAAAGGAGCCACACCCCTTAAAGCCACACCCCCGGGTTTTTTGCGGCCACGCCCCCCGGGTGAAGCCCCGCCCACCTTGTTGATCTCGGCCTGCACCTCGCGGAGCTTATGCGAGCCACACCTACTCTTAAAGGGACCACACCCATTTTAAAGGAGCCACACCCCTTAAAGTCACACCCCCGGGTTTTTTGCGGCCACGCCCCCCGGGTGAAGCCCCGCCCACCTTGTTGATCTCGGCCTGCACCTCGCGCAGCTTATGCGAGCCACACCTACTCTTAAAGGGACCACACCCATTTTAAAGGAGCCACACCCCTTAAAGCCACACCCCCGGGGTTTTTTGAGGCCACGCCCCCCGGGTGAAGCCCCGCCCACCTTGTTGATCTTGGCCTGCACCTCGCGGAGCTTATGCGAGCCACACCTACTCTTAAAGGGACCACACCCATTTTAAAGGAGCCACACCCCTTAAAGCCACACCCCCGGGGTTTTTTGAGGCCACGCCCCCCGGGTGAAGCCCCGCCCACCTTGTTGATCTCGGCCTGCACCTCGCGGAGCTTGCGCTTGTAGCGCTGCACGTCGCCCTTGAGCTGGTGGTTGTGGTTCTGCAGGGAGCTGATCAGGTGCCGCATCTCGCGGTTGATGGGGCCTTGCAAAAAACCCCGAAGGTTTTACCCCAAAATTCAAGAAATTGGCCCAAAAAATCGGTGAAATCCAATTAAAAATTCACCTAATTCATCCCCGTGAGAGATACTAAAAATCCCCCAAAAAATCCCCAAACATCCCCCAAAAAATCCCCAAACATCCCCCAAATAAATTTTTAAAAATCCCCAAAAAAAAACCCCGAAAAAAACCCAAAAAAAAAAACCCCAAAAAAATCCTAACAAAAATCCCCAAAATCCCCAAAAATTTTACCCCAAAATTCACTAAATTGACCCCAAAAATTCACTTAAAAATTCATTGGTCACAGTGACAGACAGGTGAAGGACACACCAAAAAATCCCAAAAAATCCCCAAAATCCACCCAAAAAATCCCCAAAAAATCCCAACCCCCCCCCCAAAAAAAAAAAAGCCCAAAATACCAAAGATTTTACCCCCAAATTCACTAAATTGACCACAAAATTCAGCGAAACTCACTTAAAAATTCACTGAATGGTTCACAGTAAGGGACAGGTGAGATCAAAAATTCCCAGAAAACTGCAAAAAACCCAAAGATTTTACCCCAAAATTCATTAAATTGACTAAAAAAATTGGTGCGATCCAATTAAAAATTCACTGAATTGGTCACACTGAGGGATACTAAAAATCCCTGAAAAAATCCTCAAAAATCCCAAAAATTTTACCCCAAAATTCATTAAATTGACCTCAAAAATTCACTTAAAAATTCACTGAATTGGGCACAGACACAGGTGAGATCAAAAATGCCAAAAAAAAAAAAGGCAAAAAACCCCGAAGATTTTACCCCAAAATTCATTACATTGCCACCAAAAAATCAGTGAAATTCACTTAAAATTTCACTGAATCGATCCCAGTGAGGGGACACTAAAAATTCCAAAAAAAAAAAAAAAAATCCCTCAAAAAAATCCTAAAAAAAGCCCCAAAAATCCTAAAATCAATCCCCCAAATCCCCAAAATTTGACCCCAAAATTCACTATATTGACCCCAAAAATTCACTTAAAAATTCACTGAATTGGGCACAGTGAGGGACAAGAAAAACCCCAAAAAATCCCCCAAAAATCCCCCAAAAATTCCAAAGATCTTACCCCAAAAATCAGCTAAATGCATTTTAAAATTCCTGATTTTCACCCATTTTTGCCCAGTTTTTGCCATTTTTTTACTTTTTCCATCCTCAGGTGCCCCCAGCTGTGCCCAGCTGTGGTTTCAGTGCCAATAATCCCAATTTTGGCGCTTTTAACCCCAATTTTTCGTTTTTTATCTGTCCCAGGTGTGCCCAGGTAACCCCAAATCCCCATTTTTTTCACCCAAAATCCTCATTTTTCACCCAATTCCCCGGGGTTTTTTGGTTTATCCCCTCCCAGCTGTGCCCAGCTGTCCCTAAACCCCCAAATTTTCCCCAATTTTCCCAAAGTTTCCCCCAATTTTCGCCGTTTATCCCCTCCCAGTTGTGCCCAGCTGTGCCCAGGTAACCCCAAAATTCCCATTTTTAGCCCAAAATCCCCATTTTTAACCCAAATTTCACGGGGTTTTTCAGTTTATCCCTTCCCACCTGTGCCCAGGTGTGCCCAGGTGTGCCCAGGTGTGCCCAAACCCCAAACTTCCACCCATTTTCCCCCAATTTTCGCCTTTTTCTTCCCCCCAGGTAACCCCAAAATCCCCATTTTTCACCCCAAAATCCCCATTTTTCACCCCAATTTCATGGAGTTTTTTTCCTTTATCTTCTCCCAGCCGTGCCCAGGTGTGCCCAGGTGTGCCCAAATCCCCATTTTTCACCCCAAAATCCCCATTTTTCACCCAAATTTCACGGGGTTTTTTCCTTTACCCCCTCCCAGGTGTGCCCAGCGGTGCCCAGATAACCCCAAAATCCCCATTTTTCTCCCCAAAATCCCCATTTTTCACCCCAAAATCCCCATTTTTCACCCAAATTCCGCGGGGTTTTTCTGTTTATCCCCTCCCAGCCCTGCCCAGCCGTGCCCAGCTGTGCCCAGGTGTGCCAGCTGTGCCCAGGTGTGCCCAGCTGTGCCTAAAATCCCCAATTTTCCCCCTTTCCCTCCCCCCAGGCGTGCCCAGGTAACCCCAAAATCCCCATTTTTCACCCCAAAATCCCCATTTTTCACCCAAATTCCGCGGGGTTTTTTCTGTTTATCCCCTCCCAGCCCTGCCCAGCCGTGCCCAGGTGTGCCCAGCTGTGCCCAGCTGTGCCTAAACCCCCCAATTTTCCCCAATTTTCACCCTTTCCCCCCCCCCAGGCGTGCCCAGGTAACCCCAAAATCCCCATTTTTCACCCCAAAATCCCCATTTTTCACCCAAATTCCGCGGGGTTTTTCTGTTTATCCCCTCCCAGCCCTGCCCAGCCGTGCCCAGGGGTGCCCAGGTGTGCCCAGCTGTGCCTAAACCCCCCAATTTTCCCCAATTTTCCCCCTTTCCCCCCTCCCAGCTGTGCCCAGATAACCCCAAAATCCCCATTTTTCACCCCAAAACCCTCATTTTTCACCCAAATTCTGTGGGGTTTTTTCTGTTTAACCCCTCCCAGCCGTGCCCAGGGGTGCCCAGACGTGCCAGCTGTGCCCAGCTGTGCCTAAACCCCCCAATTTTCCCCAATTTTCACCCTTTTCCCCCCCCCAGCTGTGCCCAGGTAACCCCAAAATCCCCATTTTTCACCCAAATTCCACGGGGTTTTTTCTGTTTATCCCCTCCGAGCCCTGCCCAGCCGTGCCCAGGTGTGCCCAGGTGTGCCAGCTGTGCCCAGGTGTGCCCAGCTGTGCCTAAAATCCCCAATTTTCCCCAATTTTCCCCCTTTCCCCCCCCAGCTGTGCCCAGGTAACCCCAAAATCCTCATTTTTCACCCCAAAATCCCCATTTTTCACCCAAATTCCGCGGGGTTTTTTCTGTTTATCCCCTCCCAGCCCTGCCCAGCCGTGCCCAGCTGTGCCCAGGTGTGCCAGCTGTGCCTAAAATCCCCAATTTTCCCCAATTTTCCCCCTTTCCCCCCCCCAGGCGTGCCCAGGTAACCCCAAAATCCCCATTTTTCACCCCCAAATCCCCATTTTTCCCACAAATTCCGCGGGGTTTTTTCTGTTTATCCCCTCCCAGCCCTGCCCAGCCGTGCCCAGCTGTGCCCACGTGTGCCAGCTGTGCTCAGGTGTGCCCAGCTGTGCCTAAAATCCCCAATTTTCCCCCTTTCCCTCCCCCCAGGCGTGCCCAGGTAACCCCAAAATCCTCATTTTTCACCCCAAAATCCCCATTTTTCACCCCAAAATCCCCATTTTTCACCCAAATTCCGCGGGGTTTTTTCTGTTTATCCCCTCCCCGCCGTGCCCAGGTGTGCCCAGCTGTGCCCAGCTGTGCCAGCCGTGCCAGCCGTGCCCCTCACCCGCCTGCTCGTTGGCCGCCAGGTTCTGCTCGAACTCGATGCGCAGCATCTCGTACTCCTTGCGCACCTGGGCCAGGGTGTCCTCGAGCTGGATCACCTCCGTGCGCAGCCGCTTCTGCACCCCCAGCTCGTCGCTCTGCAACGTTCCGGAAACTTCCGTGGGCTTCAGGGATTTGCCAGAATTTTTTCCCAATTTTTGGGTGATTTTTACCATTTTTTCTGATTTTTTATTGATTATTTCTGATTTTTTACGGGGATTTTAGTGCTTTTTTTCGCCATATTTTCCCTCAATTTATTTTTTCTTTAAATTCTACAAAGGTAGGATTAAAATATCTCAAACTTAAAAAAAAAAATTATTGGGGTTTTAAGGATTTTCCAGAATTTTTTCCCAATTTTCTGGTGATTTTTACCATTTTTTTCCGATTTTTTATTGATTATTTCTGATTTTTTACGGGGTTTTTAGTGCTTTTTGTCGCCGTATTTTCTCTCAATTTATTTTTTCTTTAAATTCTAAAAAGGTAGGATTAAAATATCTCAAACTTAAAAAAAAAAATTATTGGGGTTTTAAGGATTTTCCAGAATTTTTTCCCAATTTTCTGGCGATTTTTACCATTTTTTCTGATTTTTTATTGATTATTTCTGATTTTTTACGGGGTTTTTAGTGCTTTTTGTCGCCGTATTTTCTCTCAGTTTATTTTTTCTTTAAATTCTAAAAAGGTAGGATTAAAATATCTCAAACTTAAAAAAAAAAAAAAATTATTGGGGTTTTAAGGATTTTCCAGAATTTTTTCCCAATTTTCTGGTGATTTTTACCATTTTTTTTCCGATTTTTTATTGATTATTTCTGATTTTTTACGGGGTTTTTAGTGCTTTTTGTCGCCGTATTTTCTCTCAGTTTATTTTTTCTTTAAATTCTAAAAAGGTAGGATTAAAATATCTCAAACTTAAAAAAAAAAATTATTGGGGTTTTAAGGATTTTCCAGAATTTTTTCCCAATTTTCTGGTGATTTTTACCATTTTTTTCCGATTTTTTATTGATTATTTCTGATTTTTTACGGGGTTTTTAGTGCTTTTTGTCGCCGTATTTTCTCTCAGTTTATTTTTTCTTTAAATTCTAAAAAGGTAGGATTAAAATATCTCAAACTTAAAAAAAAAAAATTATTGGGGTTTTAAGGATTTTCCAGAATTTTTTCCCAATTTTCTGGTGATTTTTACCATTTTTTCTGATTTTTTATTGATTATTTCTGATTTTTTACGGGGTTTTTAGTGCTTTTTTCGCTATATTTTCTCTCAATTTATTTTTTCTTTAAATTCTAAAAAGGTAGGATTAAAATATCTCAAATTTAAAAAAAAAAATTATTGGGGTCTTAGGGATTTTCCAGAATTTTTTCTAATTTTTTGGTGATTGTTACCATTTTTTTCCGATATTTTATTGATTTTTTACAGGGTTTTTAGTGCTTTTATTCGCCATATTTTCTCTCAATTTCTTTTTTTTTTTCAAATTCTAAAAAGATAGGATTAAAATATCTTAAATTTAAAAAAAAAAAATTATTGGGGTCTTAAGGATTTTCCAGAATTTTTTCCCAATTTTTTGGTGATTTTTCCCATTTTTTTCTGATTTTTAATTGATTTTTTCTGATTTTTTATGGGGTTTTTAGTGTTTTTTTTTCCATATTTTCGCTCAATTTATTTCTTTTAATTCTAAAAAGGTAGGATTGAAATATCTCAAATTAAAAAAAAATTATTGGGGTCTTAAGGATTTTCCAGAATTTTTCCTAATTTTCTGGTGATTTTTACCATTTTTTTCTGATTTTTTATTGACTTTTTACAGGGTTTTTAGTGATTTTTTTCGCCATATTTTCGCTCAATTTATTTTTTTTAATTCTAAAAAGATAGGATTAAAATATCTCAAATTAAAAAAAAAAAAAATATTGGGGTCTTAGGGATTTTCCAGAATTTTTTCTCAAATTTTTTGTGATTTTTACCATTTTTCCCACTTTTTTATTGATTTTTTCTGATTTTTTACAGGGCTTTTAGAGCTTTTTTTCGCCATATTTTGTCTCAATTTATTGTTTTTTTTTTAATTCTAAAAAGATAGGATTAAAATATCTCAAATTTAAAAAAAAATTATTGGGGTCTTAGGGATTTTCCAGAATTTCCAGGTGAGGTCCCACATCCATGTGGCACCGGCAGCCATCTTGGATGGGGCATTATGGGATTGATAGCACCGGCGGCCATCTTGGATGGGGCATTATGGGATTGATAGCATCGGCGGCCATCTTGGATGGGGCATTATGGGATTGATAGCACCGGTGGCCATTTTGAATGAGGCATTATGGGATTGATGGCCCTGGCAGCCATTTTGAATGAGGCATTGTGGGATTCATGGCACCGGCGGCCATCTTGGATGGGGCATTATGGGATTGATAGCACCGGCGGCCATCTTGGATGGGGCACTATAGGATTGATAGCACTGGCGGCCATCTTGGATGGAGCATTATGGGATTGATAGCACCGGCAGCCATCTTGGATGGGGCATTATGGGATTGGTAGCACCGGCAGCCATCTTGGATGGAGCATTATGGGATTGATGGCCCTGACAGCCGTTTTGAATGAGGCATTGTGGGATTGATGGCACTGGCAGCCATTTTGAATGAGGCATTGTGGGATTTATGGCACTGGCGGCCATTTTGAATGAGGCATTATGGGATTAATGGCCCTGGCAGCCACTTTGAATGAGGCATTGTGGGATTGATGGCACCGGTGGCCATCTTGATTGAGGCATTATGGGATTGATAGCACCGGCAGCCATCTTAGATGGGACTTTATGGGATTGATAGCACCGGCGGCCATCTTGGATGAGGCATTATGGGATTGATAGCACCGGCGGCCATCTTGGATGGGGCATTATGGGATTGGTAGCACCGGCAGCCATCTTGGATGGGGCACTATAGGATTGATAGCACTGGCGGCCATCTTGGATCGGGCATTGTGGGATTGATGGCACTGGCGGCCATTTTGAATGAGGCATTATGGGATTGATAGCACCGGTGGCCATTTTGGATGAGGCATTATGGGATTTATGGCCCTAGCAGCCATTTTGAATGAGGCATTATGGGATTTATGGCACCGGCGGCCATCTTGGATGGGGCATTATGGGATTGATAGCAGCGGTGGCCATGTTGGATGGGGCATTATGGGATTGATAGCACCGCCGGCCGTCTTAGATGGGGCATTATGGGATTGATAGCACCGGCGGCCATCTTGGATGGGGCGTTATGGGATTGATAGCACCGGCGGCCATCTTGAATGAGGCATTATGGGGTTGATAGCACTGGTGGCCATCTTGAATGGGCATTATGGGGTTTATGGCACCGGCGGCCATCTTGAATGAGGCATTATGGGATTGTTTGCCCTGGCAGCCATTTTGAATGAGGCATTATGGGATTGATAGCACCGGCGGCCATCTTGGATGGGGCATTCTGGGACCTCGTGACCCCAAACCACCCCAAAAGCCAACGGGCCCTCTCGGGTCACCTCCATGTGCTCGATGTGGCGCAGGTGGCTGTTCTTGGTGGCCAGCAGCAGCGCCCGCGCCTCGTCCAGCTGCGTCTTCACCTGCAGGCTCTCGTGGTAGAGCAGCGAGAACTGCGACTGCAGCACCTTGTACTCCAGAGCCTCCTTCACCGCCTCCTCGGGCAGCGAGCGCAGCGCCACCTGCGGGCGGGGACACACCTGGGTGACACCTGAGCCACCTGCGGGCGGGGAACACACCTGGGTGACACCTGGGGGACACCTGAGCCACCTGCGGGCGGGGAACACACCTGGGTGACACCTGGGGGACACCTGAGCCACCTGCGGGCGGGGAACACACCTGGGTGACACCTGGGGGACACCTGGGTGACACCTGGGCCACCTGCGGGCGGGGAACACACCTGGGTGACATCTGGGGGACACCTAGGGGACACCTGAGCCACCTGCGGGCGGGGAACACACCTGGGTGGCACCTGAGCCACCTGCGGGCGGGGAACACACCTGGGTGACACCTGGGGGACACCTGGGTGACACCTGGGCCACCTGCAGGCGGGGAACACACCTGGGTGGCACCTGAGCCACCTGCGGGCGGGGAACACACCTGGGGGACACCTGGGGGACACCTGGGTGCCACCTGAGCCACCTACGCGGGGAAACACACCTGGGTGACACCTGGGGGGGGGACACCTGAGTCACCTGCACAGGGAAACACACCTGGGTGACACCTGGGGGACACCTGGGGGACACCTGAGCCACCTGCGGGCGGGGAACACACCTGGGTGACACCTGGGGGACACCTGGGTGACACCTGGGCCACCTGCGGGCAGGGAACACACCTGGGTGACACCTGGGCCACCTGCGGGCGGGGACACACCTGGGTGGCACCTGAGCCACCTGCCCGGGGAAACACACCTGGGTGGCACCTGAGCCACCTGCGGGCGGGGAACACACCTGGGTGACACCTGGGGGACACCTGGGTGACACCTGGGCCACCTGCGCGGGAAACACATCTGGGTGACACCTGGGGGACACCTGGGTGACACCTGGGCCACCTGCGGGCGGGGAACACACCTGGGTGACATCTGAGCCACCTGCGCGGGGAACACACCTGGGTGGCACCTGGGTGACATCTGGGGGACACCTGGGGGGCACCTGGGGGGCACCTGGGGGACACCTGAGGCACCTGCGCGCGGGAAACACACCTGGGTGGCACCTGGGGGACACCTGGGGGACACCTGGGTGACACCTGGGCAGGGGAAACACACCTGGGGGACACCTGGGGGACACCTGAGTGACACCTGGGGGGCAGCTGGGGGACACCTGAGCCACCTGCACACAGGAAACACACCTGGGTGACACCTGGGGAACACCTGGCCAATATCCCCAATATCCAATATCCACAAATGTCCCCAATGTCCCCAAATGCCCCCAATGTCCCCAAATTTCCCCAATGTCCCCAATGTCCCCAAGCCCCTCAATGCCCCCAATGTCCCCAAATGCCCCCAAATGTCCCCAAATGTCCCCAATGCCCAAGTCCTTCAATGTCCCCAACGTCCCCAATGTCCCCAACGTCCCCAATGTCCCCAAGTCCTTCAATGTGCTTCAATGTCCCCAAATGCCCCCAATGTCCTCAACCCCTCCAGCGCCTCCAAGGTCCCCAAATGTCCCCAAATGTCCCCAATGTCCCCAAGCCCTTCAATGTCCCCAAATGCCCCCAAATGCCCTAAATGTCCCCAATGTCCCCAGTGTCCCCAAGTCCTTCAATGTCCCCAATGTCCCCAATGTCCCCAATGCCCAAATCCTTCAATGGCCCCAATGTCCCCAGATGTCGCCAATGTCCCCAAATCTCCCCAATGTCCCCAAGTCCTTCAATGTCCCCAATGTCCTCAACCCCTCCAGTGTCTCCAAGGTCCCCAAATGTCCCCAAATGTCCCCAATGTCCCCAGTTGTCACCTTGAGCCTCTCCTGTCCCCTGACGGCCGCCTGGAGCTCCAGCTGCAGCTTCTCCAGCTCGGCCATGCGGGAATTGGCCAGCTCCTGGTTCCCCTCCAGCTCCGCGTTCAGCATCTCAAACTGGGGGGGGGAAACCCCAAAAATCCCAAAATTTACCCCAAAATCCCATCAGGATTTAAAGATTCCACAAATTCCCAAAAATTCACAAAAAAATCTCATTCAAAAAACACCAAAATTTGACCCAAATCCATCAAAATTCTTCCCCAAATCTGTCCTAAGTTCAGCATCTCAAACTGGGGGGGAAAACCCCAAAAATCCCAAAATTTACCCCAAAAATCCCTGGGACTGCAAAGCTCCACAAATTCCTAAAAACTCACCAAAAAATTTCCACAAAAAAAACCCCAAAATTTGACCCAAATCCATCAAAATTCTTCCCCAAATCTGTCCTAAGTTCAGCATCTCAAACTGGGGGGGAAAACCCCAAAAATCCCAAAATTCACCCCAAAATTCCCTGGGACTGCAAAGCTCCACAAATTCCTAAAAACTTCCAAAAATCCCCACAAAAAACCCCAAAATTTGACCTAACTCAATCAAGATTCCACCTGAAATCTGTCCCAAGTTCAGCATCTCAAACTAGGGGAAAAAAACTCCAAAAATCCCAAAACTTACCCCAAAAATCCCTGGGACTGCAAAGCTCCACAAATTCCCAAAAAATTCCCATTAAAAAACCTCGAAAATCCACAAAAATCCCATCCAAATCTGCCCCAGCCAGCTCCTGGTTCCCCTCCAGCTCCGCGTTCAGCATCTCAAACTGGGGGGGAAAACCCCAAAAATCCCAAAATTTACCCCAAAATCCCATCAGGATTTACAAAGATTCCACAAATTCCCAAAAATTCACAAAAAAATCTCATTCAAAAAACACCAAAATTTGACCCAAATCCATCAAAATTCTTCCCCAAATCTGTCCTAAGTTCAGCATCTCAAACTGGGGGGGAAAACCCCAAAAATCCCAAAATTTACCCCAAAAATCCCTGGGACTGCAAAGCTCCACAAATTCCTAAAAACCTCACCAAAAAATTTCCCACAAAAAACCCCAAAATTTGACCTAACTCAATCAAGATTCCACCTGAAATCTGTCCCAAATTCAGCATCTCAAACTGGGGGAAAAAAAACTCCAAAAATCCCAAAACTTACCCCAAAAATCCCTGGGACTGCAAAGCTCCACAAATTCCCAAAAAATTCCCATTAAAAAACCCCGAAAATCCACAAAAATCCCACTCCAAATCTGCCCCAAGCCAGCTCCTGGTTCCCCTCCAGCTCCGCGTTCAGCATCTCAAACTGGGGGGGAAAACCCCCAAAAATCCCAAAATTTCACCCCAAAGTTCCATCAGGATCTGGAGCAAAAAAAAACATTCCCAGAGATTCCATAACGTTCCCCAAAAAATCCCAAAATTCTCCCACAAATTTGCACAATTCCTCTGATTTTCCAAAAAAATCCTCAGTAAAACTTTTTAAATTTTCCCCAAAATTCCCCCATTTTTCCCCCAAAATCCCCAATTTTTTTGCCAAAATCCCCAATTTTTTTTGCAAAATCCCCAATTTTTTTGCCAAAAGCCCCAATTTTTTTTGCAAAATCCCCACTTTTTTCCCAAAATTCCCAATTTTCCCAAAACCCCCGGAATTCTCCCCAACCCCGTTACCTTCTGCATGCTGAGGGTGATTTGTCCTCCCTGGAATCCCCCGGAGCTCCCGGAGCCGTACGAGCCCGAGGTCAGCTGGGACGGGGCAGAAAACAACCAAAAAACGTCAAAAACCCCAAAGGTTTACCCCAAAATCCATCAAATTCACCACCCAAAAACTTCACCGAATTGTGCGCAGTCAGAAACGCCAAAAAATCCCAAAAAATCCCCGAAAATATCATGAAAATCCCCAAGATTTTAACCCAAAATTAATAAATTGGCACCAAAATTCACTAAAATGACCCCAAAAATTTGATTAAAAATTCACGGGGTTGATCCCGGTCAGAGACAGGGGAGGGGCACCCAAACCCCAAAGAAATCCCAAAAAAATCCCAAAAAAAACCCAGAAAAAATCCACTGTAAAATCCCAAAGATTTCACCCCAAAATTCATCAAATTCACCCCAAAAATTCCCCTAAAAATTCACTGGGTTGTGCACAGGCAGAGACACAAAAAAAATCCCAAAAAATCCCCGAAAATATTTAAAAAATCCTGAAGATTTTGCCCCAAAATTCATTAAATTGGCACCAAAATTCACTAAAAATTACCCCAAAAATTCCATTAAAAATTCACGGGGGTTGATCCCGGTCAGAGACAGGGGAGGGGCACCCAAACCCCAAAAAAATCCCAAAAAAAACCCCCAAAAAAACAAAAAAATACCCTTTAAAAATCCCGAAGATTTGACCCCAAAATTCACTGAATTCACCCCAAAATTTCACTTCAAAATTCACTGAGTTGGGCACAGTGAGGGACGGGTGAGGGACAACCAAAACCCCAAAAAATCCTAAAAAAAACCCAAAAAATCCAAAGATTTTCACCGATTTTCCGCCAATTTTCGCTCTTTTTTCCCCTCAGGTATCCCCAAGTGTGCCTAAATCCCAATTTTCACTGATTTTACCCCAAATTTTCACCCATTTTCTCCCAATTTTTGCCATTTTTTCCCTGTGCCCAGGTAACCCCCAAATCCCCATTTTTCACCCCAAAATCCCCATTTTTCACCCAATTTTCACGGGGTTTTTTGCGTTTATCCCCTCCCAGCCGTGCCCAGGTGTGCCCAGCTGTGCCAGCTGTGCCAGCCGTGACCCTCACCTGCTCCAGGGCCTCGGCCAGGTGTCTGTCCAGCCGCCCCTCGCGCTTGCGCAGTTTGGCGCTGTCCCACTGCAGCCCCTCCAGCGTCGTCCCCATCTCCAGAACCTTCGTCTCGCCGAGGTGGGCCTTGTCCTGCAGCTCGGCCAGCTGCACAGGGGACAGGGGACAGGTGAGGGACAGGTGAGGGACAGGTGACACCAAAGAAAACCCCAAAAATTGCCAAAAAAACCCAAAAATTCCACCCCAAAATTCACTAAATTGAGCCCAAAATTCCTGCAGAAGTGGCCTCGTCCTGCAGCTCGGCCAGCTGGGGACAGGGGACAGGGGACAGGTGAGGGGCAGGTGAGACAAAAAAATCCCCAATCCCCAAAAAGTTGCAAAAAACCCGAAGATTTCAGCCCAAAATTAAAAAAATTGACCCCAAAATTCACTAAATTGAGCCCAAAATTCACTGCAGAAATGGCCTCGTCCTGCAGCTCGGCCAGCTGG
Source organism: Ammospiza maritima maritima (assembly GCA_036010785.1). Lineage (NCBI taxonomy): Eukaryota > Metazoa > Chordata > Aves > Passeriformes > Passerellidae > Ammospiza > Ammospiza maritima. The sequence continues at coordinate 60,519 of JAYKTQ010000097.1, forward strand.
GACAGGTGACACGGGACAGGTGAGGGACAGGTAACATGGCACAGCTGGCATTGCACAGGTGACATGGGACAGGTGACACCAAAGAAAACCCCAAAAATTGCCAAAAAAACCCAAAAATTCCACCCCAAAATTCACTAAATTGAGCCCAAAATTCCCTGCAGAAGTGGCCTCGTCCTGCAGCTCGGCCAGCTGGGACAGGGGACAGGGGACGGGTGAGGGGCAGGTGAGACAAAAAAATCCCCAAAAAGTTGCAAAAAACCCGAAGATTTCAGCCCAAAATTAAAAAAATTGACCCAAAATTCACTAAATTGAGCCCAAAATTCCCTGCAGAAATGGCCTCGTCCTGCAGCTCGGCCAGCTGGGACAGGTGACACGGGACAGGTGAGGGACAGGTGACATTGCACAGGTGACATTAAAACAGGTGACGTGGCACAGGTGACACCAAAGAAAACCCCAAAAATTGCAAAAAAAACCCAAAAATTCCACCCCAAAATTCACTAAATTGAGCCCAAAATTCACTGCAGGAGTGGCCTCGTCCTGCAGCTGGGCCAGCTGGGACAGGGGACAGGGGACGGGTGAGGGGCAGGTGAGACAAAAAAATCCCCAAAAAGTTGCAAAAAACCCGAAGATTTCAGCCCAAAATTAAAAAAATTGACCCCAAAATTCACTAAATTGAGCCCAAAATTCACTGCAGAAATGGCCTCGTCCTGCAGCTCGGCCAGCTGGGACAGGTGACACGGGACAGGTGAGGGACAGGTGACATGGCACGAGTGACATAGGACAGGTGACGTGGCACAGGTGACACCAAAGAAAACCCCAAAAATTGCAAAAAAAACCCAAAATTCCACCTCAAAATTTAAAAAGTTGAGCCCAAAATTCACTGCAGAAATGGCCTCATCCTGCAGCTCAGCCAGCTGGGACAGGTGAGGGACAGGTGACATGGCACAGGTGACACCACAAAAAACCCCAAAAATTGCAAAAAAACCCGAAAATTTTACCCCAAAATTGAAAAAATTTTACCCCAAAATTGAAAAAATTGAGCCCAAAATTCACTGCAGAAATGGCCTCGTCCTGCAGCTGGGCCAGCTGGACAGGTGAGGGACAGGGGGACATGGCACAGGTGACACCACAAAAAACCCCAAAAATTGCAAACAAAAACCCAAAAATTTCACCCCAAAATTCAAAAATTTTACTCCAAAATTGAAAAAGTTGACCCCAAAATTTAAAAAATTGACCCCAAATTTAACTGCAGACGTGGCCTCCTCCTTCAGCTGGGCCAGCTGGGACAGGTGAGGGACAGGGGACATGGGACAGGTGACACAACAAAAAACCCCAAAAATTGCAAAAAAAACCCCGAAGATTTTACTCCAAAATTGAAAAATTTTACCCCAAAATTGAAAAAATTGACCCCAAAATTCACGGCAGAAGTGGCCTCGTCCTGCAGCTCGGCCAGCTGGGACAGGGGACAGGTGAGGGACAGGTGACACCAAAGAAAACCCCAAAAATTGCAAAAGAAACCTGAATATTTTACCCCTAAATTGAAAAATTTTACCCCAAAATTGAAAAAATTGAGCCCAAAATTCACTGCAGAAATGGCCTCGTCCTGCAGCTGGGCCAGCTGGGACAGGTGAGGGACAGGTGACATGGCACAGGTGACACCAAAGAAAACCCCAAAAATTGCAAACAAAAACCTGAAAATTTTACCCCAAAATTGAAAAATTTTACCCCAAAATTGAAAAAATTGACCCCAAAATTCACGGCAGAAGTGGCCTCGTCCTGCAGCTCGGCCAGCTGGGACAGGGGACAGGTGACAGGTGAGGGACAGGTGACATTGCACAGGTGACATGGGACAGGTGACAATGCACAGGTGACATTGCACAGGTGACATTGCACAGGTGACATTGCACAGGTGACAATGCACAGCTGGCATTGCACAGGTGACATGAAACAGGTGACATTGCACAGGTGACATGGGACAGGTGACATGGGACAGGTAACATTGCACAGGTAACATTGCACAGGTGACATTGCACAGGTGACATTGCACAGGTGACATGGGACAGGTGACATGGGACAGGTGACATTGCACAGGTGACATGGGACAGGTGACATTGCACAGGTAACATTGCACAGGTGACATTGCACAGGTGACATTGCACAGGTGACATGGGACAGGTGACATGGGACAGGTGACATTGCACAGGTGACATTGCACAGGTGACATGGAACAGGTGACATGGGACAGGTGACAATGCACAGGTGGCATTGCACAGGTGACGTGGCACAGGTGACACCAAAGAAAACCCCAAAAATTGCAAAAAAACCCCAAAAATTCCACCCCAAAATTCACTAAATTGAGCCCAAAATTCCCTGCAGAAGTGGCCTCGTCCTGCAGCTGGGCCAGCTGGGACAGGGGACAGGGGACAGGTGAGGGACAGGTGACATTGAACAGGTGACATGGGACAGGTGACATTGCACAGGTAACATGGCACAGGTGACATGGGACAGGTGACATTGAACAGGTGACATGGGACAGGTAACATTGCACAGGTAACATTGCACAGGTGACATTGCACAGGTGACATGGGACAGGTGACATTGCACAGGTGACATGGCACAGGTGACATTGCACAGGTGACATGGGACAGGTGACATGAGACAGGTGACATTGCACAGGTGACATTGCACAGGTGACATGGGACAGGTGACATGGGACAGGTGACATGGCACAGGTGACATGAGACAGGTGACATTGCACACGTGACATGGCACAGGTGACATTGCACATGTGACATTGCACAGGTGACATTGCACAGGTGACATGGAACAGGTGACCCCAAAAAAAACCCCAAAAATTGCAAAAAAAAACCCAAAAATTTCACCCCAAAATTTAAAACACCGAGCCCAAAATTCACTGAATTAACCCCAAAACTCAGCGAAATTCAAAAACTTCAAAATTCACTGAACTGATCTCAGTGAGGGACAGGGGAAGGACACCAAAAACCCCCAAAAATTCCCCAAAAATTCCCCAAAAAATCCCTAAAAATTGCGAAGATTTTACCCCAAAATTCACTAAAAGTCTCCAGGTGTGTCCAGGTAACCCAAAAATCCCCATTTTTCACCCCAAAATCCCATTTTTAACCCCAAAACTCTCATTTTTCACCCCAAAATCCCCCTTTTTAAACCTCAAAATCCCCATTTTTAACCACGAAACCCCCATTTTTCACCCCTAAATTCCCATTTTTCACCCCAAAATCCCCATTTTTCACCCAAATTTCACGGGGTTTTTTGTGTTGATCCCCTCCCAGCCGTGCCCAGGTGTGCCCAGGTAACCCCAAAACTGCCATTTTTCACCTCAAAATCCCCATTTTTCACCCCCAAATCCCCATTTTCCACCCCAAAATCCCCATTTTGAACCCCAAAATCCCCATTTTTCACCCAAATTTCATGGGGTTTTTTGTGTTGATCCCCCCCCCAGCCGTGCCCGGGTGTGCCCAGCTGTGCCCAGGTAACCCCAAAATCCCCATTTTTCACCTCAAAATCCCCATTTTTCACCCCAAAATCCCCATTTTGAACCCCAAAATCCCCATTTTTCACCCAAATTTCACGGGGTTTTTTGTGTTGATCCCCTCCCAGGTGTGCCCAGCTGTGCCCAGGTAACCCCCAAATTGCCATTTTTCATTCAAAATTCCCATTTTTTACCCCAATCTTCCCATTTTTCACCCCAAAATCCCCATTTTGAACCCCAAAATCCCCATTTTTCGCCCAAATTTCACGGGGTTTTTTGCGTTTATCCCCTCCCAGCCGTGCCCAGGTGTGCCCAGGTGTGCCCAGGTGTGCCCAGCTGCGCCCGGGTACCTCCAGGGCCTCTCTCTGGTGTTTCTCGTGCAGGTTCTGCGTCAGCTCCTGCAGCCTCCGGTGCTCCCTCAGCAGCTCCCGCAGCAGCTCCCGGCCGGGCTCCCCCAAATCCGCTGCGATTCCCAAACCAAAATCACCCCAAAATCACCAAATCTGCAAATTCTGAAGTTCCCACAAAATTCCCCCAAAATTCCCCAAAAAAATCCCGCAAAAAAAACCCCAAAAATTCCACGAAAATCCCACCAAAAACGGCCAAAATTCAAAATAATCCTCACAGAAAATCTCCAAATTATCGAATTCTAAAATTCCCACAGAATTCCCACAAAATACCCAAAAACTCCACAAAAATCCCACCAAAAACGGCCAAAAATCAAAATAATTCTCACAGGAAATCACACCAAATCCCAAAATCATCAAATTCCAAAATTCCCACAGAATTCCCAAAAAAATCCCGCAAAAAACCCCAAAAAAATTCTACAAAAATCCCACTAAAAACGGCCAAAATTAAAAAAAAATGCTCGCAGAAAATCACGCCAAAACCACAAAATTATCAAGTTTTAAAATTTCCAGAATTCCCAAAAATTCCTGGAAAAAACCTAAAAAATTCTACAGAAACCCCACTAAAAATGGCCAAAATTCAAAATAATCCTCACAGAAAATCACCCCAAAACCACAAAATTATCAAATTTTAAAATTTCCAGAGTTCCCAAAAAATTCCTGAAAAAAAACCCCAAAATTCTATGAAAATCCAACCAAAAACGGCCAAAATTCAAAATAATCCTCACAGAAAAATCCCCCAAAATCACAAAATTAACAAATTTTAAAAATCACACAAAATTCCCACAAATTCCTAAAAAAAACCCTAAAAATTTCTACAAAAACTCCACTAAAAATGGCCAAAATTCAAAATAATTTTCACAGGAAATCCCCAAATTATCAAATCTTAAATTTCTCTTAAAATTCCCACAAATTTCTGGAAAAAACCTAAAAAATTCTACAGAAACCCCACTAAAAACAGCCAAAATTCAAAATAATTCTCACAGGAAATCCCCCAAAATCACAAAAACAACAAATTTTAAAACTCACCGAGAATTCCCAAAAAACACCCAGAAAAATAACCCCAAAAATAGTACAAAAACCCACTAAAAATGGCCAAAATTCAAAAAAATCCACAGAAAATCACCCCAAAACCACAAAATTATCGGATTTTAAAATTTCCAGAGAATCCCCAAAAAATTCCTGAAACAAACCTAAAAAATTCTACAAAAATCCCACCAAAAAACGGCCAAAATGCAAAATAATCCTCACAGAAAATCACCCAATATCACAAAATTATCAAATTCTACAATTCCCACAAAATTCCCCAAAATTCCTGAAAAAAACCTAAAACATTCCACAAAAATCCCACCAAAAATGGCCAAAATTCAAAATAATCCTCACAGGAAATCCCCCAAAATCACAAAATTCTCAAATTTTAAAATTCACCGAGAATTCCCAAAAATACCAAGAAAAATAACTCTAAAAAATAGTAGAAAAACCCCACTAAAACCAGCAAAAATTAAAAAAAAAATCCACAGAAAATCACCCCAAAATCCCAAAATTATCAAATTTTTAAATTTCCAGAGAATTCCCAAAAAATTCCCGAAAAATTCCCGAAAAAAACACAAAAATTCTACAAAAATCCCACCAAAAACGGCCAAAATTCAAAAAAATCCTCACAGGAAATCCCCCAAAATCACAAAATTCTCAAAATTTAAAATTCACAGAGAATTCCCGAAAAAATCCTGAAAAAACAAAAACCAAAAAAATTGCAAAAAAGGCAAAAAAATTTTAAAAAAATTCCCAAAATTACTCCAAAATTCCACCAAAAGCAAAAATTCTCAAAAGACCCAAAATCCCAAAAATTTCAGCCAAAAATTCCACAAAAAAATTGCCACAAAAACCACCCTGAATTCCCCAAAAAATCCAAAAAAGCACCCGAAAATTCTCTAAAAATCCTCAAAAAATCAGCCCAAATTCCCACAAAAAGCCCCTAAAATCAGAAATTCTTAAAAGCCCCAAAAATTTTCACAAAAATCCCAAAAATTCCACAGAAATTCCACCCAGAAAGCCTCAAAAAATTCCTTTAAATCCACCCAAAATTCCACCAAAAGCAAAAATTCTCAAAAATCCCAAAATCTCAAAATTCCACCCAAAATTCCAGCAAAAATTGCCACAAAATTCCCCCAAAATCCAAGAAAATTCACCCAAAATTCCTCCAAAAGTCTGAGTGCCAGAACTGGCAAAAAATTCCAAAAATTTCACCCAAAAACGCCCAAAAATCCCCGAAAATCACCCAAAAATTGGGAATTACCAAACCCCAAATTCCCAGAAAATTCCTGGAAAAATTCCCAGATTTTCACAAAAACTCCACCAAAAGCAGAAATTCTCAAAAGCCCCAAAATGTTGAAAATTCCTGGAAAAAATCCTAAAAAATTCTCTCAAAATTCACCCAAAATCCCCAAAGATTCCACCCAAAAATGCTGAAAAAATTCCTTTCAATCCACCCCAACTTCCACCAAAAAATTTTCCCAAAAAGCTCAAGAATTCCACCAAAAATCAGGAAAAAAAATCAAAAAAATTCCAGAAAAAATCCCTGGAATTTTAAAAAACTCAGCAATAAAACTTAAAAAAAATCGCTCTGAAATCACCCAAAATTCCACCGAACGCAGAAATCCCCAAAAGCTCCAAAATGGCGAAAACCCCAAAAAATTCCACAAAATTCGCCCAAAATCCCCAAAAATTCCACCCGAAAACCCCGAAATCAAAAATCTTCATAAATTCACTTCAAATTCCTGCAGAATTTTCCCAACAATCAAAAAATCCTGAAAATTCCACCCAAAATTTTCACCAAAATTCTCACAAAAAAAAAAAACAAAAACCAAATTTCCCCAAAATTGGGGTCCCAGGTAACCCCAAAATCTCCATTTTTCACCCCAAAATCCCCATTTTGAACCCCAATTTCCCGGGGTTTTTTGTGTTCATCCCATCCCAGCCGTGCCCAGCTGTGCCCAGCTGTGCCCAGGGGTGCCCAAATAACCCAAAATTTGTATTTTTCACCCCAAAATCCCCATTTTGAACCCCAAAAATCCCCATTTTTCACCCCAAAATCCCCATTTTTCACCCAAATTTCACGGGGTTTTTTTCCTTTATCCCCTCCCAGCCGTGCCCAGGTGTGCCCAGGTGTGCCCAGCTGTGCCCAAACCCCCAAATTTTCACCCACTTTCTTCAAGTTTTTACCAATCTTACCAATTTTAGTCCTTTTTTCTCATTTTTTCTCCCCCAGCTGTGCCCAGGTAACCCCAAAATCGCCATTTTTCACCCCAAAATCCCCATTTTTCACCCAAATTTCACCGGGTTTTTTGTGTCCATCTCCTCCCAGCCGTGCCCAGGTGTGCCCAGCTGTGCCCAAACCCCCAATTTTCCCCAATTTCCCCCAAATTTTCCCACGTTCCCCCCATTTCCCTTCCCCATTTTCCTCAACATTTTCCCCAATTTTCCCCAATTTTTTTCCCCATTTTCCCTCCAGCTGTGCCCAGCTGTGCTTCCCGTGCCCACAGTGCCAATTTTTGGTGCTTTCAACCCCAATTTTTGGTGTTTTACCTCCCCAGCCGTGCCCAAAATCCCCATTTTTAACCCCAAAATCCCCATTTTTCACCCCTAAATTCTCATTTTTCACCCCAAAATCCCCATTTTCCCCCCAAATTCCCCGGGGTTTTTTGTGTCCATCCCCTCCCAGCCGTGCCCAGCCGTGCCCAAATAACCCAAAATTTGGATTTTTCAGCCCAAAAATCCCCATTTTTCACCCAAATTTCACAGAGTTTTTTTTCCTTTATCCCGTCCCAGCCATGCCCGGGTGTGCCCAGGTGTGCCCAGGTGTGCCAGCTGTGCCCAGGTAACCCCAAAATCCCCATTTTTCACCCCAAAATCCCCATTTTTCACCCAAATTTCACGGGGTTTTTTTCCTTTATCCCCTCCCAGGTGTGCCCAGCTGTGCCCAGGTGTGCCCAGCTGTGCCCAAATGACCCCAAATCCCCATTTTCCCCCCAAATTCCCCGGGGTTTTTTGTGTCCATCCCCTCCCAGCCGTGCCCAGCTGTGCCCAGGTGTGCCCAGGTGTGCCCAGCTGTGCCCAGGTAACCCCAAAATCCCCATTTTTCACCCCAAAATCCCCATTTTTCACCCCAATTTCACGGGGTTTTTTTCCTTTATCCCCTGCCAGCCGTGCCCAGGTGTGCCCAGGTGTGCCCAGGTGTGCCCAGGTGTGCCCAGCTGTGCCAGCCGTGCCCGTTTCAGGTACTCACGGTTGGCGCTCAGGTGCCCCCCCAGGTGCTGCAGCCCCCTCTGTGCCCGGCCCAGCGCCCCCCCCAGCCTGGCCACGGCCTCGGGGGCGAAGCCGAGCCGGGGCGGGGGAGGGGCCGCGGCCACGCCCTCCTCTGGCCCCGCCCACGCCTCTGCATGTAATTAAATATTCATTTATGCTAATTACAATGGATTCATGCAAATCACAAGCTGAAATTTCAATACATTCCAACGGATTTTCCACCTTAAAACGCTCTCAAAGCGCCCCGAAATCCCAAATTTCCTCCCCCGAAATTCCAAATTTTCCCATCAAATTCCCAAATTCCAACTTTTCCCCCCAAAATCCCAAATTTTCCCCCAAAATTCCCAATTTTTACCCCCAATAATCCAAATTTTACGCTAAATTTCCCAATTTTTGCCCCAAAATCCCAAATTTCCTCCCCCAAAATTGCAAATTTTCCCCTAAAATTCCCAAACTCCTGACTTTTCCCCCAAAATCCCGAATTTTTCCCCCAAAATCCCAATTTTTACCCCCAAAACCCCAAAATTTCCCCCTAAAATTCCCAATTTTTGCCCAAAATTCCCAATTTTTGCCCCAAAATCCCAAATTTCCGCCCCAAAAGCCCCAAAGGGCGAAGCTGAGCCGGGGCGGGGGAGGGGCCGCGGCCACGCCCTCCTCTGGCCCCGCCCACGCCTCTGCAAATCATTAAATATTCATTTATGCTAATTAGGAAGGGTTTATGCAGATTATAAGCTGAATTTTCAATGCAATTAAATGGAATTTCCACCTTAAAACGCTCTCAAAGCACCCCAAAATCCCAAATTTCCTCCCCCAAAATTCCAAATTTTCCCATCAAATTCCCAAATTCCAACTTTTCCCCCCCAAAATCCCAAATTTTCCCCCAAAAATTCCCAATTTTTACCCCCAAAATCCCAAGTTTTACGCTAAATTTCCCAATTTTTGCCCCAAAATCCCAAATTTCCTCCCCCAAAATTGCAAATTTTCCCCTAAAATTCCCAAATTCCGACTTTTCCCTCCAAAATCCCAAATTTCCCCTAAAATTCCCCATTTTTGCCCCCAAAATCCCAATTTTCCCCTAAAATTCCCCATTTTTGCCCCAAAATCCCAAATTTCCTCCCCCAAAATTGCAAATTTTCCCATCAAATTCCCAAACTCCTGAATTTTCCCCCAAAATCCCGAATTTTTCCCCCAAAATCCCAATTTTTACCCCCAAAACCCCAAAATTTCCCCCTAAAATTCCCAATTTTTGCCCCAAAATTCCCAATTTTTGCCCCAAAATCCCAAATTTCCGCCCCGAAAGCCCCAAAGGGCGAAGCTGAGCCGGGGCGGGGGAGGGGCCGCGGCCACGCCCTCCTCTGGCCCCGCCCACACCTCTGCAAATCATTAAATATTCATTTATGCTAATTAGGAAGGGTTTATGCAGATTATAAGCTGAATTTTCAATGCAATTAAATGGAATTTCTACCTTAAAACGCTCTCAAAGCGCCCCGAAATCCCAAATTTCCTCCCCCGAAATTCCAAATTTTCCCATCAAATTCCCAAACTCCTGAATTTTCCCCCAAAATCCCGAACTTTTCCCCCAAAATCCCAATTTTTACCCCCAAAATCCTAAATTTTACGCTAAAATTCCCAATTTTTGCCCCAAAATCCCAAATTTCCTCCCCCAAAATTGCAAATTTTCCCCTAAAATTCCCAAATTCCGACTTTTCCCTCCAAAATCCCAAATTTCCCCTAAATTCCCAATTTTTACCCCAAAATCCCAAATTTCTCCTACAATTCCCCATTTTTGCCCCCAAAATCCCAAATTTTCCCCTAAAATTCCCCATTTTTGCCCCAAAATCCCAAATTTCCTCCCCCAAAATTGAAAATTTTCCCCTAAAATTCCCAAATTCCCACTTTTCCTCCAAAACCCCAAATTTTCCCTGAAAATTCCCCAAAATTTTCCCCAAAATTGTGAATTTAGCACCCAAAAGGTTCAATTTCCCCCCAAAATCCCAAAATTCCCTCCAAACTCCTGAATTTTCCCCCAAATTCCCAAATTTCCCTTCCTAAAATTCCCAATTTTTCCCCCAAAATCCCAGAATTTCCCCCGAAAATTCCCAATTTTTACCCCAAAATCTCAAATTTCCCCCTAAAATTCCCAATTTTTACCCCAAAAATCCCAAATTTCCCCCTAAAATTCCCAATTTTTGCCCCAAAATCCCAAATTTTTCCCCCAAATTCCAAATTTCCTCCTAAAATTCCCCAAAAATCCCCAAATTTTCCACCAAAACCCCCAAATTTTCGGCCCAAATCCCCAAATTTCCCCCTAAAATTCCAACTCTTTTCCCCAAACCCCCAAATTTCCCCAATAAATTCAACTTTTTTTCTCAAATCCCCAAATTTTTTGCCAAAAAACCTCAAATTTCCCCTAAAATCCCCAAATTTTTGCCAAAAAACCCCAAATTTCTCCCAAAAATCCACAAATTTCCCCCCAAAATTCCAACTTTTCCCCCAAACCCCCCCAAATCCCCCATTTTTTTCCCCAAAACCCCCAAATTTCCCCCCAAAAACCCCAAATTTCCCCCAAAAATCCCATTTTTTCTCCCCAAAACCCCCAAATTTCCCCCCTAAAACCCCAATTTTCCCCCAAATTTCCCCCCAAATTTCCACCTAAAACCCCAAATTTTCCCCAAATTTCCACCTAAAACCCAAAATTTCCCCCCAAAAACCCCAAATTTCCCCAAAAATCCCATTTTTTCTCCCCGAAACCCCCAAATTTCCCCCTAAAACCCCAAATTTCCCCCCAAATTTCCCCAAATTTCCCCCTAAAATCCCAATTTTTCTCCCCAAAACCCCCCAAATTCCCCCCAAATTCCCCCCAAATTTCCCCCCCATTTCCGACCTCTCCTCTCCGGGGTTTCCTCGGGGGGGTCCTGGGGGGGGTCCCCGGGGGGGGGCGGGGCCGGCCCTGCCCCTCCCCCACCCCCGGCCCCGCCCCCGTCGCCGTCGCAGCGACGCAGCAGCGCCTGGACCTCGGCGTCCAGCTGGGGAGGAAAGGGTTAAAAATGGGTCAGGAACCACCAGAATTAACCCCAAAAAATCGGCAGGAAAAAAACCCCAAAATTGGAACCCAAAAAACCCCAAAATTGGAACCCAAAAAACCCCAAAATTGCCCCAAAACCAACCCCAAACCCACTCAAATCCAGCTGGGCAGCAAAGGGTTAAAAACGGCTCAGAAAGGGTTAAAAACCACCCCAAAAATCAGCAGGCAAAAAACCCCAAAATTGGAACCCAAAAAACCCCAAAATTGCCCCAAAACCAACCCCAAACCACTCAAATCCAGCTGGGGAGGAAAGGGTTAAAAACGGCTCAGAAAGGGTTAAAAACCGCACCAAAAATCGGCAGAAAAATCCCAAAATTGGAACCCAAAAAACCCCAAAATTCCCCCAAAACCAACCCCAAACCCCCTCAAATCCAGCTGGGCAGGAAAGGGTTTAAAAATGGGTTAAAAATGACCCCAAAAAATCCCAAAATTAATCCAAAAAAAAAGGGCAGAAAAACCCCAAAATTAGAATGCAAAAAACCCCAAATTACCCCAAAATTACCCCAAAACCAACTCAAATCCAGCTGGGTAGGAAAGGGTTTAAAAATGGGTTAAAAATGAGCCCAAAAAAACCCCAACCAATTGCCCCAAAACCAACCCAAACGAGAGGCAGAAAAATCCCCCAAATCCACTTCTGTTAACTGGGCAGCAAAGGGTTAAAAACGGCTCAGAAAGGGTTAAAAACCACCCCAAAAATCAGCAGGAAAAAACCCCAAAATTGGAACCCAAAAAACCCCAAAATTCCCCCAAAACCAACCCCAAACCCACTCAAATCCAGCTGGGCAGCAAAGGGTTAAAAACGGGTCAGAAAAGGTTAAAAATCACCCCAAAAATCGGCAGAAAAACCCCAAAATTGGAACCCAAAAAACCCCAAAATTCCCCCAAAACCAACCCCAAACCCACTCAAATCCAGCTGGGCAGCAAAGGGTTAAAAACGGGTCAGAAAGGGTTAAAAACCGCCCCAAAAATCGGCAGAAAAACCCCAAAATTGGAACCCAAAAAACCCCAAGACTCCCCCAAATCCGCTCAAATTCAGCTGAGAAAAAAAGGGTCAAAAATGGGTTAAAAAGAACCCAAAATTAACCCCCAAATTACCCCAAAAAAAACCAAAATTAGAACCCAAAAAAACCCAAAATTCCCCCAAAACCAACCCCAAATCCATTCACGTCCAGTTGGAGAAAAAAGGGTTAAAAGGGGCTAAAAATGGGTTAAAAACAACCCCAAAACCACCAAAATTAACCCAAAAAATCGGCAGAAAAACCCCAAAATTGGAACCCAAAAACCCCAAAATTGCCCCAAAACCAACCCCAAATAAGAGGCAGAAAAATCCCACCAAATCCACTTCTGTTAGCTGGGCAGGAAAGGGTTAAAAATGGGTCAGAAAGGGTTAAAAACCGCCCCAAAAATCGGCAGAAAAATCCCAAAAATTGGAACCCAAAAAACCCCAAAATTGGAACCCAAAAAACCCCAAAATTGCCCCAAAACCAACCCCAAACCCACTCAAATCCAGCTGGGCAGCAAAGGGTTAAAAACGGCTCAGAAAGGGTTAAAAATCACCCCAAAAATCGGCAGAAAAACCCAAAATTGGAACCCAAAAAACCCCAAAATTGCCCCAAAACCAACCCCAAACCCCCTCAAATCCAGCTGGGCAGCAAAGGGTTAAAAACGGGTCAGAAAGGGTTAAAAATCACCCCAAAAATCGGCAGGGAAAACCCCAAAATTGGAACCCAAAAAACCCCAAAATTGCCCCAAAAACCAACCCCAAACCCACTCAAATCCAGCTGGGCAGCAAAGGGTTAAAAACGGCTCAGGAACCAAAAAATCGCCCGGAAAAAAACCAAATTGGAACCCAAAATCCCCATTTTTCACCCAAATTTCACGGGGTTTTTCTCCTTTATCCCCTCCCAGACGTGCCCAGGTGTGCCCAGGTCTGTGCCAAACCCCCTCAGGTGTGCCCAGGTGTGCCCAGGTGCGTCTCACCTGTGCCCAGGCGCGGCTCACCAGGTGCAGGGTGGCATCATTGGTGGCAATCCCCATCCTCCACCCCAAAATCCCCATTTTTAACCCAAAATCCCCATTTTTAACCAAATTTTCCCGGGGTTTTTTGCGTTCATCCCCTCCCAGCCGTGCCCAGGTGTGCCCAGTTGTGCCCAGGTGTGTCTCACCTGTGCCCAGGCGCGGCTCACCAGGTGCAAGGGTGGCATCATTGGTGGCAATCCCCATTTTTAACCCAAAATCCCCATTTTTAACCCAAAATCCCCATTTTTCACCCAATTTTCCCGGGGTTTTTTGCGTTCATCCCCTCCCCGCCGTGCCCAGGTGTGTCTCACCTGTGCCCAGGCGTGGCTCACCAGGTGCAGGGTGGCATCATTGGTGGCAATCCCCATTTTCCACCCCCAAAATCCCCATTTTTAACCCAAAATCCCCATTTTTCACCCAATTTTCCCGGGGTTTTTTGCGTTCATCCCCTCCCAGCCGTGCCCAGGTGTGCCCGGGCGTGCCCAGGTGCGTCTCACCTGTGCCCAGGCGTGGCTCACCAGGTGCAGGGTGGCATCATTGGTGGCAATCCCCATTTTCCACCCCAAAATCCCCATTTTTAACCCAAAATCCCCATTTTTAACCCAAAATCCCCATTTTTAACCCAATTTTCCCGGGGTTTTTTGCGTTCATCCCCCCCCAGCCGTGCCCAGGTGTGCCCAGGTCTGTGCCAAACCCCCCCAGCCGTGCCCAGGTGTGCCCAGGTGCGGTACCTGTGCTCACCAGGTGCAGGGTGGCATCATTGGTGGCAATCCCCATTTTTAACCCAAAATCCCCATTTTTAACCCCAAAATCCCCATTTTTCACCCAATTTTCCCGGGGTTTTTTGCGTTCATCCCCTCCCAGCCGTGCCCAGGTGTGCCCAGGTGTGCCCAGTTGTGCCCAGGTGTGTCTCACCTGTGCCCAGGTGTGGCTCACCAGGTGCAGGGTGGCATCATCGGTGGCAATCCCCATTTTTTAACCCAAAATCCCCATTTTTAACCCAAAATCCCCATTTTTAACCCAAAATCCCCATTTTTAACCCAATTTTCCCGGGGTTTTTTGCGTTCATCCCCCCCAGCCGTGCCCAGGTGTGCCCAGGTCTGTGCCAAACCCCCCCAGCCGTGCCCAGGTGTGCCCAGGTGCGGTACCTGTGCTAACCAGGTGCAGGGTGGCATCATCGGTGGCAATCCCCATTTTAACCCAAAATCCCCATTTTTCACCCAATTTTCCCGGGGTTTTTTGCGTTCATCCCCTCTCCGCCGTGCCCGGGTGTGCCCAGGCGTGCCCAGGTGCGTCTCACCTGTGCCCAGGCGCGGCTCACCAGGTGCAGGGTGGCATCATTGGTGGCAATCCCCATTTTCCACCCCCAAAATCCCCATTTTTAACCCCAAAATCCCCATTTTTCACCCAATTTTCCCGGGGTTTTTTGCGTTCATCCCCTCCCAGCCGTGCCCAGGTGTGCCCAGGTCTGTGCCAAACCCCCCCAGCCGTGCCCAGGTGTGCCCAGGTGCGGTACCTGTGCTCACCAGGTGCAGGGTGGCATCATTGGTGGCAATCCCCATTCTCCACCCCAAAATTCCCATTTTTAACCCAAAATTCCCATTTTTAACCCAAAATCCCACCCCATTTTTCACCCAATTTTCCCGGGGTTTTTTGCGTTCATCCCCTCCCAGCCATGCCCAGGTGTGCCCAGGTGTGCCCAGGTGCGTCTCACCTGTGCCCAGGCGCGGCTCACCAGGTGCAGGGTGGCATCATTGGTGGCAATCCCCATTTTCCACCCCAAAATCCCCATTTTTAACCCAAAATCCCCATTTTTCACCCAATTTTCCCGGGGTTTTTTGCGTTCATCCCCTCCCAGCCGTGCCCAGGTGTGCCCAGTTGTGCCCAGGTGTGTCTCACCTGTGCCCAGGCGCGGCTCACCAGGTGCAGGGTGGCATCATTGGTGGCAATCCCCATTTTTAACCCAAAATCCCCATTTTTAACCCAAAATCCCCATTTTTCACCCAATTTTCCCGGGGTTTTTTGCGTTCATCCCCTCCCAGCCGTGCCCAGGTGTGCCCAGGTATAACCCAGGTGTGCCCAGGTGCGTCTCACCTGTGCCCAGGTGTGGCTCACCAGGTGCAGGGTGGCATCATCGGTGGCAATCCCCATTTTCCACCCCAAAATCCCCATTTTTAACCCAAAATCCCCATTTTTCACCCAATTTTCCCGGGGTTTTTTGCGTTCATCCCCTCCCAGCCGTGCCCAGGTGTGCCCAGGTATAACCCAGGTGTGCCCAGGTGCGTCTCACCTGTGCCCAGGCGCGGCTCACCAGGTGCAGGGTGGCATCATTGGTGGCAATCCCCATCCTCCACCCCAAAATCCCCATTTTTAACCCAAAATCCCCATTTTTAACCAAATTTTCCCGGGGTTTTTTGCGTTCATCCCCTCCCAGCCGTGCCCAGGTGTGCCCAGGTATAACCCAGGTGTGCCCAGGTGTGCCCAGGTGCGTCTCACCTGTGCCCAGGCGCGGCTCACCAGGTGCAGGGTGGCATCATTGGTGGCAATCCCCATTTTTAACCCAAAATCCCCATTTTTCACCCAATTTTCTCGGGGTTTTTTGCGTTCATCCCCTCCCCGCCGTGCCCAGGTGTGCCCGGGCGTGCCCAGGTGCGTCTCACCTGTGCCCAGAAGCGGTTCACCAGGTGCAGGGTGGCGTCGTCCGTGGCCTGGCGCTTCTCGAGCTTCTCGATCCTCTCGCGGAGCTCGTCCTCGCAGAGCTGGCGCTGCTCCAGGCGCTCGGCCAACTTCTTGTTCCGGAACTGCAGCACCTTCACGTCCATCTCCTCCTGCACAGGTGAGACACAGGTAAAATACAGGTGAGACACAACTTCTTGTTCCGGAACTGCAGCACCTTCACGTCCATCTCCTCCTGTGGGACAGGTGAGACACAGGTAAAATACAGGTGAGACACAACTGCTTGTTCCGGAACTGCAGCACCTTCACGTCCATCTCCTCCTGTGGGACAGGTGAGACACGGACAGGTGACACAGGTGACACAGGTGAGACACAGACAGGTGACACAGGTGACACAGGTGACACACGGACAGGTGACACAGGTGACACAGGTGACACACGGACAGGTGACACAGGTGACACAGGTGACACACGGCTGCTTGTTCCGGAACTGCAGCACCTTCACGTCCATCTCCTCCTGTACAGGTGAGACACAGGTATGGACAGGTGAGACACAGGTGACACAGGTGAGACAGGTGACACAGGTGAGACAGGTGACACAGGTGAGACACGGACAGGTGACACAGGTGAGACAGGTGACACAGGTGAGACACGGACAGGTGACACAGAGACAGGTGACACAGGTGACACAGGTGACACACGGCTGCTTGCTCCGGAACTGCAGCACCTTCACGTCCATCTCCTCCTGCACAGGTGAGACACGGACAGGTGACACAGGTGACACAGGTGAGACATGGACAGGAGAGACACAGACAGGTGACACAGGTGACACAGGTGACACACGGACAGGTGACACAGGTGACACAGGTGACACACGGCTGCTTGTTCCGGAACTGGAGAACCTTCACGTCCATCTCCTCCTGTGGGACAGGTGAGACACAGACAGGTGACACAGGTGAGACACAGACAGGTGACACAGGTGACACACGGACAGGTGACACAGGTGAGACACAGACAGGTGACACAGGTGACACACAGACAGGTGACACAGGTGACACACAGACAGGTGACACAGGTGACACAGGTGACACAGGTGACACAGGTGACACAGGTGACACACAGACAGGTGACACAGGTGACACACGGCTGCTTGCTCCGGAACTGCAGCACCTTCACGTCCATCTCCTCCTGCACAGGTGAGACACGGACAGGTGACACAGGTGACACAGGTGAGACATGGACAGGTGAGACATGGACAGGTGACACAGGTGAGACACAGGTGACACAGGTATGGACAGGTGACACAGGTGACACACGGCTGCTTGTTCCGGAACTGGAGAACCTCCACGTCCATCTCCTCCTGTGGGACAGGTGAGACAGCTGAGACAGGTGACACAGGTGAGACATAGACAGGTGAGACAGATACGGACAGGTGAGACACGGACAGGTGAGACACAGGTATGGACAGGTGAGGACAGGTATGGACAGGTGAGACACAGGTGAGACACAGGTATGGACAGGTGACACAGGTGACACAGGTGACACACGGCTGCTTGTTCCGGAACTGCAGCACCTTCACGTCCATTTCTTCCTGTGGGACAGGTGAGACACAGACAGGTGACACAGGTGACACAGGTGAGACACAGACAGGTGACACAGGTGACACAGGTGAGACAGAAGTATGGACAGGTGACACAGGTGAGACACAGGTATGGACAAGTGAGACACAGGTGACACACGGCTGCTTGTTCCGGAATTGTAACACCTTCACGTCCATCTCCTCCTGTGGGACAGGTGAGACACGGACAGGTGACACAGGTGAGACACAGACAGGTGAGACAGGGACAGGTGACACAGGTGACACAGGTGAGACACAGGTGACACACGGCTGCTTGTTCCGGAACTGCAGCACCTTCACATCCATCTCCTCCTGCACAGGTGAGACACAGACAGGTGACACAGGTGACACAGGTGAGACACAGACAGGTGACACAGGTGACACAGGTGACACACAGATATGGACAGGTGAGACACAGGTGAGACACAGGTATGGACAGGTGACACAGATATGGACAGGTGAGACACAGGTGAGACACAGGTATGGACAGGTGACACAGGTATGGACACAGGTGAGCTCCGGGGTGTTCTCCTGCACTGTGATCAACCTGACAGGTGAGGCACAGGTGAGACAAAGGTACGGACAGGTGACACAGGTGACACAGGTGACACAGGTGAGACAGACAGGTGGGACACAGCTTGTTGTTGTGGAACTGCAGCACCTTGAGGTCCCTCTCCCCCTGTACAGGCGAGCAAACAGGTGAGAACAGGTGAGGGACAGACAGGTGAGGGACAGACAGGTGAGGGACAGACAGGTAACACAGGTGTGACAGATGAGACAGACAGGTGTGACAGGTGAGACACAGACAGGTGAGGGACAGACAGGTGAGGGACAGACAGGTGAGGGACAGACAGGTGAGGGACAGACAGGTAACACAGGTGTGACAGATGAGACAGACAGGTGTGACAGGTGAGACACAGACAGGTGAGGGACAGACAGGTGTGACAGGTGAGACAGACAAGTGTGACAAGTGAGACACAGACAGGTGAGGGACAGACAGGTGACACAGGTGTGACAGATGACACAAACAGGTGTGACAGGTGAGACACAGACAGGTGAGGGACAGACAGGTGACACAGGTGTGACAGCTGAGACACAGGTGTGACACAGACAGGTGTGACAGGTGAGACACAGACACGTGAGACACAGACAGGTGAGGGACAGACAGGTGACACAGGTGTGACAGCTGAGACGCAGACAGGTGACCCAGGTGCGACAGGTGGCACAGGTGACCCAGGTGTGACAGGTGTGGCAGGTGGCACAGGTGGCCACAGGTGGCACAGGTGTGACAGGTTCTTGTTCCACACCTGCAAACTCTCCACGTCCATCTCGTCCTACACAGGTGAGGGGACAGCGCCCAGGTGTGCCCAGGTGTGCCCAGGTGTGCCCAAGTGTGTCCAAGTGTGCCCAGCTGTGCCCAGCTGTGTCCCAGGTGTGCCCAAGTGTGTCCAAGTGAGCCCAGGTGTGTCCAGGTGTGCCCCAGGTGTGCCCAGGTGTGCCCAAGTGTGCCCCAGGTGTACCCAAGTGTGCCCAGGGGTGCCCCAGTGTGCCCAGGTGTGCCCAAGATCCCAATTCTGGTTCTTTTAACCCCATTTTTTGTGTTTCACCTATCCCAGGTGTGCCTAAACCCCCAATTTTCTCCCAACTTTCACCAATTTTTGCCGTTTTTTCCCCATTTTTCCCTCCCAGGTGTGTCCAGGTGTCCCTAAGGCCCCGATTTTCACCCAATTTCTCCCAATTTTCACCAATTTTCCCCCAATTTTTGCCTTTTTTTTCCCCATTTTTCCCTCCCAGCTGTGCCCAGGTGACCCCAAATCCCCATTTTTCACCCCAAAATCCCCTTTTTTCACCCCAATTTCACGGGGTTTTTGGCGCCCATCCCTTCCCAGCTGTGCCCAGGTGTGCCCAGGTGTGTCCAGGTGTGCCCAAGTGTGGCCCCAGGTGTGCCCAGGTGTGCCCAAGTGTGCCCCAGGTGTGCCCAGGTGTGCCCCGGGTGTGCCCAAGTGTGCCCAGGTGTGCCCCAGATGCGTCCAGGTGTGCCCCGGGTGTGCCCCAAATGTGCCCAGGTATACCCAAAATACCAATTTTGGTGCTTTTAACCCCAATTTTTTTGTGTTTTACCTGTCCCAGGTGTGCCCAGCTGTGCCCAGCTGTGCCCAAGACCCCAATTTTGGTGCTTTTAACAGAAATTTTTGGTGTTTTACCTGCCCCAGCTGTGCCCAGGTAACCCCAAATCCCCATTTTTCACCTTAATTTCCCGGGGTTTTTTGCGCCCATCCCCTCCCAGCCGTGCCCAGGTGTGCCCAGGTGTGCCCAGCTGTGCCCAAGACCCCAATTTTGGTGCTTTTAACCCCAATTTTTGGTGTTTTACCTGTCCCAGCCATGCCCAGGTAACCCCAAATCCCCATTTTTCACCCCAAATCCCCATTTGTCACCCCAAAATCCCCATTTCTCACCCCAATTTCACGGGGTTTTTTGCGCCCATCCCCTCCCAGCCGTGCCCAGGTGTGCCCAGGTGTGCCCAGGTGTGCCAGCCGTGCCCTCACCGTGGAGCTGATGCCCCCCAGGCGCAGGGGCTCGATCAGCGTCGTCGGCGGCTGCTCCTCGCGGGGGGGGCGCTTCTCGGGGGGGCCCCCCCCGGCCTCGGGGGGTCCCCGCTTGGCCCCGACCCCGGCCATGGGAACCTGGGGAGAATTTGGGGGGTTTGGGGTCATTTTGGGGAGTTTTGGGGGATTTATTGTGATTTTTGGGGGGTTTTATGGGGATTTATTGGGATTTTTGGGGGATTTTTGGGGGATTTTTGGGGAGTCCCCGCTTGGCCCCGACCCCGGCCATGGGAACCTGGGGGGGAATTTGGGGGGTTTGGGGTCATTTTGGGGATTTTAGGGGATTTTGGGGGATTTATTGTGATTTTTGGGGGATTTATTGTGATTTTTGGGGGATTTATTGTGATTTTTGGGGATTTTATGGGGATTTATTGGGATTTTTGGGGGATTTTTGGGGGATTTTGGGGGGGCCCGCTTGGCCCTAACCCCGGCCATGGGAACCTGGGGGGGAATTTGGGGGGTTTGGGGTCATTTTGGGGATTTTAGGGATTTTGGGGAATTTATTGTGAATTTTGGGGGATTTTATGGGGATTTATTGTGATTTTTTGGGGGATTTATTGTGATTTTTGGGGGATTTTTGGGGGATTTTGGGGGGTCCCCGCTTGGCCCCGACCCCGGCCATGGGAACCTGGGGAGAATTTGGGGGGTTTGGGGTCATTTTGGGGAGTTTTGGGGGAATTATTGTGATTTTTGGGGGATTTTATGGGGATTTATTGGGATTTTTGGGGGATTTAATGCGATTTTTGGGGAATTTATTGTGATTTTTGGGGGATTTTTGGGGGGTCCCCGCTTGGCCCCGACCCCGGCCATGGGAACCTGGGGGGGAATTTGGGGGGTTTGGGGTCATTTTGGGGATTTTAGGGGATTTTGGGGGATTTATTGTGATTTTTGGGGGATTTTATGGGGATTTATTGGGATTTTTGGGGGATTTTTGGGGGATTTAATGCGATTTTTGGGGGATTTATTGTGATTTTTGGGGGATTTTTGGGGGATTTTTGGGGGGTCCCCACTTGGCCCCGACCCCGGCCATGGGAAGCTGGGGGAGAATTTGGGGGGTTGGGGTCATTTTGGGGATTTTTGGGGGATTTAATGTGATTTTGGGGGGATTTATTGGGATTTTTGGGGGATTTATTGTGATTTCTGGGGGATTTTTGGGGGATTTTTGGGGGGTCCCCGCTTGGCCCCGACCCCGGCCATGGGAACCTGGGGGGGAATTTGGGGGGGTTTGGGGTCATTTTGGGGATTTTAGGGGATTTTGGGGGATTTATTGTGATTTTTGGGGGATTTATTGTGATTTTTGGGGGATTTATTGTGATTTTTGGGGGATTTTTATGGGGATTTATTGGGATTTTTGGGGGATTTTTGGGGGATTTTGGGGGGGCCCGCTTGGCCCTAACCCCGGCCATGGGAACCTGGGGGGGAATTTGGGGGGTTTGGGGTCATTTTGGGGATTTTAGGGGGATTTATTGTGATTTTATGGGGATTTATTGTGATTTTTGGGGGATTTTTGGGGGATTTTGGGGGGTCCCCTCTTGGCCCCGACCCCGGCCATGGGAAGCTGGGGGGGAATTTGGGGGGTTTGGGGTCATTTTGGGGATTTTAGGGGGATTTATTGTGATTTTTGGGAGATTTTTGAGGGATTTATTGTGATTTTTGGGGGATTTTTGGGGGATTTATTGTGATTTTTGGGGGATTTTTGGGGGATTTATTGTGATTTTTGGGGGATTTATTGTGATTTTCGGGGGATTTTTGAGGGATTTATTGCGATTTTCGGGGCATTTTATGGGGGATTTATTGTGATTTTGGGGGGATTTTGGGGGGGATTTATTGTGATTTTTGGGGGATTTTTGGGGGATTTATTGTGATTTTCGGGGGATTTTGGGGAATTTATTGTGATTTTTGGGGGCATTTTGGGGGGTTCCCGCTTGTCCCCGACCCCGGCCATGGAAACCTGGGGCACAAATTTGGGGGATTTTGGGGATTTCTGGGGAAATTTTGTAAGATTATGGGGAGATTTTGGGGGAATTTCCGAGGATTTTGAGAAAATTTCGAAGCATTTGGGGCTGCCGGGAGAGATTGGATCGCTCCCGGCAACGAAATTTTCGGAGAATTTGGGGATTTTTGAACAAAAAAAAGTGACCTGAGTGTCACAAAATGGAATTGAGCAAATCAGATAAAGGAATTTGGGGCATTTGAGGCGAAATTTGGGCGAAATTTCAGCGATTTTTGGCCTTTTCAGATCTCAGGTGACAAAATGGCGGCGTGAGGGAACCGTGAGGGACGAGGGCGGGAAAGGAACTTCGGAGGGGCCCGGGAAGGCTTTGGGGGGTTTTAGGGGTGGTTTTGAAGGGATTTTGGGGCATTTTGGGTCGATTTCCAGCGATTTTGGGGCTTTTTTTGGGTTTTATTCAAGGGTCCGTCCCGCCCCCCCCCCCCAGAGCTCACCGGAGCCGGAGCCGCCGTCAGCTCCCCTCAGCGCTGACCACGCCCACCGCCAACTCTGATTGGCTGAATTTCCCCAAACCACGCCCCTACTCCTCCTTCTCCGCGCTCTGATTGGTTAAGATGTTTTGGTCCCGCCTCTGTCGCCATGGTAACGCGCGGGGGGGGGGATGGAGAGGCCGGCGGCTCTTAAAGGGGTAACGGGAGGCTCTTAAAGCGGCGATGGTAGCGCGGGGACTACAAACGGTTTTTTGGGAATTTTGGGGGAATTTTGGGGGAATTTTGGTGGATTTGGGGGTTTGGGCTGGAAATTGGGAAATTTGGGGAGATTTGGGTGAAAATTTGGGCGATTTGGGTGAATTTTTAGGAGGATTCTTTGGGAGGATTTGGGGCAATTTTTTGGGGAATTTGGGGTGAAAATTTGGGAAAGTTTTGGTGTTTTAGGGGAAATTTGCGGAAATTTGGGTGAATTTTTAGGAGGATTTTTGGAGATTTTTTTGATTTTTGGGGGGAAATTTGGGGAGGATTTTGTGGGTTTGGGGGATTTTGGGAGGATTTGGGGGAAACTTTGGGAAATTTTGGGAGATTTGGGGGGAATTTTGGATGAATTTTAGTGGATTTAGGGGTCTTGGGTGGAAATTGAGAAATTCGGGCTCAAAATTTGGGAAATTTTGGGCAATTTTGGGCGGATTTGTGGAAATTTCTGCAGATTTTGGGTGGATTTCAAGGAAATGTGGGTGAAATTTTAGATGAATTTTTAGGAGGATTTTGGGCGATTTTTGGGAGAATTTGGGACGACAATTTTGGCACTTTTGGTGATTTTGGGTGGATTTGGAGAAATTTTGGGG
The DNA here is from genome assembly GCA_036010785.1 of Ammospiza maritima maritima. Classification (NCBI taxonomy): domain Eukaryota; kingdom Metazoa; phylum Chordata; class Aves; order Passeriformes; family Passerellidae; genus Ammospiza; species Ammospiza maritima. The sequence goes on from JAYKTQ010000097.1 coordinate 84,033, forward strand.
GATTTTGGGGTGAATTTGGCTTTTTGGGGTGAAAATTTGGACGATTTTGGGAAATTTTGGGTGGAAATTTGGGCGATTTTGGGAGGATTGTGTTGATTTTTTTAGGAGGATTTTTTGGGAGATTTTTGCGTGGAATTTAGGGAGAATTTGAGTGAAAACACGGGAAATTTTGGGTGGATTTGGGGGAAATTCAGGTGAATTTTTAGAAGGATTTTTGGGGTAATTTGGGTGGAAATTGGGAATTTTGGGGAGATTTTAGGTGAAAATTTGGGCGATTTTGGGGGATTTTGGGTGGATTTGGGGGAAATTGGGGTGTATTTCTAGGATAATTTTTAGGAGAATTTTTGGAAATTTGGGGAGATTTTGGGTGAAAATTTGAGTGAAATTTTAGAGGATTTTTGAGAGATTTTTTGGGGAGTTTGGGGTAAAAATTTGGGAAATTTTGGGTGGAATTGGCGAAATTTGGGGGATTTTGGGTGAAATTGGCTTTTTTGGGTGAAAACTGGGAAATTTGGGGGAGATTTTGGGTGAAGATTTTGGGAAATTTTGGGTGGATTTGGGTGAATTCTGGGAGAATTTTCAGGAGGATTTTTGGGAGAATTTTTACAGAGAATTGGGGGTGAAAATTTGGGAATTTTTGGGGGATTTTGAGGAAAATTAGGATAAATTTTTGTGAGGATTTTTGGGAGATATTTTGGGGTAATTTGGGGAGATTTTTGGGGAAACTTGGGGGAATTTTTAGGAGGATTTAAGGCGTTTTTTGGGGGAATTTGGTGAAAATTTGGGCAATTTTGGGGGATTTGGGAAAATTTTTGAGGATTTTGGGTGGACTTGGAGAAATTTTGGGGGATTTTGGGTGAAATTGGCTTTTTTGGGTAGAAATTGGGGAATTTGGGGAGATTTTGGGTGAAAATGTGGGAAATTTTGGGGGAAACTTGGGTGAATTTCTAGGAGGATTTAAGGTGATTTTTAAGGGGGAATTTAGGGTGAAAATGTGGGAAATTTTGGGTGCATTTGGAGAAATTTCGAGATTTTTGGGTGGAAATTGGGAAATTTGGGGAGATTTGGAGTGAAAATTTGGACAATTTGGGGAAATTTTTGGAAATTTGGGGGGAAATTGGTGGGAAATTGGGTGAATTTTTAGGAGATTTTTGGGGGGAATTTTGGGGAAAATTTGGGAAGTTTTTGGGTGAAAATTTGGGGTGATAGTTTTGGGAAATTTCGGGTTGATTTGGGGAAAATTTTGGTGAATTTTGAGGAGGATTTTTGGGAGGATTTTAGGTGGAAATCGGGAAAATTGGGGAGATTTTGCGTGAAGATTTGGGAAATTTTGGGTGGGTTTGTGGAAATTTTTGAGGATTCTTGGGGGGATTTGGGGGAAATTTGGGTGAATTTTAAGGAGGATTGTTGGTTGGATTTTTGAAGATTTTTGGTATGCTGATGAGATGCTAATTAGGGTGGAATTACTGGGAAATTAATGGGGGAATTAAGTAAGGACAGGTGTGGTTTGGGCAGACCTGTACAGACAGTGAGGGCTCCAGGTGAGAGGCTCTGGTTAAGCCCAATTAGTGCTGCAGGCATGCAAATGAGATGCTAATTAGGCGGTAATTACATGCAAATTACACTCAGCTTAATGAGGAACAGGTGGGTGTGCCTTGGGGCTGGGCACTACCTGGGTCCCCAGGTGAGCTGGGCGGGTGAGCAGAACCCCGCCTCCAAATATGCAAATAAGACGCAAAGGAGATTCAAATGAGATGCAATTGGAGGTGAAACACAAAGGGGGCGGAGCTTGGGGCAGTCAGGTGGGTCTGGGATGTCCAGGTGAGCTGGGCAGGTGGGAACTCACTAAAAACCAAATGACAAGATGCAAATGAGGTACAAACACCGTGCAAATGAGATGCAAATGAGATGTGGGACGCCTGAGGGCACCAGTGGCCCTGCGGTCTCGCGAGATTTGGAGCGGCGCGAAGAGTGGGGAGGGGGGGAAAGGCGATGGGGAAGTCTCGCGTGAACGCCTACTGATAGAGACGTCACTCTCGCGAGATTTGCGTATAGAGCGGGAAGGAGGCGGGCTTGAGGGAAAAGCCTCAGGTCGTGGGGGTGTTCAAATCTCGCGAGAGTGCCAGCCGAGAAGCGGTACGATCTCGCGAGATGTCGTGTGGCGGGCGGGGCATGAGGGAGGCGGAGGAAGGCCTGAAGGAGGCGGGCGGGAGGGAGGGAGGGAGGAAGGCGGGGGCTCAAACACCGCCATAGCGCCCATAGGGAAGCGTCACAAACTCGCGACACTTCGCGTGTTGAGAGGGCGAGAAAGAAGAGGGGAGGGCTGAAGTCTCGCGAGAACGCCCATTCATTCTCACAGGGCTCTCGCGAGACTTGGTGTGCGGCGGAGAGCGTGAATCGGGGAGGGAGGAGAGAGATCTCGCGATATCGCAGTTTGACTCAAAGGAGATCTCGCGACATTTGGCGTGGCGGGAGGGCGGGAAGGAGGAGGAGGGCGTGGGCTGGAAAAAAAAAAGGAAAGGGAATCTCGCGAGATCGCAATGCGTGTCTAAATGGGAGATATCGCGAGATTTTTCCGTGGCGGCAGGGCTGAAAGGCGGAGCTTGGCGCGGGGTGAGGGTGGAGCTTGATCTCGCGAGATCCCCTCTCGTTTCATTGGGAGCTCTCGCGAGAGTTGAGGGGGAAGGCGGGAGGCGGGAGGAGCTGAGGGCGGGCAGGGGGTGAAGGCGGTGTGCGAGATCTCGCGAGAACGCCCATTGAGGGTAATTGCGCTAAAGCGAGAGCTGGGCGGGCGCGCTCGCCGCCGCCGCCATTTGCCGGCGTCTCCCCCTCAGAGTCGCGGACTTCATTTCCCGTGAGCCCTGAGAGACAAGGGGAGGAGGAAGAAAAAAAAAAGAACGAGAGGTCTCGCGAGATCGCAATGCGTCTGAATGGGAGATATCGCGAGATTTTCCCGTGGCGGGAGTGCTCTAAGGCGGAGTTTGCCCGGGGAGGAGCTTGATCTCGCGAGATCTCCCATTGAAACCAGCGGGATTCCCGCGAGATTTGAGGGGGGGCGGGTAAAGAGGAGGGCGGGAAAAGCGGGAGGAGCTAAGGGCGAGGGGGGGGAGGAGTGGCGAGATCTCGCGAGATCTTCCATTGAGTTTCATTGCGTTCTCGCGAGAGCTGGGCGGGCGCGCTCGCTTGGCCGCCGCCATTTGCCGGCGTCTCCCCCTCAGAGGCGCGGACTCCATTTCCCGTGAGCCCTGAGGGAGAAGAGGGGGGAGGAAGGCTCTGGGGGGGGTTTGGGGGTGCCCAGGGGGGGTCTCGGTGAAAGGGGGAGGGGGAAGCCGGCCGCCATTTGGCGGTGGAGGAGGAGCGGGCGGCGGAGCTCCCCTCCCCTCACGGCTCCGTGCCGTCCTTCCGCCTCCTCCTCCTCATCCTCCTCATCCTCCTCATCCCGGGAGGCGCCGGGAGCGGCGGGGAGCGAGCGGTAATGGGGGAGGGGCCGAGCTGTGGGGTGAGGGGGCTGGAATGGGTTTGGGGTCCCTGGTTTGGGTTTAGGGGCTGTGAGGGGTTTGGGGTCCCTGGTTTGGATTCAGGGCCTGTGAGGGGTTTGGGGTCCCTGGTTTGGGTTCAGGGGCTGTCAGGGGTTTGGGGTTCCTGGTTTGGGGTTTGGGTTCAGGAGCTGTGAGGGGTTTGGGGTCCCTGGTTTGGGTTCAGGGGCTGTGAGGGGTTTGGGGTTCCTGGTTTGGGTTCAGGGGCTGTGAGGGGTTTGGGGTCCCTGGTTTGGGTTCAGGGGCTGTGAGGGGTTTGGGGTCCCTGGTTTGGGTTTAGGGGCTGTGAGGGGTTTGGGGTCCCTGGTTTGGGGTTTGGGTTCAGGGGCTGTGAGGGGTTTGGGGTTCCTGGTTTGGATTCAGGAGCTGTGAGGGGTTCGGGGTCCCTGGTTTGGATTCAGGAGCTGTGAGGGGTTTGGGGTTCCTGGTTTGGATTCAGGGGCTGTGAGGGGTTTGGGGTCCCTGGTTTGGGTTTAGGGGCTGTGAGGGGTTTGGGCTCCCTGGTTTGGGGTTTGGGTTCAGGAGCTGTGAGGGGTTTGGGGTCCCTGGTTTGGGTTCAGGGGCTGTGAGGGGTTTGGGGTCCCTGGTTTGGGTTCAGGGGCTGTGAGGGGTTTGGGGTCCCTGGTTTGGGTTCAGGGGCTGTGAGGGGTTTGGGGTCCCTGGTTTGGGGTTTGGGTTCAGGAGCTGTGAGGGGTTTGGGGTTCCTGGTTTGGGGTTTGGGTTCAGGGGCTGTGAGGGGTTTGGGGTTCCTGGTTTGGGGTTTGGGTTCAGGGGCTGTGAGGGGTTTGGGGTTCCTGGTTTGGATTCAGGGGCTGTGAGGGGTTTGGGGTCCCTGGTTTGGGTTCAGGGGCTGTGAGGGGTTTTGGGTTCCTGGTTTGGGTTCAGGGGCTGTGAGGGGTTTGGGGTTCCTGGTTTTGGGTTTGGGTTCAGGGGCTGTGAGGGGTTTGGGGTTCCTGGTTTTGGGTTTGGGTTTAGGGGCTGTGAGGGGTTTGGGGTCCCTGGTTTGGGTTCAGGGGCTGTGAGGGGTTTGGGGTTCCTGGTTTGGGGTTTGGGTTCAGGGGCTGTGAGGGGTTTGGGGTCCCTGGTTTGGGTTCAGGGGCTGTCAGGGGTTTGGGGTCCCTGGTTTGGGTTCAGGGGCTGTGAGGGGTTTGGGGTTCCTGGTTTGGGGTTTGGGTTCAGGGGCTGTGAGGGGTTTGGGGTCCCTGGTTTGGGTTCAGGGGCTGTCAGGGGTTTGGGGTCCCTGGTTTTGGGTTCAGGGGCTGTCAGGGGTTTGGGGTTCCTGGTTTGGGGTTCGGGATCTCTGGTTTGGGATTTGGGGTCAGTTTGGGGTCCCTGGTTTGGGGTTTGAGGTCAGTTTGGGGTCCCTGGTTTGGGATTTGGGGTCCCTGCTTTGGGAGCAGGGCGTGTGAGGGGTTTGGGGTCCATGATTTGGGGTCTGGGCTCTCTGAGTGATTTGGGGTCCCTGGTTTGGGATCCGGGTCTCTGATGGGTTCGAGGCTTCTGATTTGGGGTCCCAGTTTGGGGTTTGTGGTCCCAGGTTTGGGGTCCCTGGTTTGGGGTTTGGGGTCTCTGGTTTGCAGTCCTTGGTTTGGGGTCAAGGCCTCTGATGGGTTTGGGGTCCCTGATTTGGGTTTGGGGTCTGTGCTTTGGGGTCAGGGGCTGTGAGGGGTTTGGGGTCCCTGATTTGGGATCCCTGGTTTGGGGTTTCGGGTCCCTGATTTGGGGTCAGGGTCTCTGATTTGGGGTCTCTGATTTGGGGTTTGGGGTCAGTTTGGGATCCCTGATTTGGGCTCCGTGGTTTGGGGTTCCAGGTTTGGGATTTGAGGTCCCTGCTTTGGGTTTGGGGTCAGGGTCTGCGATGGCTTTGGGGTCCCTGCTTTGGAATTTGGGGTCTCTGCTTTGGGGTCAGGGGCTGTGAGGGGTTTGGGGTCCCTGCTTTGGGGTCTGTGGTTTGGAATTTGGGGTCCCTGGTTTGGGGTCAGGGGCTGTGAGGGATTTGGGATCTCTGGTTTGGGACCAGGCCCTGTGAGATGTTTGGGGTCCCTGCTTTGGGGTCTCTGGTTTGGGGTCTTTGCTTTGGGGTAAGAGGCTCTGAGAGGTTTGGGGTCCCTGATCTGGGGTCCCTGCTTTGGGGTCAGGGGCTGTGAGAGCCTTGGGGTCCCAGGTTTTGGGTTTGGGGTCCCAGGTTTTGGGTTTGGGGTCCCTGGTTTGGGGTCAGTGGCTGTGAGGGGTTTGGGGTCCCTGCTTTGGGGTCAGGGCTGTGAGAGCCTTGGGGTCCCTAATTTGGGATTTGGGGTCCCTGGTTTTGGGTTGGGGTCCCTGCTTTGCAGTCACAGGTTTGGGTTCAGGGGCTGTGAGAGCTTTGGGGTCCCTGGTTTGGGGTTTGGGGTCCCTGCTTTGGGTTCAGGGGCTGTGAGAGCTTGGGGTCCCTAATTTGGGTTTTGGGGTCCCTGGTTTGGGGTTTGGGGTCCCTGCTTTGGGGTCAGGGGGTGGGAGGGGTTTGGGGTCCCTGGTTTGGATTTAGGGTCCCTGATTTAGGGTTTGGAGTCTCTGGTTTGGGGTCCAGATTTGGGGTTTGGGGTCTCTGATTTGGAATTTGGGGTCCCTGGTTTAGGGTCCCCTGGTTTGAGGTCAGGGGCTGTGAGGGGTTTGGGGTCCCTGGTTTGGAATTTGGGGTCCCTGGTTTGGAATTTGGGGTCTCTGGTTTGGGTTCAGGGTCTCTGGTTTGGGTTCAGGGTCTCTGATGGCTTTGGGGTCCCTGATTTGTGGTCCCAGGTTTGGGACCAGGGCTTGTGAGAGGTTTGGGGTCCCTGGTTTGGGGTTTGGGGTCTCTCGTTTGGGGTCCCAGGTTTGGGGTCAGGGGCTGTGAGGGGTTTGAGATCCCTGGTTTGGGTCCCTGGTTTGGGTTTGGGTCCTGCTTTGGGGTTTGGGGTCCCTGGTTTGGGTTTGGGGTCCCTGGTTTGGGGTTTGGGGTCCCTGGTTTGGGTTTGGGGTCCCTGGTTTGGGTTTGGGTCTCTGGTTTGGGTTTGGGGGTCCCTGGTTTGGGGTTTGGGGTCCCTGGTTTGGGTTTGGGGTCCCTGCTTTGGGGTCAGGGCCTGTGAGAGGTTTGGGGTCCTGGTTTGGGGTTTGGGTCCCAGATTTGGGGTCAGGTGCTGTGAGAGGTTGAGATCCCAGGTTTGGGGTCCCTGCTTTGGGGTTTGGGGTCCCTGCTTTGGGGTCCCTGCTTTGGGGTCAGGGCCTGTGAGAGCCTTGGGGTCCCTAATTTGGGGTCTCTGGTTTGGGGTCCCTGGTTTGGGTTTGGGGTCCCTGGTTTGGGGTTAGGGGCTGTGAGAGGTTTGGGGTCCCTAATTTCGGGTTTGGGGTCCTTGGTTTGGGGTCAAGGTCTCTGATTTGGGCTCCGTGGTTTGGGGTTTGGGGTCAGGGGCTGTGAGGGGTTTGGGGTCCCTAATTTGGGATCAGGGGTTTGGGGGTCCCTGGTTTGGGGTCCCTGGTTTGGAGTTAGGTGCTCTGAGGGGTTTGGGGTCCCTTGATTTGGGGTCTCTGGTTTGGGGTCCTGGTTTTGCATCATGGCCTGTGAGAGGTTTGGGGTCCCTGGTTTGGGGTTTGGGGTCTCTGGTTTGGGCTCCCTGGTTTAGAGTCGGGGCTGTGACAGATTTGGGGTCCCTGGATTGGAATTTGGGTTCCTGGATTGGAATTTGGGGTCCCTGGTTTGGGGTTTGGGGTCCCCTGGTTTGGGGTCTGAGGCTGTGAGAGGTTGGGGTCCCCAATTTGGGGTCAGGGATTTGGGGTCCCTGGTTTGGGGTCCCCAATTTGGGGTTTGGGGTCCCTGGTTTGGGGTCTCTGGTTGGGGTCCCTGGTTTAGAGTCGGGGCTGTGACAGATTTGGGGTCCCTGGATTGGGGTTTGGGTCCCTGGATTGGGGTTTGGGGTCCCTGGTTTGGGGTCCCTGGTTTGGGGTTTGGGTCTCTGGTTTGGGGTCCCGGGTTTGGGTTTGGGGTCGGGGTCTGTGAGGGCCCTTTGGGGTCCCCGTTTGGGCTTTTGGGTCACTTTGGGGTTTTTCATGTCCCCGTGTGGGACAGGTGCCCCTCCCAGCTGTGCCCAGCTGTGCCCAGGTGTGCCCAGGTGTGCCCAGGTGTGCCCAGCTGTGCCCAGGTGTGCCCAGGTGTGCCCAGGTGTGCCCAGGTGTGCCCAGGTGCCCCTCCCAGCTGGGCCCCAGGTGCCCCTCATTTGTGCCCAGCTGTGCCTAAACCCCCAATTTTCCCCCATTTTCACCAATTTTTACCCTTTTTTCATCTCCAGCTGTGCCCAGGTGCCCGCAGTGTCCCCAGGTGTGTCCCAGGTGTGTTTAACCCTTTCCTGTCCCAGGTGTGTTTAACCCTTTCCTCCCCTGTCCCAGGTGTGTTTAACCCTTTCCTCTCCATCTCTCACCTGTCCCAGGTGTGTTTAACCCTTTCCTCTCCATCTCTCACCTGTCCCAGGTGTGTTTAACCCTTTCCTCTCCATCTCTCACCTGTCCCAGGTGTGTTTAACCCTTTCCTCTCCTGTCCCCAGGTGTGTCCCAGGTGTGTTTAACCCCTCAGGTGTGTCCCAGGTGTGTTTAACCCTTTCCTCTCCATCTCTTACTTGTCCCAGGTGTGTTTAACCCTTTCCTCTCCTGTCCCAGTGTGTCCCAGGTGTGTTTAACCCTTTCCTCTCCATCTCTCACCTGTCCCAGGTGTGTCCCAGGTGTGTTTAACCCTTTCCTCTCCATCTCTCACCTGTCCCAGGTGTGTTTAACCCTTTCCTCTCCCTCCCCTGCCCCAGGACGCCCCCCCGGCCTCACCGGCACCGTGGAAGTGGAGTGTGAGGAGGAGGAGGAGGGCCCCGCGCACACAGGTGAGGCACAGGGGCACAGGTGACACGGGACAGGTGAGGGACAGGTGAGGGAGGCAAAAAATCCCCAGAAAATGGAAAAAATCCCGAAGATTTTACCCCGAAATTCACTGAATTGCGCCCAAAAATTCACTTAAAAATTCACTGAATTGGGCACAGTGAGGGACACCAGAAACCCAAAAAAAAAATCCCCCAAAAAATCCCCAAAAAATTCCCAAAAAATCCCAAAAAATCCCCCAAGAAATCCCCAAAAAATCCCCAAAATCCTGAAGATTTTACCCCAAAATTCATTAAATTGACCCCAAAAATTCACTTAAAAATTCACTGAGTTGGGCACAGTGAGAGACACCAGAAACCCAAAAAAAAATCCCCCAAAAAATCCCAAAAAATTCCTAAAAAATCCCCCAAGAAATCCCCAAAAAATCTCCAAAATCCTGAAGATTTTACCCCAAAATTCATTAATTGACCCCAAAAATTCACTTAAAAATTCACTGAATTGGGCACAGTGAGGGACACCAGAAACCCAAAAAAAAATCCCCCAAAAATCCCCAAAAAATTCCCAAAAAATCCCAAAAAATCCCCCAAGAAATCCCCAAAAAATCCCCAAAATCCTGCAGATTTTACCCCAAAATTCATTAAATTGACCCCAAAAGTTCACTTAAAAGTTCACTGAATTGGGCACAGTGAAGGACACCAGAAACCCAAAAAAAAAAATCCCCCAAAAAATTCCTAAAAAATCCCCCAAGAAATCCCCAAAAAATCCCCAAAATCCTGAAGATTTTACCCCAAAATCCATTAAATTTACCCCAAAAATTCGTTTAAAAATTCACTGAATTGGGCACAGTGAGGGACACCAGAAACCCAAAAAAAAATCCCCCAAAAAATCCCCAAAAATTCCTAAAAAATCCCCCAAAAAATCCCCAAAAATTCCTAAAAAATCCCCCAAGAAATCCCCAAAAAATCCCCAAAATCCTGAAGATTTTACCCCAAAATTCATTAAATTGACCCCAAAAATTCACTTAAAAATTCACTGAATTGGGCACAGTGAGGGACACCAGAAACCCAAAAAAAAAAAAAATCCCCCAAAAAATCCCAAAAAATTCCTAAAAAATCCCCCAAGAAATCCCCAAAAAAAATCTCCAAAATCCTGAAGATTTTACCCCAAAATTCATTAAATTGACCCCAAAAATTCACTTAAAAATTCACTGAATTGGGCACAGTGAGGGACACCAGAAACCCAAAAAAAAATCCCCCAAAAAATCCCCAAAAAATTCCCAAAAAATCCCAAAAAATCCCCCAAGAAATGCCCAAAAAATCCCCCAAATCCTGAAGATTTTACCCCAAAATTAATTAAATTAACCCAGAAAATTCATTTAAAAATTCACTGAATTGGGCACAGTGAGGGACACCAGAAACCCAAAAAAAAATCCCCCAAAAAATCCCCAAAAAATTCCCAAAAAATCCCCCAAGAAATCCCCCAAGACATCCCCAAAAAATCTCCAAAATCCTGCAGATTTTACCCCAAAATTCATTAAATTGACCCCAAAAGTTCACTTAAAAGTTCACTGAATTGGGCACAGTGAGGGACACCAGAAACCCAAAAAAAAAAAATCCCCCAAAAAATTCCTAAAAAATCCCCCAAGAAATCCCCAAAAAATCCCCAAAATCCTGAAGATTTTACCCCAAAATCCATTAAATTTACCCCAAAAATTCGTTTAAAAATTCACTGAATTGGGCACAGTGAGGGACACCAGAAACCCAAAAAAAAAATCCCCCAAAAAATCCCAAAAAAATTCCCAAAAAATCCCAAAAAATCCCCCAAGAAATCCCCAAAAAAATCCACAAAATCCTGAAGATTTTACCCCAAAATCCATTAAATTTACCCCAAAAATTCGTTTAAAAATTCACTGAATTGGGCACAGTGAGGGACACCAGAAACCCAAAAAAAAATCCCCCAAAAAATCCCAAAAAAATTCCCAAAAAATCCCAAAAAATCCCCCAAGAAATCCCCAAAAAATCCACAAAATCCTGAAGATTTTACCCCAAAATCCATTAAATTTACCCCAAAAATTCGTTTAAAAATTCACTGAATTGGGCACAGTGAGGGACACCAGAAACCCAAAAAAAAATCCCCCAAAAAATCCCAAAAAATTCCTAAAAAATCCCCCAAGAAATCCCCAAAAAATGTCCAAAATCCTGAAGATTTTACCCCAAAATTCATTAAATTGACCCCAAAAATTCACTTAAAAATTCACTGAATTGGGCACAGTGAGGGACACCAGAAACCCAAAAAAAAAAATCCCCCCAAAAAATCCCCCAAAAAATTCCCCAAAAATCCCAAAAAATCCCCCAAGAAATGCCCAAAAAATCCCCAAAATCCTGAAGATTTTACCCCAAAATTCATTAAATTGACCCCAAAAATTAATTTAAAAATTCACTGAATTGGGCACAGTGAGGGACACCAGAAACCCAAAAAAAAAAATCCCCCAAAAAATTCCTAAAAAATCCCCCAAGAAAAAATCCCCAAAAAATCTCCAAAATCCCGAAGATTTTACCCCAAAATTCATTAAATTGACCCCAAAAATTCACTTAAAAATTCACTGAATTGGGCACAGTGAGGGACACCAGAAACCCAAAAAAAAATCCCCCAAAAAATCCCCAAAAAATTCCCAAAAAATCCCAAAAAATCCCCCAAGAAATCCCCAAAAAATCCCCAAAATCCTGAAGATTTTACCCCAAAATTCATTAAATTGACCCAAAAATTCACTTAAAAATTCACTGAATTGGGCACAGTGAGGGACACCAGAAACCCAAAAAAAAAAATCCCCCAAAAAATCCCAAAAAATTCCTAAAAAATCCCCCAAGAAATCCCAAAAAAAATCCCCAAAATCCTGAAGATTTTACCCCAAAATTCCCCAAATTGGTCTCAGTGAGGGAGACTAAAAAACACTCCAAAAAAATAAAAAAAAAATCCAAAAAAACCCCCAAAATTGTGAAGATTTTACCCCAAAATTCCCCAAATTGTTCCCAGTGAGGGACAGGTGAGGAAGACCAAAAACTCCAAAAAAATAAAAAAAAAATCCCAAAAACCCCCAAAATTGTGAAGATTTTACCCCAAAATTCCCCAAATTGGTCCCAGTGAGGGAGACTGAAAAACCCCCCAAAAAATCCCCAAAAAATCCCCAAAAAACCCCAAAATTTTGAAGATTTTGCCCCAAAATTCCCCAAATTGGTCCCAGGGAGGGACAGGTGAGGGAGACCAAAAATGCCAAAAAAATCTAAAAAAAATCCCAAAAAACTCCAAAATTGTGAAGATTTTACCCCAAAATTCCCCAAATTGGTCTCAGTGAGGGACAGGTGAGGGAGACCAAAAACCGAAAAAAATCCAAAAGAAATCCCCAAAATTGTGAAGATTTTCCCCCAAAATTCCCCAAATTCGTCCCAGTGAGGGACACCAAAAAACACCCCAAAAATCCTAAAAAAATCCCCCAAAAAACCCCCAGATTGTGAAGATTTTACCTCAAAATTCCCCAAATTGCTCTCAGTGAAGGACAGGTGAGGGAGACTGAAAAACCCAAAAAAATTTTAAAAAAATCTCCAAAAAAACCCCAAAATTGTGAAGATTTTGCCCAAAAATTCCCCAAATTGGTCCCAGGGAAGGACAGGTGAGGGAGACCAAAAATGCCAAAAAAATCTAAAAAAAATCCCAAAAAACTCCAAAATTGTGAAGATTTTACCCCAAAATTCCCCAAATTGGTCCCAGTGAGGGACACCAAAAAACCCCCCCAAAAAAATCCAAAAAAAATCCAAAAAACCCCAAAATTGTGAAGATTTTGCCCCAAAATTCCCCAGATTGCTCCCAGTGAGGGACAGGTGAGGGAGACTGAAAAACCTTCCAAAAATCCTAAAAAAAAATCCCAAAAAAACCCCAAAATTGTGAAGATTTTACCCCAAAAGTCCCCAAATTGGTCCCGGAGAGGGAAACTTAAAAACCCAAAAAAAAAATTTAAAAAAAATCCAAAACAACTTCCAAAATTGTGAAGATTTTACCCCAAAATTCCCCAAATTGGTCCCAGTGAGGGAGACTGAAAAACCCTCCAAAAAATCCTAAAAAAATCCAAAAAAACCCCCAAAATTGTGAAGATTTTGCCCCAAAATTCCCCAAATTGGTCTCAGTGAGGGACAGGTGAGGGAGACCAAAAACCGAAAAAAACCCAAAAAAAATCCCAAAAACCCCAAAATTGTGAAGATTTTACCCCAAAATTCCCCAAATTGGTCCAAAAAATCCTGAAGATTTGACCCCAAAATTCACTGAATTGACCCCAAAATTTCACTTAAAAATTCACTGAATTGGGCACAGTGAGGGGCAGGGGAGGGACACCAAAAACCCCAAAACATCCCCAAAAAATCCCCAAAATCCCGGAGATTTCAGCCCAAAATTCCCGGAATTGATCCCAGTGAGGGACGGGGGAGGGGGAGAGGAGGGGGAGGGGGAGGGTCCTGCACACACAGGTGGGACACAGGGACAGGTGAGGGACAGGTGAGGGACAGGGGGGACACAGGGACAGGTGAGGGACAGGGGGGACACAGGGACAGGTGAGGGACAGGTGAGGGACAGGGGGGACAGGTGGGGGACAGGGGGGACACAGGGGACAGGTGGGACACAGGGGACAGGTGACAGGTGAGGGACAGGGGGGACACAGGGACAGGTGAGGGACAGGGGGGACAGGGGGGACACAGGGACAGGTGGGACACAGGGACAAGTGGGACACAGGGACAGGTGAGGGGACAGGTGGGACACAGGGGACGGGGTGGGACGCAGGGGACAGGTGAGGGGACAGGTGAGGGACAGGTGAGACACAGGTGAGGGGACAGGTGAGATACAGGTGAGGGGTCAGGTGAGATACAGGTGAGAGGACAGGTGAGACACAGGTGAGGGGACAGGTGAGGGGACAGGTGGGACACAAGGACAGGTGAGGGGACAGGTGAGACACAGGTGAGGGGACAGGTGAGACACAGGTGAGGGGACAGGTAAGACACAGGTGAGATACAGGTGAGGGGACAGGTGAGAGACAGGTGAGGGGACAGGTGAGATACAGGTGAGATACAGGTGAGACACAGGTGAGGGGACAGGTGAGATACAGGTGAGATACAGGTGAGACACAGGTGAGGGGACAGGTGAGATACAGGTGAGGGACAGGTGCGATACAGGTGAGGGGACAGGTGAGATACAGGTGAGGGGACAGGTAAGACACAGCTAAGGGGACAGGTGAGACACAAGTACAGGTGAGGGACAGGGTGGCACAGGTGGGACACCTGGGGAAGGTGAGGGGACAGGTGGGACACAGGTGAGGGGACAGGTGAGACACAGGTGAGACAGGTGAGACACAGGTGAGACAGGTGAGACACAGGTGAGGGGACAGGTGAGACACAGGTGAGACGCAAGTACGGGGACAGGTGAGATACAACTGAGGGGACAGGTGAGGGACACACAGGTGAGGGCACAGGTGGTACACAAGGACAGGTGAGACAGGTGAGACACAGGTGAGACAAAGGGAACAGGTGACGGGACAGGTGAGACAGGCGAGGTACAGGTGAGGGACAGGTGACACAGGCAGGTGAGGGGACAGGGACAGGTGAGGGAGGCAGGTGAGGGGACAGGTGAGACACAGGGCAGGTGGGACATGGGACAGGTGAGGGACAGGTGAGACAAAGGGTACAGGTGAGGGACAGGTGAGGGCCCTGCACACAGGTGAGACACAGGTGAGACACAGACAAGTGAGCCACAGGGGACAGGTGAGGGACACACAGGTGAGACACAGGGTGGCTGAGGAGACAGATGAGACTCAGGTGGGACAGGTGAGGCACGGGGGGGGGGGGACAGGTGAGGGGACAGGTGAGGAGGATGAGGGTTCTGCACACACAGGTGAGACATGGACATGTGGGACACAGGTGAGGGGACAGGTGAGATTCCCATGCACACAGGTGGGACAGGTGAGACACAGGTGGGACAGGTGAGACACAGGTGGGACAGGTGAGGGGACAGGTGGGACAGGTGAGGGGGACAGGTGAGGGGACAGGTGAGGAGGAGGAGGAGGGTCCTGCACACACAGGTGAGACCTAGGGAACAGGTGAGGGACAGGGACAGGTGAGGCACAGGTGACAGGTGAGACACAGGTGGGACAGGGACAGGTGAGACACAGGGACAGGTGGGACACAGGGATAGGTGAGACACAGGTGGGACACAGGGACAGGTGGGACACGGGGACAGGTGAGGCACAGGTGGGACACGGGGACAGGTGAGGCACAGGTGGGACACGGGGACAGGTGGGACACGGGGACAGGTGAGGCACAGGTGGGACACGGGGACAGGTGAGACACAGGTGTGACACAGGGACAGGTGAGACACAGGTGGGACACGGGGGACAGGTGAGGCACAGGTGGGACACGGGGACAGGTGAGGCACAGGTGGGACACGGGGACAGGTGAGGCACAGGTGGGACAGGGACAGGTGAGGCACAGGTGGGACACAGGGACAGGTGAGGCACAGGTGGGACACGGGGACAGGTGAGACACAGGTGGGACAGGGACAGGTGAGGCACAGGTGGGACAGGGACAGGTGAGGCACAGGTGGGACACAGGGACAGGTGAGGCACAGGTGGGACACGGGGACAGGTGAGACACAGGTGGGACAGGGACAGGTGAGGCACAGGTGGGACAGGGACAGGTGAGGCACAGGTGGGACAGGGACAGGTGAGACACAGGTGGGACACAGGGACAGGTGAGGCACAGGTGGGACACAGGGACAGGTGGGACACGGGGACAGGTGAGGCACAGGTGGGACACGGGGACAGGTGAGGCACAGGTGGGACACGGGGACAGGTGAGACACAGGTGGGACACGGGGACAGGTGGGACACAGGTGGGACACAGGGACAGGTGAGGCACAGGTGGGACACGGGGACAGGTGAGACACAGGTGGGACACAGGGACAGGTGAGACACAGGTGAGGCACAGGGACAGGTGGGACACGGGGACAGGTGAGGCACAGGTGGGACACGGGGACAGGTGAGGCACAGGTGGGACAGGGACAGGTGAGGCACAGGTGGGACACAGGGACAGGTGAGGCACAGGTGGGACACGGGGACAGGTGAGGCACAGGTGGCACAGAGGTGGGACAGGTGAATGGGAGGGGCTCAGCTGAGCCGGGACAGGTAAAGGGGACGCTCAGGTGAGGCCGGGGAGGCTCAGGTGTAACCCAGGTGTATCTCAGGTGTGCTCCAGGTGTATCTGAGGTGTGCTCCAGGTGTGTCCCAGGTGTAACCCAGGTGTGTCCCAGGTGTAACCCAGGTGTAACCCAGGTGTGTCCCAGGTGTGTCCCAGGTGTATCTCAGGTGTGCTCCAGGTGTATCTCAGGTGTGTCCCAGGTGTATCTCAGGTGTGCTCCAGGTGTGTCCCAGGTGTATCTCAGGTGTGTCCCAGGTGTGTCTCAGGTGTGTCCCAGGTGTGTCCCAGGTGTATCTCAGGTGTGTCCCAGGTGTAACCCAGGTGTATCTCAGGTGTGTCCCAGGTGTATCTCAGGTGTGGTCCAGGTGTGTCCCAGGTGTAACCCAGGTGTATCTCAGGTGTGCTCCAGGTGTGTCCCAGGTGTATCTCAGGTGTGTCCCAGGTGTGTCCCAGGTGTGTCCCAGGTGTGTAATTCCCTCTCTCACCTGCACAGGTGCTGTGGCTCAGGTGAGGCTGGGGGGGCTCAGGTGTGTCCCAGGTATCTCAGGGGTATCGGGTGTATCCCAGGTGTATCCCAGGTGTATCCCAGGTGTATCCCAGGTGTATCCCAGGTGTATCTCAGGTGTGTCTCAGGTGTGTCTCAGGTGTAACCCTGGTGTATCCCAGGTGTATCTCAGGTGTAACCCCGGTGTAACCCAGGTGTAACCCCGGTGTATTCCCCGTGCAGGTGCCGCAGCTCAGGTGAGGCTGGGGTTGCTCAGGTGTATCTCAGGTGTAACCTAGGTGTAACCCAGGTGTATCCCAGGTGTAACCCAGGTGTAACCCAGGTGTAACCCAGGTATATTCCCCGTGCAGGTGCCACGGCTCAGGTGAGACTGGGGTTGCTCAGGTGTATCTCAGGTGTAACCCAGGTGTAACCCAGGTGTAACCCCGGTGTAACCCCGGTGTAACCCAGGTGTATTCCTTGCGCAGGTGCCGCTGCTCAGGTGAGGCTGGGGTTGCTCAGGTGTATCTCAGGTGTAACCCAGGTGTATCTCAGGTATCTCAGGTGTAACCGCGGTGTAACCCAGGTGTATCTCAGGTGTAACCCAGGTGTAACCCAGGTGTATCTCAGGTATCCCATGTGTAACCCACGTGTATCTCAGGTGTAACCCCGGTGTATTCCCCGTGCAGGTGCCGCGGCTCAGGTGAGGCTGGGGTTGCTCAGGTGTATCTCAGGTGTAGCCCAGGTGTATCTCAGGTGTAACTCAGGTGTATCTCAGGTATTTCAGGTGTATCTCAGGTGTAACCCAGGTGTAACCCAGGTGTAACCCCGGTGTAACCCAGGTGTAACCCAGGTGTATCCCTCGTGCAGGTGCCGCGGCTCAGGTGAGGCTGGGGTTGCTCAGGTGTATCTCAGGTGTAACCCAGGTGTAACCCAGGTGTAACCCCGGTGTAACCCAGGTGTAACCCAGGTGTATTCCCCGTGCAGGTGCCGCGGCTCAGGTGAGGCTGGGGTTGCTCAGGTGTATCTCAGGTGTAACCCAGGTGTATCTCAGGTATCTCAGGTGTAACCCAGGTGTAACCCAGGTGTATCTCAGGTATCTCAGGTGTAACCCAGGTGTAACCCAGGTGTATCTCAGGTATCTCAGGTGTAACCCAGGTGTAACCCAGGTGTATCTCAGGTGTAACCCAGGTGTAACCCCGGTGTAACCCAGGTGTAACCCAGGTGTATTCCCTGTGCAGGTGCCGCGGCTCAGGTGAGGCTGGGGTTGCTCAGGTGTATCTCAGGTGTAACCCAGGTGTAACCCAGGTGTAACCCAGGTGTATCTCAGGTGTAACCCCGGTGTAACCGCGGTGTAACCCAGGTGTATCCCTCGTGCAGGTGCCGCGGCTCAGGTGAGGCTGGGGTTGCTCAGGTGTATCTCAGGTGTAACCCAGGTGTATTTCAGGTATCTCAGGTGTAACCCAGGTGTAACCCAGGTGTATCTCAGGTATCTCAGGTGTAACCCAGGTGTAACCCAGGTGTAACCCAGGTGTATCTCAGGTATCCCATGTGTAACCCAGGTGTAACCCAGGTGTATCTCAGGTATCTCAGGTGTAACCCCGGTGTAACCGCGGTGTAACCCAGGTGTATCCCTCGTGCAGGTGCCGCGGCTCAGGTGAGGCTGGGCCGCCCGGGCGCCCCCCCCCAGCATGAGGCGCCCCCTACCCAGCAGCCCCTGCGGCCGGGGGGGGGGGGGCGGCCCCGGGGCCCCCCCGCCCCACCCCCACCCTCCTCTGCACCCACAGGTGAGCGGGGGACGGGCGGGGGAGGGGGGGGACCCAAAAACGACCCGAAATGACCCAAA
Source organism: Ammospiza maritima maritima (assembly GCA_036010785.1). Taxonomy (NCBI): domain Eukaryota; kingdom Metazoa; phylum Chordata; class Aves; order Passeriformes; family Passerellidae; genus Ammospiza; species Ammospiza maritima. Next base: position 101,996 of record JAYKTQ010000097.1, read on the forward strand.
AAGGGCTCAAAAATCTGGCGCAAAATGAGCCAAAAACGGCCCAAAAATCACCCAAAAAATGGCCTCAAAACAGCCCCAAAATCCCCCCCAAAATTCTCACAAAATGGCCCAAAAATCTCCCCAAAAATGGCTCCTAAATCCCCCCAAATGGCCTCAAAATTAACAAAAAACGGCCCCAAAACGGCCCCAAAATCCTCTCAGAAATGGCCCAAAAATACCCCCAAAATTTCCCCGAAATCGCCCCAAAAAGGGTCCTAAAATCCCCCCAGAACGGCCCCAAAATTCTCTAAAAATGGCCCCAAAACAGCCCCAAAATCCCCCTTAAAATGACTCCAAAACAGCCCCAAAATCCCCCCAAAATTCTCACAAAATGGCCCCAAAAATCTCCCCAAAAATGGCTCCTAAATCCCCCCAAATGGCCTCAAAATTAACAAAAAACGGCCCCAAAATCCTCTCAGAAATGGCCCAAAAATACCCCCAAAATTTCCCCGAAATCGCCCCAAAAAGGGCCCTAAAATCCCCCCAGAACGGCCCCAAAATTCTCTAAAAATGGCCCCAAAACAGCCCCAAAATCCCCTTTAAAATGACTCCAAAACAGCCCCAAAATCCCCCCAAAAGTGACCCCCAAATTCTCAGAAAATGGCCCCAAAAATCTCCCCAAAAATGGCTCCTAAATCCCCCCAAATGGCCTCAAAATTAACAAAAAACAGCCCCAAAATCCTCTCAGAAATGGCCCAAAAATACCCCAAAATTTCCCCGAAATCGCCCCAAAAAGGGCCCTAAAATCCCCCCAAAATGGCCCCAAAATTCTCTAAAAATGGCCCCAAAACCCCCCCAAAAATGGTTCCAAAATTCTCTAAAAATGGCCCCAAAAATGGCCCCAAATCAGCCCAATAATGCCTCCAAAAGTACCCCCAAAACACCCCAAAAATCCCCCCAAAAATGACCCCAAAAATCCCCCCCCAAATGGTCCCAAAATTTCCTGAAAATGGCTCAAAATCCCCCCCCTCAAATGACCCCAAAACCCCCTAAAAACCCCTTATAAATCTCAATTTTTTTCCCCAAAATCCCCAAATTTTCTCCTAAAATCTCAGTTTTGTCTCCAAATTTCCCCTCAAACGTCCCTTCAAAATCTTCTCCAAAATTTATAATGTCCTGTCCAAGATTTTCTAATTCATTCCTTAAAATTCTTTAAGAAAACCCTTAAAAATCCCAATTTTTTCCTAAAAGTCCCCAAATTTTCTGCTAAAATTCTGAATTTTCCCCAAATTTCCAATTTTCTCCCCAAAATCTCCTTAGGATCCAAAATTCCCCTTCCAAAAGCCTAAATTTCCTCCCTAAAATCCCCCTATAAATCTCAATTTTTTTCCTAAATACCCCAATTTTTCTCCTAAATTCCCGAATTTTCACCCAAAAATTCCAATGTTTTCCCCAAATTTTCTAATTTTTCTAAAATTCCCAAATTTTCGCACAAATCTGTCACTTTCCAAACTCTCTCCAAACCCCTCTGAAAATACCCCCAAAATGGCCCCAAAACCCCTTAAAAATGCGCTGAAAAATCCCAAATTTTCTCTAAAATCCCTAAATTTTCTCCCCAAATCCCCAAATTTTCTCCAATTCTCCCAAAATCTTCTGAATTCACCCCAAATTTCCCATATTTTTCCCCCCAAACCCCCCAATATCCCCCCAGAAATCCCCTCAAAAATCCTCAAAATCCCAATATTTTCCTCAAAATCCCAAATTTTCTGCTAAAATTCTGAGTTTTCCCAAATTTCCAATTTTCTCCCCAAAATCTCCTTTAGGATCCAAAATTCCCCTTCCAAAAGCCTAAATTTCCTCCCTAAAAACCCACTAAAATCCCAATTTTTTCCTAAATACCCCAATTTTTTCCTAAATCCCCTAAGTTTTCACCCAAAAATCCCAGTTTTTTCCCCCAAATTTCTAATTTTCCCAAAATTCCCAAATTTTCCCACAAATCTGTCATCTTTTCTTCCCAAACTCTCTCCAAACCCTCTGAAAATACCCCAAAATGGCCCCAAAACCCCTTAAAAATGCCCTAAAAATCCCAAATTTTCTCCTAAAATCCCCTCCAAAATGGCCCCAAAACCCCCCTAAAACAAACCCCCAAATTTTTCCCTAAAAATCCCCAAATTTTCACCCAAAATCCTCAAAATTTTTACCAAAACCCTCAAAATTTTTCCCAACATTCCCTAATTTCCCCACAAAATTTCCAATTTTTTTTCCAAACCATCCCTAAAAACTCAAATTTCTGCCTTAAAACCCCTTTAAAAACCCATAAAAAATGCCCTAAAAATCGCTAATTTTTCCCAAAAAATCCAAATTTTCACCCCCAAAATCCCCAAATTTTCCCCAAATTTCTAATTTTTTCAAAATTCTCAAATTTCTTTCCAAAATTCCCAATCTTCCCTTCCAAACCTTCCCTAAGCTCTCAAAATTTCCCCCAAAATCCTTGAAAAAAAAAAAAAATCCCTAGGAATCCCAATTTTTTCCCAAAAAATCCCAAAATTTCACCCAAAAACCCCAAATTTTTTTTTTCCCCGAAACTTTGGAACTGCTCCCGAAATCCCCAGAACTCACCCCAAAATCCCCAATCTTCCCTTTCAATTGCCCCCAAAAATCCCAAATTTCCCCCTTGAAATCCCCCCTTAAAAACCTCAAATTTTCCCCTAAAAACCCCAAATTTTCCCCTAAAAACCCCAAATTTTCGCCGGAAAATCCCCAAATTTTGCGCCAAAATTGTGAATTTTTTTTTTTCTAATTTTCCCAAAACCCTCTGATTTTTATTTTTCCCCCCCAGGTGCCCTCGGGCAGGATGACCGGCTCAGCCCCGTCTCCCCCTCCTCATCCTCGGGGGGTTCCCCCCGGGCAGCCCTCCCCCCCCCCCGGGGGCCCCCCCCGAGGCCCCGCCCCCGCCCCTCCCCCGCCCTCCGAGGGCCCCCCCCGAGGGCCCCCCCGGCCCCCCCGAGCCCCCCTGGCTGTGGGAGAGGAGCCCGGCGAGATCGCGGAGCAAGCCAAGCACGTAAGGTTTAATTTGTACTGGTTTGTACTGGTTTGTACTGGTTTGTACTGGTTTGTACTGGGAGAGCATTGGGAGGGTGTTGGGGAGTGCATTAGGAATGCTTATACTGGTTTATACTGGGTTATACTGGGAGAGGAGCCCGGCCGAGATCGTGGAGCAAGCCAAGCACGTAAGGGTTAAATTATACTGGTTTGTACTGGTTTGTACTGGTTTGTACTGGTTTGTACTGGGAGAGCATTGGGAGCGTGTTGGGAGCGCATTAGGAATGGTTTTACTGGTTTATACTGGGTTATACTGGTTTATACTGGGCTATACTGGGAGAGGAGCCCGGCCGAGATCGCGGAGCAAGCCAAGCACGTAAGGGTTAAAATTATACTGGTTTGTACTGGTTTGTACTGGTTTGTACTGGTTTGTACTGGTTTGTACTGGTTTGTACTGGGAGAGCATTGGGATGGTTTGTACTGGGAGAGCATTGGGAACACATTGGGAGTGCATTAGGAATGGTTTTACTGGTTTATACTGGGTTATACTGGTTTATACTGGGTTATACTGGGAGAGGAGCCCGGCCGAGATCGCGGAGCAAGCCAAGCACGTAAGGGTTAATTTATACTGGTTTGTACTGGTCTGTACTGGTTTGTACTGGTTTGTACTGGTTTGTACTGGTTTGTACTGGTTTGTACTGGTCTGTACTGGTTTGTACTGGTTTGTACTGGTCTGTACTGGTTTGTACTGGTTTGTACTGGTCTGTACTGGTTTGTACTGGTCCATACTGGTTTGTACTGGTTTGTACTGGTCTGTACTGGTTTGTACTGGTCTGTACTGGTTTGTACTGGTCTGTACTGGTCTGTACTGGTTTGTACTGGTCTGTACTGGTTTGTACTGGTTTGTACTGGTTTGTACTGGTTTTCGCGGGGTTTTTTGCCCTAATTCCCGTTTTTTTCCCATTTTTTCTCACCTGTCCTGTCCCCGCCCCCTGCAGGAGGCCGAGGTGGAATTGCTGTGCAATCAATGGGATTTGCTGTAATATATTCAAATTAATTCAAATTAATTCAAATTTTGACATAAAAACCCCAAATTTTTTGCGATTTTCACGGGGTTTTTTGCCTTTATTCCCTTTTTTTTTCCTATTTTTTTGTCTCGCCTCTCCCTTTACCTGTGCAGGAAGCTGAGGTTGATTTGCTGTGAAATCAACGGCATTTACTCTAATATATTCAAAATTTATTCAAATTTTGAGATAAAAACCCCAAATTTTTTGCGATTTCCGCGGGGTTTTTTGCCCTAATTCCCGTTTTTTTCCCATTTTTTCTCACCTGTCCTGTCCCTGCCCCGTGCAGGAGGCCGAGGTGGAATTGCTGTGAAATCAATGGGATTTGCTGTAATATATTCAAATTAATTCAAATTTTGACATAAAAACCCCAAATTTTTTGCGATTTTCACGGGGTTTTTTGCCTTTATTCCCATTTTTTTCCTATTTTTTTGTCTCCCCTCACCCTTTACCCTTGCAGGAAGCGGAAGTGGATTTGCTGTGATATCAGTGCCATTTACTCTAATATATTCAAAATTAATTCAAATTTTGACATAAAAACCCCAAATTTTTTGCGATTTCCGCGGGGTTTTTTGCCCTAATTCCCGTTTTTTCCTATTTTTTCTCACCTTGTCCTGTCCCCACCCCGTGCAGGAGGCCGAGGTGGAATTGCTGTGAAATCAATGGGATTTGCTGTAATATATTCAAATTAATTCAAATTTTGACATAAAAACCCCAAATTTTTTGCGATTTTCACGGGGTTTTTTGCCTTTATTCCCATTTTTTTCCTATTTTTTTGTCTCCCCTCACCCTTTACCCTTGCAGGAAGCGGAAGTGGATTTGCTGTGATATCAGTGCCATTTACTCTAATATATTCAAAATTAATTCAAATTTTGACATAAAAACCCCAAATTTTTTGCGATTTCCGCGGGGTTTTTTGCCCTAATTCCCGTTTTTTCCTATTTTTTCTCACCTGTCCTGTCCCCACCCCGTGCAGGAGGCCGAGGTGGAATTGCTGTGAAATCAATGGGATTTGCTGTAATATATTCAAATTAATTCAAATTTTGACATAAAAACCCCAAATTTTTTGCGATTTTCACGGGGTTTTTTGCCTTTATTCCCATTTTTTTTCCTATTTTTTTGTCTCGCCTCTCCCTTTACCCGTGCAGGAAGCTGAGGTTGATTTGCTGTGAAATCAACGGCATTTACTCTAATATATTCAAAATTTATTCAAATTTTGAGATAAAAACCCCAAATTTTTTGCGATTTCCGCGGGGTTTTTTGCCCTAATTCCCGTGTTTTTCCCATTTTTTCTCACCTGTCCTGTCCCCGCCCCATGCAGGAGGCCGAGGTGGAGCACCGCGTGGCTGAGATGAAGCGCGAGGGCTTCTGGTCGCTGCGGCGCCTGCCCAAGGTGCCGGAGCCGGCGCGGCCCAAGGTGCACTGGGATTACCTGTGCGAGGAGATGCAGTGGCTGGCGGCCGACTTCGCCCAGGAGCGCCGCTGGAAGAGGGGCGTGGCCCGGAAGGTGACGTCGGGTGAAATTTGGGTGAAATTTGGGTGAAATTTGGGTGAAAATCGGGCGAAATTTGGCGAAATTTCGGTGAAAACGCGACAAAATTTGGGCGAGTTTTGGGCGGTTTTTTTGTCGCTGGGAGCGTTTGTGGTGGCATCTCGGGTGGGTTTGGACATGGGGAGAACCTGGCTCCTGACCCTGGGAACACCTGGGTGGAATTTGGGCTAAATTCGGGTGAAATTTGGGTGAAATTCGGGGGAAATTTGGGTGAAATTCGGGTGAAAATCGGGCGAAATTTGGCGAAATTTTGGTGAAAACGCGACAAAATTTGGGCGAGTTTTGGGCGGTTTTTTTGTCGCTGGGAACGCTTGTGGTGGCATCTCAGGTGGGTTTGGACATGTGGAGAACCTGGCTCCTGACCCTGGGAACACCTGGGTGAAATTTGGGTGAAACTTGGGTGAAATTTGGGTGAAATTCGGGTGAAAATTGGGTGAAAATCGGGCGAAATTTGGAGAAATTTCGGTGAAAACGTGACAAAATTTGGGCGAGTTTTGGGCGGTTTTTTTGTCGCTGGGAGCGTTTGTGGTGGCATCTCGGGTGGGTTTGGACATGGGGAGAACCTGGCTCCTGACCCTGGGAACACCTGGGTGGAATTTGGGTGAAATTCGGGTGAAATTTGGGTGACATTTGGGTGGAATTTGGGTGAAATTCGGGTGAAATTTGGGTGAAATTCGGGCGAAAATCGGGCGAAATCTGGCGAAATTTTGGTGAAAACGCGACAAAATTTGGGCGAGTTTTGGGCGGTTTTTTTGTCGCTTGGAACGCTTGTGGTGGCATCTCGGGTGGGTTTGGACATGTGGAGAACCTGGCTCCTGACCCTGGGAACACCTGGGTGGAATTTGGGTGAAACTTGGGTGAAATTTGGGTGAAATTCGGGTGAAAATTGGGTGAAAATCGGGCGAAATCTGGCAAAATTTCGGTGAAAACGCGACAAAATTTGGGCGAGTTTTGGGCGGTTTTTTTGTCGCTTGGAACGCTTGTGGTGGCATCTCGGGTGGGTTTGGACATGGGGAGAACCTGGCTCCTGACCCTGGGAACACCTGGGTGGAATTTGGGTGAAATTCGGGTGAAATTTGGGTGAAATTTGGGTGAAATTTGGGTGAAATTTGGGTGAAATTCGGGTGAAAATCGGGCGAAATTTGGCGACATTTTGATGAAAACGCGACAAAATTTGGGCGAGTTTTGGGCGGTTTTTTTGTCGCTGGGAACGCTTGTGGTGGCATCTCGGGTGGGTTTGGACATGGGGAGAACCTGGCTCCTGACCCTGGGAACACCTGGGTGGAATTTGGGTGAAATTTGGGTGAAATTTGGGTGAAATTTGGGTGAAATTCGGGTGAAAATTGGGTGAAAATCGGGCGAAATTTGGCGAAATTTCGGTGAAAACGCGACAAAATTTGGGCGAGTTTTGGGCGGTTTTTTTGTCGCTGGGAACGCTTGTGGTGGCATCTCGGGTGGGTTGGCATCACCTGGAGAAGCTCAGGCGACACTTGGGCAAAAATTGGGCAGAATTTGGCGGAGTTTTGGTGGAAATCGGAAGAAATTTTGGGTTTTTTTGGGTGTTTTTGGGGTTTTTTTTTGGGGTGATTTTTGCCCATTTGCGAGGTTGTGGTGGCATCTCAGGTGGGTTTGGACATGTGGAGAACCTGGCTCCTGACCCTGGGAACACCTGGGTGGAATTTGGGTGAAATTTGGGTGAAAATCGGGCGAAATTTGGGTGAAATTTGGGTGAAATTTGAGTGAAATTTGGGTGAAATTCGGGTGATATTTGGGTGAAATTCAGGTGAAATTCGGGTGAAATTTCGGTGAAATTTGGGTTAATTTTGGGTGAAATTCGGGTGATATTCGGGTGAAAATCGGGCGAAATTTGGGTGAAATTTGGGTGAAATTTGGGTGAAATTCAGGGGAAATTCGGGGAAATTCGGGTGAAAAGCGGGCGAAAATCGGGCGAAATTTGGCGAAATTTCGGTGAAAACGCGACAAAATTTGGGCGAGTTTTGGGCGGTTTTTTTTGTCGCTGGGAACGCTTGTGGTGGCATCTCGGGTGGGTTGGCATCACCTGGAGAAGCTCAGGCGACACTTGGGCAAAAATTGGGCAGAATTTGGCGGAATTTTGGTGGAAATCGGAAGAAATTTTGGGTTTTTTTGGGTGTTTTTGGGGTTTTTTTTTGGGGTGATTTTTGCCCATTTGCGAGGTTGTGGTGGCATCTCAGGTGGGTTTGGACATGTGGAGAACCTGGCTCCTGACCCTGGGAACACCTGGGTGGAATTTGGGTGAAATTCGGGTGAAATTTGGGTGACATTTGGGTGAAATTTGGGTGAAATTCGGGTGAAATTCGGGTGAAAATCGGGTGAAATTTGGGTGAAATTTGGGTTAATTTTGGGTGAAATTTGGGTGAAATTTGGGTGAAATTTGGGTGAAATTCGGCGAAATTTGGGTGAAATTTGGGTGAAATTTGGGTGAAATTCGGGTGAAATTCGGGTGAAAATCGGGTGAAATTTGGGTGAAATTTGGGTTAATTTTGGGTGAAATTTGGGTGAAATTTGGGTGAAAATCGGGCGAAATTTGGCTCCTGACCCTGGGTGGAGTTTGGTGAAATTTGGCCAAAAATGGGGCAAAAATTTGGGAGATTTTTTTTGTGAAGTTTTTTTGGGGATTTTCCGTGAATTTTCGGGGGATTTTTTTGGGTGGGGGATAATTTTGTGAATTTTTTGGGGGGGATTTTTTTGGGGGGATAATTTTGTGAATTTTTTGGGGGATTTTGGGGATAATTTTGTGATTTTTTTGGGGGATTTTTGTTTTTGGAATCCTTAAGCGAAGATTTGCGGTCAATTTCGCGAATTACGAATCAAAATCTTTGGAATTTTCGTGAATTTTTCTGGGATTTTTTTTGTGTTTTTTTTTTTTTTTGTTTTTGATTTTGGAGAATTTTTTGTGAAGTTTTTTGGGGATTTTCTGTGAATTTTCGGGGGATTTTTTGGGGGGGGGATAATTTTGTGAATTTTTTGGGGGATTTTGGGGATAATTTTGTGAATTTTTGGGGGGGATTTTTGTTTTTGGAATCCTTAAGTGAAGATTTGCGGTCAATTTCGCGAATTACGAATCAAAACCTTTGGAATTTTCGTGAATTTTTCTGGGATTTTTTTTGTGGTTTTTTTTTTTTTTTGTTTTTGATTTTGGAGAATTTTTTGTGAAGTTTTTTTGGGGATTTTCTGTGAATTTTAGGGAGATTTTTTTGGGTGGGGGATAATTTTGTGAATTTTTTGGGGGGGATTTTTTTGGGGGGATATTTTTGTGAATTTTTTGGGGGATTTTGGGGATAATTTTGTGAATTTTTGGGGGGGATTTTTGTTTTTGGAATTCTTAAGTGAAGATTTGTGGTCAATTTCGCGAATTACGAATCAAAACCTTTGGAATTTTCGTGAATTTTTCTGGGATTTTTTTTTGTGTTTTTTTTTTTTTTATTTTTGATTTTGGAGAATTTTTTGTGAAGTTTTTTTGGGGATTTTCCGTGAATTTTAGGGAGATTTTTTTGGGTGGGGGATAATTTTGTGAATTTTTTGGGGGGGATTTTTTTGGGGGGATAATTTTGTGAATTTTTTGGGGGATTTTGGGGATAATTTTGTGAATTTTTGGGGGGGATCTTTGTTTTTGGAATCCTTAAGCGAAGATTTGTGGTCAATTTCGCGAATTATGAATCAAAACCTTTGGAATTTTCGTGAATTTTTCTGGGATTTTTTTTTGTGTTTTTTTTTTTTTTTTGTTTTTGATTTTGGAGAATTTTTTGTGAAGTTTTTTTGGGGATTTTCCGTGAATTTTCGGGGGATTTTTTTGGGGGGGATAATTTTGTGAATTTTTTGGGGGGGATTTTTTTGGGGGGGGGATAATTTTGTGAATTTTTTGGGGGATTTTGGGGATAATTTTGTAAATTTTTGGGGGGGATTTTTGTTTTTGGAATCCTTAAGCGAAGATTTGCGGTCAATTTCGCGAATTACGGATAAAAACCTTTGGAATTTTCGTGAATTTTTCTGGGATTTTTTTTTGTGATTTTTTTTTTTTGTTTTTGATTTTGGAAAATTTTTTGTGAAGTTTTTTTGGGGATTTTCTGTGAATTTTAGGGGGATTTTTTGGGGGGGGGGGGGAAATTGTGAATTTTTTTTTTGGGATTTTTGTTTTTTTTGGAATCCTTAAGCGAAGCTTCGGGGCCAATTTACCGAACTTTGGGGTGAAATTCAGCGAATTCCGAATTGTTGGGGGGGATTTTCGCGGTTTTTCCTGGGATTTTTTCGCGGGATTTTTTTTTTTTTTTTTTTCCTGAATTTTTCCTCAATTTTTTTTGTTTTTGTTTTTTTTTTTGTTTTTTCATTCCCCGTCGCCTCACCTGTTGCGTCCCACCTGGGCGCAGGTGGTGCGGATGGTGATGCGGCACCACGAGGAGCAGCGGCAGCGCCAGGAGCGCGCCAAGCGCGAGGAGCAGGCCAAGCTGCGCCGCGTGGCCGCCGCCATCGCCCGCGAGGTGCGCCACTTCTGGAGCAGCGTCGAGAAGGTACCCGGGCACACCTGGGCACACCTGGGCACACCTGGGCGCGGCTGGGAGGGGATGAACAGAAAAAACCCCGCGGAATTTGGGTGAAAAATGGGGATTTTGGGGTGAAAAATGGGGATTTTGGGGTGAAAAATGGGGATTTGGCATTACCTGGGCACACCTGGGCACGGCTGGGAGGGGATACAGCAAAAAAACCCCGTAAAATTTGAGTGAGAAATGGGGATTTTGAGATGAAAAATGGCGATTTTGAGGTTACCTGGGCACACCTGGGCACACCTGGGCACGGCTGGGAGGGGATAAACAGAAAAAATCCCGGGAAATTTGGGTGAAAAATGGGGATTTTGGGGTGAAAAATGGGGATTTGGGGTCACTTGGGCACACCTGGGCATGGCTGGGCACACCTGGGCACGGCTGGGAGGGGATACAAAAAAAAACCCCGTGAAATTTGGGTGAAAAATGGGGGTTTTGGGGTAAAATTGGGGATTTGGGGTCACCTGGGCACACCTGGGCACGGCTGGGAGGGGATACAAAAAAAAAACCCCGTGAAATCTGGGTGAAAAATGGGGATTTTGGGGTTAAAAATGGGGATTTTGAGGTTACCTTGGCACACCTGGGCACAGCTGGGCACACCTGGGCACGGCTGGGAGGGGATAAACAGAAAAAACCCCGTGAAATTTGGGTAAGAAATGGGGATTTTGAGGTGAAAAATGGGGATTTGGCATTACCTGGGCACACCTGGGCACGGCTGGGAGGGGATACAGCAAAAAAACCCCGTGAAATTTGGGTGAGAAATGGGGATTTTGAGGTGAAAAATGGCGATTTTGAGGTTACCTGGGCACACCTGGGCACACCTGGGCACACCTGGGCACGGCTGGGAGGGGATAAACAGAAAAAATCCCGGGAAATTTGGGTGAAAAATGGGGATTTTGGGGTGAAAAATGGGGATTTGGGGTCACCTGGGCACAGCTGGGCACACCTGGGCACACCTGGGCACACCTGGGAGGGGATACAAAAAAAAACCCCGTGAAATTTGGGTGAGAAATGGGGATTTTGGGGTTAAAAATGGGGATTTTGAGGTTACCTTGGCACAGCTGGGCACACCTGGGCACACCTGGGCACGGCTGGGAAGGGATAGAGCAAAAAAAACCCCGTGAAATTTGGGTGAGAAATGGGGATTTTGGGGTGAAAAATGGGGATTTTGAGGTTACCTGGGCACAGCTGGGCACACCTGGGCACACCTGGGCACGGCTGGGAGGGGATAAACAGAAAAAACCCCGCGGAAATTGGGGTGAAAAATGGGGATTTTGGGGTAAAATTGGGGATTTGGGGTCACTTGGGCACAGGTGGGCACGGCTGGGAGAGGATACAGCAAAAAAACCCCGTGAAATTTGGGTGAAAAATGGGGATTTTGAGGTGAAAAATGGGGATTTTGAGGTGAAAAATGGGGATTTTGAGGTTACCTGGGCACACCTGGGCACACCTGGGCACACCCGGGAGGGGATACAAAAAAAAACCCCGTGAAATTTGGGTGAAAAATGGGGATTTTGGGGTGAAAAATGGGGATTTGGTCGATCAACGACCACCAATGAGGATTAGTGACCATCAGTGACCATCAGTGACCATCAGTGACCATCAGTGACCACCAATGACCATCAGTGACCACCAATGACCATCAGTGACCACCAATGACCATCAGCTGTCCATAACTTCCGCTCCCCACCCCCACACCCTCCCCAGATGTTCCTCACCAGTTCCTCACTGGTTCCTCGCTGATTCCTCATTGGTTCCTCACCGGTTCCTCACCCATTCCTCACCTGTTCCTCGTTGCTTCCTCACTGGTTCCTCGCTGATTTTTCATTGGTTCCTCACCCGTTCCTCGCTGGTTTCTCATTGGTTTCTCATTGGTTCTTCACCGGTTCCTCGCCGGTTCCTCACCGGTTCCTCACTGGTTCCTCACCTGTTCCTCACCCATTCCTCGTCCGTTCCTCATCGGTTCCTCACCAGTTCCTCACCCGTTTCTCATTGGCTTCTCATTGGTTCCTCACCGGTTTCTCATTGGTTCCTCACCCGTTCCTCGCTGGTTCCTCGCCAGTTCCTCGCCGGTTCCTCACCGGTTCCTCACTGGTTCCTCACCTGTTCCTCACCCGTTCCTCGCTGGTTCCTCATTGGTTCCTCATTGGTTTTTCACCGGTTCCTCACCCGTTCCTCACCCGTTCCTCACCGGTTCCTCACCGGTTCCTCACCGGTTCCTCACGGGTTCTTCATTGGTTCCTCACCGGTTCCTCACTGGTTCCTCACCGGTTCCTTATTGGCTCCTCACCCGTTCCTCATCGGTTCCTCACCGGTTCCTCACCCGTTTCTCATTGGCTCCTCATTGGTTCCTCACCGGTTTCTCATTGGTTCCTCACCCGTTCCTCGCTGGTTCCTCGCCAGTTCCTCACCGGTTCCTCACTGGTTCCTCACCTGTTCCTCACCCGTTCCTCGCTGGTTCCTCATTGGTTCCTCACCCGTTCCTCACCCGTTCCTCACCCGTTCCTCACCGGTTCCTCACCGGTTCCTCACCGCTTCCTCGCCGGTTCCTCACGGGTTCTTCATTGGTTCCTCACCGGTTCCTTATTGGCTCCTCACCGGTTTCTCACTGGTTCCTCACCCGTTCCTCACCCGTTCCTCGCTGGTTCCTCATTGGTTCCTCATTGGTTCCTCACGGGTTTCTTGCCGGTTCCTCACCGGTTCCTTGCTGGTTCCTCATTGGTTTCTCACCCATTCCTCACCTGTTTCTCACCAGTTCCTCATTGGTTCCTCATTGGTTCTTCACCGGTTCCTCACTGGTTCCTCGTGGGTTCCTCACCCGTTCCTCACCGGTTCCTCACCCGTTCCTCATCTGTTCCTCATTGGTTCCTCACCGGTTCCTCACCCGTTCCTCATTGGTTCCTCACTGGTTCCTCAGCGGTTCCTCATTGGTTCCTCACCGGTTCCTCACCCGTTCCTCACCCGTTCCTCATCGGTTCCTCACCGGTTCCTCACCCGTTTCTCATTGGCTTCTCATTGGTTCCTCACCGGTTTCTCATTGGTTCCTCACCCGTTCCTCGCTGGTTCCTCGCCAGTTCCTCGCCGGTTCCTCACCGGTTCCTCACTGGTTCCTCACCTGTTCCTCACCCGTTCCTCGCTGGTTCCTCATTGGTTCCTCATTGGTTTTTCACCGGTTCCTCACCCGTTCCTCACCCGTTCCTCACCGGTTCCTCACCGGTTCCTCACCGGTTCCTCACGGGTTCTTCATTGGTTCCTCACCGGTTCCTCACCGGTTCCTCACCGGTTCCTTATTGGCTCCTCACCGGTTCCTCACTGGTTCCTCACCGGTTCCTCACCCGTTCCTCACCCGTTCCTCATCGGTTCCTCACCGGTTCCTCACCCGTTTCTCATTGGCTCCTCATTGGTTCCTCACCGGTTTCTCATTGGTTCCTCACCCGTTCCTCGCTGGTTCCTCGCCAGTTCCTCACCGGTTCCTCACTGGTTCCTCACCTGTTCCTCACCCGTTCCTCGCTGGTTCCTCATTGGTTCCTCACCGGTTCCTCACCCGTTCCTCACCCGTTCCTCACCGGTTCCTCACCGGTTCCTCACCGCTTCCTCGCCGGTTCCTCACGGGTTCTTCATTGGTTCCTCACCGGTTCCTTATTGGCTCCTCACCGGTTTCTCACTGGTTCCTCACCCGTTCCTCACCCGTTCCTCGCTGGTTCCTCATTGGTTCCTCATTGGTTCCTCACGGGTTTCTTGCCGGTTCCTCACCGGTTCCTTGCTGGTTCCTCATTGGTTTCTCACCCATTCCTCACCTGTTTCTCACCAGTTCCTCATTGGTTCCTCATTGGTTCTTCACCGGTTCCTCACTGGTTCCTCGTGGGTTCCTCACCCGTTCCTCACCGGTTCCTCACCCGTTCCTCATCTGTTCCTCATTGGTTCCTCACCGGTTCCTCACCCGTTCCTCATTGGTTCCTCACTGGTTCCTCAGCGGTTCCTCATTGGTTCCTCACCCGTTCCTCACCGGTTCCTCACCCGTTTCTCGCTGGTTCCTCACCGGTTCCTCATTGGTTCTTCACCGGTTCCTCATGGGTTCCTTGCCGGTTCCTCACCCGTTCCTCACCGGTTCCTCATTGGTTTCTCACTGGTTCCTCATTGGTTCCTCACCGGTTCCTCACCGGTTCCTCACCCGTTCCTCACCTGTTCCTCACCGGCTCCTCATTGGTTCCTCACCCGTTCCTCGTGGGTTCCTCATTGGTTTCTCACCGGTTTCTCACGGGTTCCTCACTGGTTCCTCACCGCTTCCTCACCCGTTCTTCATCTGTTTCTCATTGGTTCCTCACCGGTTCCTCACCGGTTCCTCATTGGTTCCTCACCGGTTCCTCATTGGTTCTTCACCGGTTCCTCATTGGTTCCTCACGGGTTTCTTGCCGGTTCCTCACCGGTTCCTTGCTGGTTCCTCATTGGTTTCTCACCCATTCCTCACCTGTTCCTCACCGGTTCCTTATTGGCTCCTCACCGGTTCCTCACTGGTTCCTCACCGGTTCCTCACCCGTTCCTCACCCGTTCCTCATCGGTTCCTCACCGGTTCCTCACCCGTTTCTCATTGGCTCCTCATTGGTTCCTCACCGGTTTCTCATTGGTTCCTCACCCATTCCTCGCTGGTTCCTCGCCAGTTCCTCGCCGGTTCCTCACCCGTTCCTCACCGGTTCCTCACCGGTTCCTCACCGGTCCGTCACCGCTTCCTCGCCGGTTCCTCACGGGTTCTTCATTGGTTCCTCACCGGTTCCTTATTGGCTCCTCACCGGTTCCTCACTGGTTCCTCACCGGTTCCTCACCCGTTCCTCGCTGGTTCCTCACCTGTTCCTCGCTGGTTCCTCACCGGTTCCTCACCCATTCCGCATTGGTTCCTCACCCGTTCCTCGCTGGTTCCTCACCGGTTCCTCATTGGTTCCTCACGGGTTTCTTGCCGGTTCCTCACCGGTTCCTTACTGGTTCCTCATTGGTTTCTCACCCATTCCTCACCTGTTCCTCACCGGTTCCTCATTGGCTCCTCACTGGTTCCTCATTGGTTCCTCATTGGTTCTTCACCGGTTCCTCACTGGTTCCTCGTGGGTTCCTCACCCGTTCCTCACCGGTTCCTCACCCGTTCCTCATTTGTTCCTCATTGGTTCCTCACTGGTTCCTCACCCGTTCCTCATCTGTTCCTCATTGGTTCCTCACTGGTTCCTCACCCGTTCCTCATTGGTTCCTCACTGGTTCCTCAGCGGTTCCTCATTGGTTCCTCGCCGGTTCCTCATTGGTTCCTCACCCGTTCCTCACCGGTTCCTCACCCGTTTCTCGCCAGTTCCTCACCGGTTCCTCATTGGTTCTTCACCGGTTCCTCACGGGTTCCTTGCCGGTTTCTCACCCGTTCCTCACCGGTTCCTCATTGGTTTCTCACCGGTTCCTCATTGGTTCCTCACCGGTTCCTCACCGGTTCCTCACCTGTTCCTCACCAGTTCCTCACCCGTTCCTCACCGGTTCCTCACCCGTTCCTCATCTGTTCCTCATTGGTTCCTCACCGGTTCCTCACCGGTTCCTCATTGGTTCTTCACCGGTTCCTCATTGGTTCCTCACCGGTTCCTCACCGGTTCCTCACTGGTTCCTCACCTGTTCCTAACCGGTTCCTCATGGGTTCCTCACGGGTTCCTGGCCGGTTCCTCACGGGTTCCTGGCCGTGCCCCGTCCAGGTGGTGCAGTTCAAGCAGCAGTCGCGGCTGGAGGAGAAGCGCAAGAAGGCGCTGGACCTGCAGCTGGACTTCATCGTGGGCCAGACCGAGCGCTACTCGCACCTGCTCAGCCGCAGCCTCAACGCGCCCCGGCCGCGCCCCGGCGCCCTCGCCCGCCCAGGTGGGACCTCCAAAACCCCCGCCAGGGGTCTGGGGGCATCTCAGAGGGGTTTGGTGGCATCTCAATGTGGTTTGGTGGGATCTCAGAGGGGTTTGGTGGCATCTCAGAGGGGTTTGGTGGGATCTCCATGGGGTTTGGTGGGATCTCCATGGGGTTTGGTGGCATCTCAATGTGGTTTGGTGGGATCTCCATGGGGTTTGGTGGGATCTCCATGGGGTTTGGTGGGATCTCAGAGGGTTTGGTGGGATCTCAGAGGAGTTTGGTGGGATCTCCATGGGGTTTGGTGGGATCTCGGGGGGTTTGGTGGCATCTCAATGTGGTTTGGTGGGATCTCAGAGAGGTTTGGTGGGATCTCCATGGGGTTTAGTGGGATCTCAGAGGGGTTTGGTGGGATCTCAGAGGGTTTGGTGGGATCTCAGAGGGTTTGGTGGGATCTCAGAGGGTTTGGTGGGATCTCAGGGGGGTTTGGTGGCATCTCAGGGGGGTTTGGTGGCATCTCAATGTGGTTTGGTGGGATCTCAGAGGGGTTTGGTGGCATCTCAATGTGGTTTGGTGGGATCTCCATGGGGTTTGGTGGGATCTCCATGGGGTTTGGTGGGATCTCAGAGGGGTTTGGTGGGATCTCAGAGGGTTTGGTGGGATCTCAGAGGAGTTTGGTGGGATCTCAGAGGCGTTTGGTGGGATCTCCATGGGGTTTGGTGGGATCTCGGGGGGGTTTAGTGGGATCTCAGAGGGGTGTGGTGGGATCTCAGAGGGGTTTGGTGGGATCTCAGAGGGTTTGGTGGGATCTCGGGGGGGTTTGGTGGCATCTCAGGGGGTTTGGTGGCATCTCAGGGGGGTTTGGTGGCATCTCGGGGGGGTTTGGGGTCACCTGTGGAGGTTCTGAGAGGTTCTGGGTCACCTGGGGGGCTTTGGGAAGGGTTTGGGGTCACCTGAAAGAGTTTGGGGTCACTTGGGGGGATTTGGGGGTGTCTGGGAGGGGTTCGGGGTCACCTGGGCGGGTCAGGGAGGGGCTCAGGTGTCACCCACGGGTGCCCAGGTGTGTCCCCAGGTGACCCCAGGTGTGCCCAGGTGTCCCCAGGTGTCCCCAGGTGTCCCCTCCCCCCTGACCGTTCCCTTTTCTCGCAGCCTCGTCCCCGAGCCCCCCCCGGCCCCTGGGCGACCTCCTGGGGGCGCTGCCCCCGCAGGTAACCTCCGGCCACGCCCCCGAACCCCGGCCACGCCCCCAAATTCACCTGGCCACGCCCCCAACCCACCGAGCCACGTCCCCCAAACCCACCCGGCCACGCCCCCGAACCCCCGGCCACGCCCCCAAACCCACCTGGCCGTGCCCCGAAGCTCACCTGGCCACGCCCCCAAACTCATCTGGCCACGCCCCCAAACTCACCCGGCCACGCCCCCGAAGTCATCTGGCCACGCCCCCAAAACAACCTGGCCACGCCCCCAAACTCACCCGGCCACGCCCCCAAAGTCATCTGGCCACGCCCCCAAAACCACCCGGCCACGCCCCCAAACCCACCCGGCCATGCCCCCAAACTCACCTGGCCACGCCCCGAAGCTCACCTGGCCACGCCCCTAAACCCACCTGGCCACGCCCCCAAACTCATCTGGCCACGCCCCCAAACCCACCCGGCCACGCCCCCAAACTCATCTGGCCACGCCCCCAAACCCACCTGGCCACGCCCACAAACTCATCTGGCCACGCTCCCAAACCCACCCGGCCACGCCCCCAAACTCACCCGGCCATGCCCCTAAACCACCTGGCCACGCCCCCAAACTCACCCGGCCACGCCCCCAAAGTAATCTGGCCACGCCCCCAAAACCACCTGGCCACGCCCCCAAACCCACCCGGCCACGCCCCCAAACTCACCTGGCCACGCCCCCAAAACCACCTGGCCACGCCCCTAAAACCACCTGGCCACGCCCCCAAACTCATCTGGCCACGCCCCCAAACCCACCCGGCCACGCCCCCAAACTCACCCGACCCCGCCCACATCCAAACACGGCCACACCCCCATCGGGATTTTGCTCCTTCCACCCAAATTTGGCCCCGCCCCAGCAACAAATGGCCCCTCCCCCAGCCAAAAATGGCCCCGCCCTCACCCTCAGCTGGCCCCGCCCCCACCCTCAGCCGGCCCTGCCCCCTGACGTGGCCCCGCCCCCCCTGACGTGGCCCCGCCCCCAGGTGCTGCGTCGGGGCCGTGAGCCAGCCCCGCCCTGGGCACCGCGCGACGACGACGACGAGTTCGAGGCCGAGGAGGAGGAGGGTGAGCGCCCAAAATGTGCCCGTTCTGTCCCCCGTTCTGCCCCTCCGTGCCCCGTTCTGCCCCTCCGGGCCCTGTTCTGCCCCTCCAGGCACCGTTCTGCCCCTCCGTGCCCTGTTCTGCCCCTCTGTGCCCCGTTCTGCCCCTCTGTGCCCCGTTCTGCCCCTCTGCGCCCCGTTCTTCCCCTCTGTTCTGCCCCGCCGGGCCCCGTTCTGCCCCTCTGTTCTGCCCCTCTGTGCCCCGTTCTGCCCCTCCGTGCCCCGTTCTTCCCCTCTGTTCTGCCCCTCCGGGCCCCGTTCTGCCCCTCTGTTCTGCCTCTCTGTGCCCCGTTCTGCCCCTCCGTGCCTCGTTCTGCCCCTCCGTGCCCTGTTCTGCCCCTCTGTTCTGCCCCTCTGTGCCCCGTTCTGCCCCTCTGTGCCCTGTTCTGCCCCTCTGTTCTGCCCCTCTGTGCCCTGTTCTGCCCCTCTGTTCTGCCCCTCTGTTCTGTCCCTCCGTGCCCTGTTCTGCCCCTCCATGTTTTCTTCTGCCCCTCTGTTCTGCTCCTCCGTGCCCTGTTTTTCCCCTCCGTGCCCCGTCCTGTCCCCTGTTCTGCCCCTCTGTGCCCCGTTCTGCCCCTCCGTGCCCCGTTCTGCCCCTCTGTTCTGCCCCTCCGTGCCCCGTTTTGCCCCTCCGGTGCCCATTTCCCCCTTTCGGTGCCATTTTTGCCCATTTTGCTGCGTTTTCTCCGTTTTTGGCCCTTTTGGTTCCGTTCGGCGCCGATTTTTGGCCATTTCGGTGCCGCTTTTTGTCATTTCCCTCAATTTGGTGCCATTTTGGTGCCATCTTCTGCCCTTTCTGCCCATTTTGGTGCCAGAATTGTTGAATTTGTTGCGGTTTGATGCCATTTTTGTGCCATTTTCTGCCATTTTGGTGCCATTTTCTGCCATTTTTTGCCATTTTCTGCCATTTTTTGCCATTTTCTGCCATTTTTTGCCATTTTGGTGCCATTTTCTGCAATTTTTTGCCATTTTCTGCCATTTTCTGCCATTTTCTGCCATTTTGGTGCCATCTTCTGCCATTTTCTGCCATTTTTTGCCATTTTGGTGCCATTTTCTGCAATTTTTTGCCATTTTCTGCCATTTTCTGCCATTTTTTGCCGTTTCGGTGCCATTTTCTGCCATTTTCTACCATTTTTTGCCGATTTTGCTCAATTTGCTGACATTTCGGTGCCATTTTCACCATTTTGGTGCCATTTTTTGCCATCTTTGCCCATTTTTGTGCCCTCTGACCATTTTGGTGCCATTTTGGACCAATTTTTGGCCATTTCAGTGCCATTTTTTGGCCATTTCCTTCAAGTTCCCTCAATTTGGTGCCATTTTGGTGCCATCTTCTGCCCTTTCTGCCCATTTTGGTGCCAGTCTTGTTGAATTCGTTGCAGTTTGATGCCATTTTGGTGCCATTTTTTGCCATTTTGGTGCCATTTTTGCCCATTTTGGTGCCATTTTGGTGCCATTTTGGTAATTTCTGCCCATTTTGGGCCATTTTTGGATATTTCACTGCCATTTTTGCCCATTTTGGTGCCATTTTTGCCCATTTTGGGTCATTTTTGGACACTTTGGTGCCATTTTTGCCCACTTTCATGGCACTTTGCCCATTTTGGTGCCGTTTTGGTGCCATTTTTGCCCATTTTGGTGCCATTTCTGCCCATTTCTGCCCATTTTTGCCCCTTTTGGTGCCATTTTGCCCACTTTTGCCCATTTCAGTGCCATTTTGGTGCCATTTTTGCCCATTTTTGCCCCTTTTGGTGCCATTTTGGTCATTTTTGCCCATTTTGGTGCCATTTTTGCCCATTTTGCTGCCATTTTGCCCATTTCGGTGCCATTTTGGTGCCATTTTTGCCCATTTTGCTGCCATTTTTGCCCCTTTTGGTGCCATTTTGGTCATTTTTGCCCATTTTGGTGCCATTTTTGCCCATTTTGCTGCCATTTTTTCCCCTTTTGGTGCCATTTTGTCAATTCTGCCCATTTTGGTGCCATTTTTTCCATTTTGCTGCCATTTTTGCCCATTTTTGCCCCTTTTGGTGCCATTTTTGCCAATTTTTGCCCCTTTTGGTGCCATTTCGGTGCCATTTTTGCCCTTTTTTGCCCCTTTTGGTGCCATTTTGCTGCCATTTTTGCCCATTTTTGCCCCTTTTGGTGCCATTTTTGCCAATTTTTGCCCCTTTTGGTGCCATTTCGGTGCCATTTTTGCCCATTTTTGCCCCTTTTGGTGCCACGTCTGTGTCCCCCCGCGGCAGGTGAGGATGAGGAGGACACGATCGCGGCCCAGGAGCGCCTGGAGGGCGACGTCGATCACCAGCAGGAGCTGGACGACCTGGCCAGGGAGGGTGAGTGACCCAAAATCACCCAAAATCAACCCAAAGTTAACTCAAAATAGCCCAAAACGCAAAAAAGTCCTCTGAAAGTTGGAAAAAATCCCATTAAAATCACCCAAAATTCACCCGAAATTGCCCAAAATGTCCCAAAACCCTGAGCAGGAGAGGGATGAGCTGGGCAGGGAGGGTGAGAGACCCAAAATCACCCAAAATTACCCCAAAATTCACCCGAAATACAGAAAAATGCCAAAATACAAAAAATTCTCTAAAAGTTGGAAAAAATCCCATTAAAATCACCCAAAATTCACGTGAAATTGCCCAAAATCATCCAAAACCCTGAGCAGGAGAGGGATGAGCTGGGCATGAGGGTGAGAGACCCAAAATCACCCAAAATTACCCCGAAATACAGAAAAATGCCAAAATACAAAAAATTCTCTAAAAGTTGGAAAAAATCCCATTAAAATCACCCAAAATTCACCTGAAATTGCCCAAAATGCCCCAAAATCCTGAGCAGGAGAGGGATGAGCTGGGCAGGGAGGGTGAGAGACCCAAAATCACCCAAAATTACCCCGAAATACAGAAAAATTCCCCCAAAAATACAAAAAATCCCTATTAAAATAACCCAAAATGACCCAAAATTGGTCCTAAAATCCCTAAATGACCCAAAATTGTCCCTAAAACCTCCAAATGATCCAAAATGGGCCCTAAAAATCCAAAAATGACCCAAACTTGGCTCTAAAAAATCCAAAATGAACCAAAATTGCTCATAAGAACCCAAAATGGTCCAAAATGACCCAAAATTCACCTGAAATTGCCCCAAAATCATCCAAAATGCCCCAAAACCCTGAGCAGGAGAGGGATGAGCTGGGCAGGGAGGGTGAGAGACCCAAAATCACCCAAAATCAACCCAAATTTAACCCAAAATACAGAAAAATGCCCGAAAATACAAAAAAAGGCTGTAAAAATAACCCAAAATGACTCAAAATTGGAGGTAAAAGCCCAAAACGACCCAAAGTTGGTCCTAAAAGAGCCAAAATGGACCCAAAATTGCCCCTAAAATCATAAAATGGACCAAAATTGGTCCTAAAACCCCAAAATGGCCAAAAATGACCCAAAATTCACCTGAAATTGCCCAAAATCATCCAAAACCCTGAGCAGGAGCTGGATGAGCTGGGCAGGGAGGGTGAGAGACCCAAAATCACCCAAAATTAACCCAAAATTGACCCAAAATACAGAAAACCATCAAAAATACAACAAAAAAACCATTGAAACAACTCAAAATAACCCAAAATTAGCCCTAAAAACCCCAAATTGACCCAAAATCACCCCAAAATGACCCAAAATTGATTCTTAAAACTAAAAATGACCCAAAATTGGCCCTCAAAGACCCAAAATGACCCAAAATGAGCCTTAAAAAACCCCAAAATGACCCAAAATTGTCCCTAAGAACCCAAAATGGTCCAAAATCACCCAAAATTCACCTGAAATTGCCCAAAATCACCCCAAATTACCCCAAAATTAACCCAAAATGCAGAAAAATGCCCAAAAAAAAAAAAAATATCCCCATTAAAATCATCCAAAATGACCCAAAATTGGACCGAAAAGCCCCAAATTGACCCAAAATTGCCCCAAAATGACCCAAAATTGGACCTAAAAACCCCAAATTGACCCAAAATTGCCCCAAAATGACCCAAAATTGGACCTAAAAACCCCAAATTGACCCAAAATTGCCCCAAAATGACCCAGAATTGGCCCTCAAAGACCCAAAATGACCCAAAATGAGCCTTAAAAAACCCCAAAATGACCCAAAATTGTCCCTAAGAACCCAAAATGGTCCAAAATCACCCAAAATTCACCTGAAATTGCCCAAAATCACCCCAAATTACCCCAAAATTAACCCAAAATGCAGAAAAATGCCCAAAAAAAAAAAAAATCCCCATTAAAATCATCCAAAATGACCCAAAATTGGACCTAAAAGCCCCAAATTGACCCAAAATTGCCCCAAAATGACCCAAAATTGGACCTAAAAGCCCCAAATTGACCCAAAATTGCCCCAAAATGACCCAGAATTGGCCCTCAAAGACCCAAAATGACCCAAAATGAGCCTTAAAAAACCCCAAAATGACCCAAAATTGTCCCTAAGAACCCAAAATGGTCCAAAATCACCCAAAATTCACCTGAAATTGCCCAAAATCACCCAAAATCACCCCAAAATTAACCCAAAATGCAGAAAAATGCCCAAAAAAAAAAAACAAAAATCCCCATTAAAATCATCCAAAATGACCCAAAATTGGACCTAAAAGCCCCAAATTGACCCAAAATTGCCCCAAAATGACCCAAAATTGGACCTAAAAACCCCAAATTGACCCAAAATTGCCCCAAAATGACCCAAAATTGGACCTAAAAGACCCAAAATGGTCCAAGATCACCCAAAATTCACCTGAAATTAACCCAAAAATGCAGGAAAATGCCCAAAAATACAAAAAAAAAAAAAAAAATTCCCATTAAAATGACCCAAAATGACCCAAAATGGCCCAAAATCGCCCCAAAGCACAGAAAAGCGACAGAAAATAGAAAAAAACCCGATAAAAATAACCCAGAATTGAGCAAAAATGACCCCAAAATCCCCGGGTGTAACCGGGGTGTAACCCGGGTGTAACCCAGGTGTATCTCAGGTGTATCTCAGGTGTATCTCAGGTGTATCTCAGGTGTATCCCAGGTGTAACCCAGGTGTATCTCAGGTGTATCTCAGGTGTATTTTACGTGTGGTTCAGGTGCTCTCAGGTGTAACCCAGGTGTAACTGAGGTGTATCCCAGGTGTGACCCGGGTGCAACCCAGGTGTATCCCAGGTGTCCGCAGGTGTATCTCAGGTGTAACCCAGGTGTAACCCAGGTGTAACTCAGGTGTATCTTACATGTAGTTCAGGTGCTCTCAGGTGTAACCCAGGTGTGTTCCAGCTGTGTCTCAGGTGTATCTCAGGTGTATCCCAGGTGTATCCCAGGTGTATCTCAGGTGTATCTCAGGTGTAACCCCAGGTGTGTTTCAGGTGTATCCCAGGTGTATCTCAGGTGTATCCCATGTGTAACCCAGGTGTAACCCAGGTGTAACCCAGGTGTATCCCAGGTGTATCCCAGGTGTATCTCAGGTACCCCAGGTGTGTTTCAGGTGCTGTCAGGTAACCCCAGGTGTGTCTCAGGTGTAACCCAGGTGTATCCCAGGTGTGTTCCAGCTGTATCTCAGGTGTATCCCAGGTGTATCCCAGGTGTATCTCAGGTGTATCCCAGGTGTATCTCAGGTGTATCCCAGGTGTATCCCAGGTGTATCCCAGGTGTATCTCAGGTGTTCCCCAGGTGTATCTCAGGTGTATCCCAGGTGTATCCCAGGTGTGTTCCAGGTGCGCTGCCCATGGAGGAGCTGCTCCAGGTGTGTCTCAGGTACCCCAGGTGTATCTCAGGTGTATCTCAGGTGTATCTCAGGTATGTTTAGTCGCTCAGGTGTAGCTCAGGTGTGTCTCAGGTGTATTTCAGGTGTGTTTAGTCACTCAGGTGTAACCCAGGTGTATCCCAGGTGTAACCTCAGGTGTATCTCAGGTATCCCCAGGTGTAACCCCAGGTGTATCTCAGGTGTGTTTAGTCGCTCAGGTGTATCCCAGGTGTATCCCAGGTGTATCCCAGGTGTATCTCAGGTACCCCAGGTGTGTTTCAGGTGCTGTCAGGTAACCCCAGGTGTATCTCAGGTGTAACCCAGGTGTATCCCAGGTGTGTTCCAGCTGTATCTCAGGTGTATCTCAGGTGTATCCCAGGTGTATCTCAGGTGTATCCCAGGTGTATCCCAGGTGTATCTCAGGTGTATCCCAGGTGTATCTCAGGTGTATCCCAGGTGTATCCCAGGTGTAACCCCAGGTGTATCTCAGGTGTGTTTAGTCGCTCAGGTGTAACCCAGGTGTATCCCAGGTGTAACCCAGGTGTGTTCCAGGTGCGCTGCCCATGGAGGAGCTGCTCCGGGTGTGTCTCAGGTAACCCCAGGTGTATCTCAGGTGTATCTCAGGTGTGTTTAGTCGCTCAGGTGTAACCCAGGTGTATCCCAGGTGTAACCTCAGGTGTGTCTCAGGTACCCCAGGTGTATCTCAGGTGTATCCCAGGTGTGTTTAGTCGCTCAGGTGTAACCCAGGTGTATCCCAGGTGTATCCCAGGTGTGTTCCAGGTGCGCTGCCCATGCAGGAGCTGCTCCGGGTGTGTCCCAGGTGTATCTCAGGTGTATCTCAGGTGTAACCCCAGGTGTGTTCCAGCTGTATCTCAGGTGTATCTCAGGTGTTCCCCAGGTGTATCCCAGGTGTACCCAGGTGTATCCCAGGTGTGTTCCAGGTGCGCTGCCCATGGAGGAGCTGCTCCAGGTGTGTCTCAGGTACCCCAGGTGTATGTCAGGTGTAACCCCAGGTGTGTTTAGTCACTCAGGTGTATCCCAGGTGTATCCCAGGTGTATCTCAGGTGTATCCCAGGTGTAACCCAGGTGTCCCCAGGTGTATCCCAGGTGTATCCCAGGTGTATCTCAGGTGTATCTCACGTGTAACCCAGGTGTAACCCAGGTGTGTTTAGTCGCTCAGGTGTATCCCAGGTGTCCCCAGGTGTATCCCAGGTGTAACCCAGGTGTGTCTCAGGTGTGTTTAGTCGCTCAGGTGTAGCCCAGGTGTGTCTCAGGTGTCCCCAGGTGTCCCCAGGTGTCCCCAGGTGTATCTCAGGTGTCCCCAGGTGTCCCCAGGTGTATCCCAGGTGTATCCCAGGTGTCTCCAGGTGTATCCCAGGTGTATCCCAGGTGTCCCCAGGTGTATCTCAGGTGTCCCCAGGTGTCCCCAGGTGTCCCCAGGTGTCCCCAGCTGTATCTCAGGTGTATCCCAGGTGTCCCCAGGTGTCCCCAGGTGTCCCCAGGTGTATCCCAGGTGTCCCCAGGTGTCCCCAGGTGTCCCCAGGTGTATCTCAGGTGTATCCCAGGTGTCCCCAGGTGTCCCCAGGTGTCCCCAGGTGTATCTCAGGTGTCCCCAGGTGTCCCCAGGTGTCCCCAGGTGTATCCCAGGTGTCCCCAGGTGTCCCCAGGTGTATCTCAGGTGTATCCCAGGTGTCCCCAGGTGTCCCCAGGTGTCCCCAGGTGTATCCCAGGTGTGTCCCAGGTGTGTTCCAGGTGTGACTCCCAGGTGTGTTCCAGGTGCGCTGCCCATGGAGGAGCTGCTCCAGCGTTACCGCGGTGCCTTCGCCGACTCCGACTGCGACTCCGCCCCCGGCGCCAGCAGCACCCGCTCAGGTGAGACAGGTGAGGGTGCGCCTGTGCAGGTGTGACTGTACCTGGACAGGTGAGCACAGGTGTGACTGTACCTGTGCAGGTGTGACTGTACCTGTGCTGGTGAGACTGTACCTGTGCCAGGTGTGACTGTACCTGTGCAGGTGAGCACAGGTGTGACTGTACCTGTGCAGGTGTGACTGTACCTGGACAGGTGAACACAGGTGTGGGTGCACCTGTGCAGATGTGACTGTACCTGTGCCAGGTGTGCGTGTACCTGTGCTGGTGTGACAGGTGTGTGACTGTACTGTACCTGTGCCAGGTGTGACTGTACCTGTACAGGTGAGACAGGTGAGGGTGCGCCTGTGCAGGTGTGACTGTACCTGGACACGTGAGCACAGGTGTGACTGTACCTGTGCCAGGTGTGACTGTACCTGTGCTGGTGTGACTGTACCTGTGCCAGGTGTGGGTGCACCTGTGCAGGTGTGACTGTACCTGGACAGGTGAGGCAGGTGTGACTGTACCTGTGCAGGTGTGACTGTACCTGTGCCAGGTGTGACTGTACCTGTGCAGGTGAGGCAGGTGTGACTGTACCTGTGCTGGTGAGACTGTACCTGGACAGGTGAGACTGTACCTGTGCAGGTGAGACTGTACCTGGACAGGTGAGACAGGTGTGACTGTACCTGTGCAGGTGTGACTGCACCTGTGCTGGTGTGGGTGCACCTGTGCCAGGTGTGGGTGCACCTGTGCAGGTGTGACTGTACCTGTGCCAGATGTGGGTGTACCTGTGCCAGGTGTGACTGTACCTGGACAGGTGAGCACAGGTGTGACTGTACTTGTACAGGTGTGACTGTACCTGTGCCAGGTGTGGGTGTACCTGTGCTGGTGTGACTGTACCTGTGCAGGTGAGACTGTACCTGTGCCAGGTGTGGGTGCACCTGTGCAGGTGTGACTGTACCTGGACAGATGAGCACAGGTGTGACTGTACCTGTGCAGGTGTGACTGTACCTGTGCCAGGTGTGCATGTACCTGTGCTGGTGTGACTGTACCTGTGCAGGTGTGACAGGTGTGTGACTGTACTGTACCTGTGCCAGGTGTGACTGTACCTGTACAGGTGAGACAGGTGAGGGTGCGCCTGTGCAGGTGTGACTGTACCTGGACACGTGAGCACAGGTGTGACTGTACCTGTGCCAGGTGTGACTGTATCTGTGCTGGTGTGACTGTACCTGTACATGTGTCAGGTGTGATTGTGTCTGGGCAGGTGTGACTGTACCTGTGCTGGTGTCACAGGTGTGACTGTACCTGTACACGTGTGACAGGTGTGAGTGTACCTGTGCAGGTGAGCGCAGGTGTGACTGTACCTGTGCAGGTGTGACAGGGACCCTGCACAGGTGTGTTTGTACCTGAATGGGTGTGGCTGTACCCGCTCAGGTGAGCTCAGGTGTGGCTGTGCCCGCTCAGGTGTGGCTGTGCCCGCTCAGGTGAGCTCAGGTGTGGCTGTGCCCGCTCAGGTGAGCTCAGGTGTGCCTGTACCCACTCAGGTGTGGCTGTACCCGCTCAGGTGTGCCTGTACCCGCTCAGGTGTGCCTGTACCCGCTCAGGTGAGCTCAGGTGTGCCTGTACCCACTCAGGTGTGCCTGTACCCGCTCAGGTGTGGCTGTACCCACTCAGGTGTGGCTGTACCCGCTCAGGTGTGCCTGTACCCGCTCAGGTGTGCCTGTACCCGCTCAGGTGTGGCTGTACCCGCTCAGGTGTGGCTGTACCCGCTCAGGTGAGGTCAGGTGTGCCTGTACCCACTCAGGTGTGGCTGTACCCGCTCAGGTGTGCCTGTACCCGCTCAGGTGAGCTCAGGTGTGGCTGTACCCACTCAGGTGTGGCTGTACCCGCTCTGGCTCCTCCCACCCCCATCCAGGTGTGCCGGGAGCTCCTCCCGGCTGTGTCCTGATCCCCTCCCAGGTGTGTCACACCCGTCTGGGCCTCCCTCGTACCCATCCAGGTGCGCCTGGAGCCCCTTCCCGGTGCCCCACCCCCGCCCAGGTGTGCTTTGAGCCCCTTCCCGGTGCCCCACCCCCGCCCAGGTGTGCCCCACCCCTCCCCCAGGTACCCCAACCCCCCCGAGGCCCCTCCCCCACCCGCCCTGACCTCACCTGTCCGTTCCAGACTCACCTGGCAGCGACGACGACGACGACGACGACGATGACGACGACGACGACGAAGCCGACGACGAGGACGAGGAGGAGGAGGGGGAGGGGCACGAGGGGGGCGTGGCCGCGGCCCCGGGCGAGCCGGGCGAGGTGGGCGTGGCCGCCCCGCCCGCACCTGCCCAGGCGGGCGCGGCCGAGGGGGCGGAGCCGGCGGCGCCGGGGGCGGGAGGCCCCGCCCCCAAGAAGGAGATCAGCGACATCGCGGCGGCGGCCGAGAGCCTCCAGCCCAAGGGGTACACGCTGGCAACCACGCAGGTGGGTGAGGGCACCTGGGCACACCTGGGCACACCTGGGCACGCCTGGGAGGGGGTGAAGGAAAAAAACCCCGTGAAATTTGGGTGAAAAATGGGGATTTTGGGGTGAAAAATGGGGATTTGGGGTCACCTGGGCACACCTGGGCACACCGGGGCACACCTGGGCACGGCTGGGAGGGGATAAAGGAAAAAATACCCTGTGAAATTTGAGTGAAAATTGGGGATTTTGGAGTGAAAAATGGGGATTTTGGGGTGAAAAATGGGGATTTTGGGTAAAAAATGGGGATTTGGGGTGAAAAACGGGGATTTTGGGTGGGAAATGAGGATTTTGGGGTGAAGAATGGGGATTTGGGGTGAAAAACGGGGATTTGGGGTTCACCTGGGCACACCTGGGCACGGCTGGGAGGCGACAGACCCAAAAACACCCATGAAATTTGGGTGAAAAATGAGGATATTTGGGGTGAAAAATGGGGATTTTGGGGTTACCTGGGCACACCTGGGCACACACAGAGCCTCCAGCCCAAGGGGTACACGCTGGCAACCACGCAGGTGTGGGCGGCACACCTGGGCACACCTGGGCACACCTGGGCACACCTGGGCACGGCTGGGAGGGGATAAAGGAAAAAAACCCCGTGAAATTTGGGTGAAAA
This sequence comes from Ammospiza maritima maritima, assembly GCA_036010785.1. Lineage (NCBI taxonomy): Eukaryota > Metazoa > Chordata > Aves > Passeriformes > Passerellidae > Ammospiza > Ammospiza maritima. Next base: position 131,081 of record JAYKTQ010000097.1, read on the forward strand.
ATGGGGATTTTGGGGTTAATGGGGATTTTGGGGAGAAAAATGGGGATTTTGGGGTGAAAAATGGGGATTTTGGGTGAAAAACGGGGATTTTAGGTGGGAAATGAGGATTTTGGGGTGAAGAATGGGGATTTGGGGTGAAAAACGGGGATTTGGGGTTCACCTGGGCACACCTGGGCACGGCTGGGAGGCGACAGCCCCAAAAGCACCCACGAAACTTGCGTTAAAAATGAGGATTTTTGGGGTGAAAAAGGGGGATTTTGGGGTGGGGAACGGGGATTTTGGGGTGAAGAATGGGGATTTGGGGTGAAAAACGGGGATTTGGGGTTTACCTGGGCACACCTGGGCACGGCTGGGAGGCGACAGACCCAAAAGCACCCACGAAACTTGCGTTAAAAACGAGGATTTTTGGGGTGAAAAACGTGGATTTTGGGGTGGAAAATGGGGATTTTGGGGTGAAAAATGGGGATTTGGGGTGAAAAACGGGGATTTTGGGTGGGAAATGAGGATTTTGGGGTGAAGAATGGGGATTTGGGGTGAAAAACGGGGATTTGGGGTTCACCTGGGCACACCTGGGCACGGCTGGGAGGCGACAGCCCCAAAAACACCCACGAAACTTGCGTTAAAAACGAGGATTTTTGGGGTGAAAAACGTGGATTTTGGGGTGGAAAATGAGGATTTTGGGGTGAAAAAATGGGGATTTGGGGTGAAAAATGGGGATTTTGGGTGGGAAATGAGGATTTTGGGGTGAAGAATGGGGATTTGGGGTGAAAAACGGGGATTTGGGGTTCACCTGGGCACACCTGGGCACGGCTGGGAGGCGACAGCCCCAAAAACACCCACGAAACTTGCGTTAAAAACGAGGATTTTTGGGGTGAAAAATGGGGATTTTGGGGTGGGAAACGGGGATTTTGGGGTGAAAGATGGGGATTTGGGGTGAAAAAAGGGGATTTGGGGTTCACCTGGGCACACCTGGGCACGGCTGGGAGGGGATAAAGGAAAAAAAAAACCCCATGAAATCTGGATGAAAAATGGGGATTTTGGGTGGGAAATGAGGATTTTGGGGTGAAAAATGGGGATTTCGGGTAAAAAACGGGGATTTGGGGTTCACCTGGGCACACCTGGGCATGGCTGGGAGGCGACAGCCCCAAAAACACCCACGAAACTTGCGTTAAAAGCGAGGATTTTTGGGGTGAAAAACGGGGATTTTGGGGTGGGAAACGGGGATTTTGGGGTGAAAGATGGGGATTTTGGGGTGAAAAATGGGGATTTGGGGTGAAAAATGGGGATTTTGGGTGGGAAATGAGGATTTTGGGGTGAAGAATGGGGATTTGGGGTGAAAAATGGGGATTTGGGGTTCACCTGGGCACACCTGGGCACGGCTGGGAGGCGACAGCCCCAAAAACGCCCACGAAACTTGCGTTAAAAACGAGGATTTTTGGGGTGAAAAAGGGGGATTTTGGGGTGGGGAAACGTGAACTTTGGGGTCCCCCGCGCGCCGACGCGGCCGTGCCTCACCTGGGCAGGTGAAGACGCCGATCCCGCACCTGCTGCGGGGCACCCTGCGCGAGTACCAGCACATCGGGCTGGACTGGCTGGTGACCATGTACGAGAAGAAGCTCAACGGGATCCTGGCCGACGAGATGGGGCTGGGCAAAACCATCCAGACCATCTCGCTGCTGGCTCACCTGGCCTGCGAGAAAGGTAACTCACCTGAGATACACCTGAGAGTCATTGTATACACCTGGGAGTGATTGTACACACCTGGGATGGGGCTGGGCAAAACCATCTCGCTGCTGGCTCACCTGGCCTGCGAGAAAGGTAACTCACCTGTGCGACACATCTGGGAGTCATTTTATGCACCTGGGAGTCATTATATACACCTGGGTATGGCTGGGATACACCTGAGATACATGGGGTACACCTGGGAGTGATTGTACACACCTGGGATGGGGCTGGGCAAAACCATCCAGACCATCTCGCTGCTGGCTCACCTGGCCTGCGAGAAAGGTAACTGCACACCTGGGCACACCTGGGAGTCATTATACACACCTGGGAGTCATTACACACACCTGGGTATGGCTGGGTACAGGTACATCCCTGCACACACCTGGAATGGGGCTGGGCAAAACCATCCAGACGATCTCGCTGCTGGCTCACCTGGCCTGCGAGAAAGGTAACTCACCTGAGATACACCTGAGAGTCATTGTATACACCTGGGAACTGTTATACACACCTGGGTATGGCTGGGATACACCTGGGAGTCACAACACACACCTGGCATGGGGCTGGGCAAAACCATCCAGACCATCTCGCTGCTCGCTCACCTGGCCTGCGAGAAAGGTAACTGCACACCTGGGCACACCTGGGAGTCGTTATATACACCTGGGTATGGCTGGGATACACCTGAGGGCCATTACACGCACCTGGGTACAGGTACAGTCCCTGCACACACCTGGCACGGGGCTGGGCAAAACCATCCAGACAATATCACTGCTCGCTCACCTGGCGTGCGAGAAAGGTAACTCACCTGAGATACACCTGGGAGTCATTGTATACACCTGGGAGTGATTGTACACACCTGGGATGGGGCTGGGCAAAACCATCCAGACAATATCCCTGCTCGCTCACCTGGCGTGTGAGAAGGGTAACTCACCTGTGCGACACACCTGGGAGTCATTATATACACCTGGGAGTCATTGTATACACATGAGTATGGCTGGGATACACCTGGGAGTCACAACACACACCTGGCACGGGGCTGGGCAAAACCATCCAGACCATCTCGCTGCTCGCTCACCTGGCCTGCGAGAAAGGTAACTCACCTGTGTGACACACCTGGGAGTCGTTATATACACCTGGGTATGGCTGGGATACACCTGAGGGCCATTACACGCACCTGGGTACAGGTACAGTCCCTGCACACACCTGGCACGGGGCTGGGCAAAACCATCCAGACAATATCACTGCTCGCTCACCTGGCCTGCGAGAAAGGTAACTCACCTGAGATACACCTGGGAGTCATTGTATACACCTGGGTATGGCTGGGATACACCTGGGTACAGGTACAGTCCCTGCACACACCTGGCACGGGGCTGGGCGAAGCCATCTCGCTGCTGGCACACCTGGCGTGCGAGAAAGGTAATTACACACCTGGGCACACCTGGGTGGCACAGCTGGGAATCGTCACACACACCTGGGTATGGCTGGGGTGCGCCTGGGCGCACCTGGGCACACCTGGGCAGGCTTGGGGGTTCCAGGACTCACCTGAGCCCCTTTGGATCACACCTGGGCAGGTTTGGGGGTTCTCAGTCACACCTGGGCAGGTTTGGGGGTTCCCAGGGCTCACCTGGGCAGGTTTTGGGGCGTCTCACCTGTTCCTCACCTGCGCACAGGTAGCTGGGGCCTCACCTGGGCAGGTTTGGGGGTTCCCAGGACTCACCTGGGCAGGTTTGGGGGCGTCTCACCTGTCCCTCACTTGTGCACAGGTAGCTGGGGTCTCACCTGAGCCCCTGCAGGGGATTCTGAGTCACACCTGGGCAGGTTTGGGGGTTCCCAGGGCTCACCTGGGCAGGTTTGGGGTTCCCAGGGCTCACCTGGGCAGGTTTGGGGGTGTCTCACCTGTCCCTCACCTGTGCACAGGTAACGGGGGCCTCACTGAGCCCCTTTAAGAGGGCTTGAGTCGCACCTGGGCAGGTTTGGGGGTTCCCGAGCCCCTTTTGGGGTGTCTCACCTGCGTCTCACCTGTCCCTCACCTGCGCACAGGTAGCTGGGCCCTCACCTGGGCAGGTTTGGGGTTCCCAGGACTCACCTGAGCCCCATTTCGGGTGTCTCACCTGGTCACAGGTAGCTGGGGCCTCACCTGAGCCCCTTTAGGGGGTTCTCAGTCACACCTGGGCAGGTTTGGGGCTTCCCACGGCTCACCTGGGCAGGTTTGGGGGTGTCTCACCTGTCCCTGACCTGCGCACAGGTAACTGGGGCCTCACCTGAGCGAGTTTGGGGGTTCCCAGGGCTCACCTGAGCCCCTTTGGGCGGTTCTCAGTCACACCTGGGCAGGTTTGGGGGTTCCCAGGACTCACCTGGGCAGACTTGGGTGTTCCTGGCCCTCACCTGATCCCATTTTGGGGGGTCTCACCTGTGTCTCACCTGGCCATAGGTAGCTGGGGCCTCACCTGGGCAGGTTTTGGGGTTCCCAGGGCTCACCTGGGCAGGTTTGGGGGTGTCTCACGTGTCCCTCACCTGTGCACAGGTAGCTGGGGTCTCCCCTGAGCCACTTTAGGGGGTTCTGAGTCACACCTGGGCAGGTTCGGGGGGGTTTGAGCCACACCTGGGCAGGTTTGGAGGTTCCCAGGACTCACCTGAGCCCCATTTCGGGTGTCTCACCTGGTCACAGGTAACTGGGCCCTCACCTGGGCAGGTTTGGGGCTTCCCAGGACTCACCTGAGCCCCATTTCGGGTGTCTCACCTGGTCACAGGTAGCTGGGCCCTCACCTGGGCAGGTTTGGGGGTTCCCAGGGCTCACCTGGGCAGGTTTTGGGGTGTCTCACCTGTCCCTCACCTGCGCACAGGTAACTGGGGCCTCACCTGGGCAGGTTTGGGGGTTCCCAGGGCTCACCTGGGCAGGTTTGGGGGGGTTTTTCAGTCACACCTGGGCAGGTTTGGGGGTTCCTGAGCCCCTTTTGGGGTGTCTCACCTGCGTCTCACCTGTGTCTCACCTGCACACAGGTAGTTGGGCCCTCACCTGGGCAGGTTTGGGGGTTCCCAGGACTCACCTGGGCAGGTTTGGGGGTGTCTCACCTGTTCCTCACCTGCGCACAGGTAACTGGGCCCTCACCTGGGCAGGTTTGGGGGTTCCCAGGGCTCACCTGGGCAGGTTTGGGGGTGTCTCACCTGTGTCTCACCTGTGCACAGGTAGCTGGGGTCTCACCTGGGCAGGTTTGGGGGTTCCCAGGGCTCACCTGGGCAGGTTTGGGGTGTCTCACCTGCGTCTCACCTGCGCACAGGTAGCTGGGGCCCTCACCTGGGCAGGTTTTGGGGTGTCTCACGTGTCCCTCACCTGCGCACAGGTAGCTGGGGCCCTCACCTGGGCAGGTCTGGGGGTGTCTCACCTGCGTCTCACCTGCACACAGGTAGCTGGGGCCCTCACCTGGGCAGGTTTGGGGTGTCTCACCTGCGTCTCACCTGCACACAGGTAGTTGGGCCCTCACCTGGGCAGGTTTGGGGGTTCCCAGGGCTCACCTGGGCAGGTCTGGGGGTGTCTCACCTGTGTCTCACCTGCGCACAGGTAGCTGGGGCCCTCACCTGATCATCGTGCCCACCTCGGTGATGCTCAACTGGGAGATGGAGCTCAAGCGTTGGTGCCCCAGCTTCAAGATCCTCACCTACTACGGGGCGCAGAAGGAGCGGCGCCTCAAGAGACAGGTGAGGGCACACCTGGGCACACCTGGGCACACCTGGGCACGGCTGGGAGGGGACAAGCCAAAAAAACCCCGGGGAATTTGGGTGAAAAATGGGGATTTTGGGGTGAAAAATGGGGATTTGGGGTTAAAAATAGGGATTTGGGGGTTACCTGGGCACACCTGGGGGGGGATAAACGAAAAAAAACCCCGGGAAATTTGGGTGAAAAATGGTGATTTGGGGTGAAAAATGGGGATTTTGGGTTAAAAATGAGGATTTTGGGGTTACCTGGGCACACCTGGGCACACCTGGGAGGGGATAAACAAAAAAAACCCCGTGAAATTTGGGTGAAAAATGGGGATTTTGGGGTGAAAAATGGGGATTTTGGGGTGAAAAATGGGGATTTTGGGGTTACCTGGGCACACCTGGGCACACCCGGGAGAGGATAAACCAAAAAAATGCCGGGAAATTTGGGTGAAAAATGGGGATTTTGGGGGTGAAAAATGGGGATTTTGGGTTAAAAATGGGGATTTTGGGGCTACTTGGACACACCTGGGCGCACCTGGGCACACCCGGGAGGGGATAAACCAAAAAAACCCCGTGAAATTTGGGTGAAAAATGGGGATTTTGGGGTGAAAAATGGGGATTTTGGGTAAAAAATGGGGATTTGGGGCTACCTGGTCATACCTGGGAGTAGAAAAAGGAGAAAAAATGGTGAAAATTGGGAGAAAATTGGTGAAATTTGGGAGATAAACTGAAAATTGGGGGTTTAGGGACACCTGGGCACACCTGGCCTGATTTTTTAGATTTTTTTTTTCGCTGTTTTTTGATGTTTTTTGGCGTTTTTGGGCCAAATTTTCATGGGGATTTTTGCTTCGCCGGTGTCACCTGTGCGGGGCTGGAGCGAGCCCAGCGCTGGTGCTGCACACCTGGGCACACCTGGGCACACCTGGGCACACCTGGGCACACCTGGGGCTGCTTTTTCATTTTAGTTTGGATTTTTTTATTTTTTTGTCTGATTTTTTTGGGGTTTTTTTTGTTCTTTTTTTTTGAGCTTTTTGGCATTTTTCGACCAATTTTCACCGGGATTTTTTCCTCACCTGTCTCACCTGTCAGGGCTGGACCGAGCCCAGCGCGTTCCACGTGGGCATCACCTCCTACAAGCTGCTGCTGCACACCTGGGCACACCTGGGCACACCTGGGCACACCTGGGCACACCTGGGCTGGATTTTTGGGGATTTTTGGCATTTTTGGGCGGTTTTTGATGGGGATTTCTTCCTCACCTGTCTCACCTGTCAGGGCTGGACCAAGCCCAGCACTGGTGCTGCACACCTGGGCACACCTGGGCACACCTGGGCACACCTGGGCTGGTTTTTGGATGATTTTTGAGGTTTTTTTGAGGGGTTTTTGGCGTTTTTGGGCCGTTTTTAATGGGGATTTTTCCCTCACCTGTCTCACCTGTCAGGGCTGGACCAAGCCCAACGTTGGTGCTGCACACCTGGGCACACCTGGGCACACCTGGGCACACCTGGGCGGGATTTTTGAGGTTTTTTGGAGTTTTTTAGAGGTTTTTTGGAGTTTTTCAGGTGTTTTTGGGCCATTTTTGGGGTGTTTTTGGACCAATTTTCACAGGGATGTTTTCCTCACCTGTCTCACCTGTGCAGGGCTGGACCGAGCCCAGCGCGTTCCACGTGGGCATCACCTCCTACAAGCTGGTGCTGCACACCTGGGCACATCTGGGCACACCCGGGCACACCTGGGCTGGATTTTTGGGGATTTTTGGCGTTTTTGGGCGGTTTTTGATGGGGATTTTTTCCTCACCTGTCTCACCTGTCTCACCTGTCAGGGCTGGACCAAGCCCAACGCGTTCCACGTGTGCATCACCTCGTACAAGCTGTTGCTGCACACCTGGGCACACCTGGGCTGGATTTTTGAGGTTTTTTTGGAGTTTTTTTGAGGTTTTTTGGAGTTTTTTGGGTGTTTTTGGGCCAATTTTCACAGGGATTTTTTCCTCACCTGTCTCACCTGTCTCACCTGTCAGGGCTGGACCGAGCCCAGCGCGTTCCACGTGGGCATCACCTCCTACAAGCTGCTGCTGCACACCTGGGCACACTTGGGCACACCTGGGCACACCTGGGCGGGATTTTTTGGGGATTTTGGGCGTTTTTGGGTGGTTTTTGATGGGGATTTTTTCCTCACCTGTCTCACCTGTCTCACCTGTCAGGGCTGGACCGAGCCCAGCACGTTCCACCTGTGCATCACCTCGTACAAGCTGCTGCTGCACACCTGGGCACACCTGGGCTGGATTTTTGAGGTTTTTTTGGAGTTTTTTTGAGGTTTTTTGGAGTTTTTTGGGTGTTTTTGGGCCAATTTTCACAGGGATTTTTTCCTCACCTGTCTCACCTGTCTCACCTGTCAGGGCTGGACCGAGCCCAGCGCGTTCCACGTGTGCATCAGCTCCTACAAGCTGCTGCTGCACACCTGGGCACACCTGGGCTGTTGTTTTTTGGTTTTTTTGTGATTTTTGGGCGGTTTTTGATGGGGATTTTTTCCTCACCTGTCTCACCTGTCAGGGCTGGACCAAGCCCAACGTTGGTGCTGCGCACCTGGGCGCACCTGGGCTGGATCTTTGAGGTTTTTTTGGAGTTTTTCAGGTGGTTTTGGGCCATTTTTGGGCCAATTTTCACAGGGATTTTTTCCTCACCTGTCTCACCTGTCTCACCTGTCAGGGCTGGACCAAGCCCAACGCGTTCCACGTGTGCATCACCTCGTACAAGCTGGTGCTGCAGGACCACCAGGCGTTCCGCAGGAAGAACTGGAAGTACCTGATCCTGGACGAGGCGCAGAACATCAAAAACTTCAAATCCCAGCGCTGGCAGTCCCTGCTCAACTTCAACAGGTGAGGGGCGCACCTGGGCGCACCTGGGCACACCTGGGCACGGCTGGGAGGGGGTGGAGCGAAAAAACCCCGTGGAATTTGGGTGGGAAATGGGGATTTTGGGGTGAAAAATGGGGATTTTGGGTTACCTGGGCACACCTGGGCACACCTGGGCACACCTGGGATATTTGCAGAATCACTTTGGGCTATGCCTGGGTGCAGCCGGGTTATCTGGGATACACCTGGGCACACTTGGGCACACCTGGGATAGACCTGGGATACACCTGGGCACACCTGGGATATACCTGGGCACACCTGGGCACACCTGGGATAGACCTGGGATATACCTGGGCACACCTGGGACACAGCTGGGGCACGGCTGGGTACGCCTGGGTACAGCTGGGCACACCTTTGGCACACCTGAGTTACCTGGGTCACACCTGGGATACACCTGAGCACAACTGAGTGCACGGAGGCACACCTGGGCACACCTGGGCACGCCTGAGCAGGTGTAGGTGCACATAGGATGTATCTTGGCACACCTGGGCACACCTGGGCACGCCTGAGCAGGTGTCGGTGCACATAGGATGTACCTTGGCACACCTGGGCACACCTGAGCAGGTGTAGGTGCACATAGGATGTACTTTGGCACACCTGAGCAGGTGTAGGTGCCCATAGGATGTATCTTGGCACACCTGGGCACACCTGGGCACACCTGAGCAGGTGTAGGTGCACATAGGACGTATCTTGGCACACCTGGGCACACCTGGGCACACCTGGGTATGCCTTAGTACACTTGAGTTACCTGGGGTGTAGCTGGGCACACCTGGGCACAGCTGGGTACGTCTGGGATACACCTGAGTTACCTGGGTATACCTGGGATACACCTGGCATACACCTGGGATACACCTGAGCTACCTGGGTTACACCTGGGTACACCTGGGATACACCTGGGATACACCTGGGATACACCTGAGTTACCTGGGTTACACCTGGGTACACCTGGGATACACCTGAGTTACCTGGGTACACCTGGGATACACCTGGGATACACCTGAGTTACCTGGGTTACACCTGGGTACACCTGGGATACACCTGGGATACACCTCAGTTACCTGCGTACACTTGGGTACACCTGGGATACACCTGGGATACACCTGGGATACACCTGAGTTACCTGGGTTACACCGAGGTACACCTGGGATACACCTGAGTTACCTGGGTTACACCTGGGATACACCTGGGATACACCTGAGTTACCTGGGTACACCTGGGATGCACCTGGGATACACCTGAGTTACCTGGGTACACCTGGGATACACCTGAGTTACCTGGGTACACCTGGGATACACCTGGGATACACCTGAGTTACCTGGGTTACATCTGGGTACACCTGGGATACACCTGAGTTACCTGGGACACATCTGGGTACACCTGGGATACACCTGAGTTACCTGGGACACATCTGGGACACACCTGAGCCATACCTCAGTATCCGTGGGCACACTTGAGCACACCTGGGCACACCTGGGATACACCTGGGCACACCTGGGCACACCTGAGTTACCTGGCTTGCACCTGGGATACACCTGGGCACACCTGTACCTGTCCATACTGGTTCTTACCTGGCTGGACCTGTGCTCAGCTCTGTTTAGCTACTCCTACCTGTCCTTACCTGTCCTTACCTGTGTGTACCTGTCCTTACCTGTCCTTACCTGTCCTTACCTGTCTATACCTGTCCTTACCTATCCATACCTGTCTGTACCTGTCCATACCTGTCCATACCTGTCTATACCTGTCTATACCTGTCCTTACCTGTCCACACCTGTCCATACCTGTCCATACTTGTCTATACCTGTGTGTACTTGTCAGTACCTGTCCATACCTGTCCATACCTGCCCATACCTGTCCTTACCTGTCCATACCTGTCCATACCTGTCCATACCTGTCCTTACCTGTCCGTACCTGTCCATACCTGTCCATACCTGCCCATACCTGTCCTTACCTGTCCGTACCTGTCCATACCTGTCCATACCTGTCCTTACCTGTCCTTACCTGTTCTTACCTATGCATACCTGTCCATACTTGTCCCTACCTGTCAGTACCTGTCCATACTTGTCCATGCCTGTCCATACCTGCGTGTACGTGTCCGTAGTTGTCCTTACCTGTGTGTATTTCTGTGTGCCCGTGTGTGTTTGTCCTTACCTGTCTGTGAGTGTCTCACCTCTGTGTGTGTGTCTCACTTGTCTCACCTGTGTGTCACCTGTGTGTGTGTCTCACCTGTGTCTCACCTGTGTGTGTCTGTGTGTGTCTCACCTCTCTCACCTGTGTCTCACCTGTGTGTGTCTCACCTGTGTGTGTCTCACCTGTGTCTCACCTGTGTGTGTGTGTCTCACCTGTGTGTGTCTCACCTGTGTGTGTCTCACCTGTGTGTGTCTCACCTGTGTGTGCGTATCTCACCTGTGTGTGTCTGTGTGTGTGTGTGTGTGTCTCACCTGTGTGTGTGTCACCTGTGTGTGTGTCTCACCTATGTCTCACCTGTGTCTCACCTGTGTGTGTCTCACCTGTCTCATCTGTGCCTCACCTGTCTCACCTGTGTGTGTGTGTCTCACCTGTGTGTGTGTGTTTCACCTGTGTGTGTGTGTCTCACCTGTCTCACCTGTGTCTCACCTGTGTGTGTGTGTGTGTGTGTCTCATCTGTCTCACCTGTGTCTCACCTGTGTCTCACCTGTGTCTCACCTGTGTCTCACCTGTGTGTGTGTGTCTCACCTGTGTCTCACCTGTCCAGGATCTTCTCCACGTCTGGAGCTGCCGCCATTTTGTGACCTCCAAAATTTCCATTTCCAACCCCAAAACCTCCAAATTTTTCACCCCAAGATCGGCAGGTTTTGCCCCAAAATTTCTTCACTCATGCCCAGAGGTGTCTCACCTTTTTCTCACCTGTGTCTCACCTGTGTCTCACCCGTGTCTCACCTGTGTCTCACCTGTGTCTCACCTGCCCAGGATCTTCTCCAGATCTGGAGGTGCCGCCGCCATTTTGTGACCTCCAAAATTTCCATTTTCAGCCATAAAAATCCCATTTTTGACCCTAAAAACTTCAAATTTTTTTTTCCCAAAATCGGCGTTTTTTGCCCCAAAATCTTGTCGCGTGTCCCCAGAGGTGTCTCACCTTCTTCTCACCTGTGTCTCACCTGTGTCTCACCTGTGTCTCACCTGTGCAGGATCATCTCCAGATCTGGAGGTGCCGCCATCTTGTGACCTCCAAAATTTCCATTTCCTGCCCCAAAACCTCCAAATTTTTTGCCCGAAATCGGCGTTTTTCGCCCAAGAATGTTGCCGCTCGTCCCCAGAGGTGCCTCACCTGTGTCTCACCTGTGTCTCACCTGTGTCTCACCTGTGTCTCACCTGCCCAGGATCTTCTCCAGATCTGGCGGTGCCGCCGCCATTTTGTGACCCCCAAAATTTCCATTTCCAGCCATAAAATTCCCATTTTTGACGCTAAAAACTTCGAATTTTTTTCCCCAAAATCGGCTGTTTTTGCCCCAAAATTTTGCCGCTCGTCCCCAGAGGTTTCTCACCTTTTTCTCACCTGTGTCTCACCTGTGTCTCACCTGTGTCTCACCTGTGCAGGATCATCTCCAGATCTGGAGGTGCCGCCATCTTGTGACCTCCAAAATTTCCATTTCCTGCCCCAAAACCTCCAAATTTTTTGCCCGAAATCGGCATTTTTCGCCCCAAAATTTCTTCACTCGTCCCCAGAGGTGCCTCACCTGTGTCTCACCTGTGTCTCACCTGTGTCTCACCTGTGTCTCACCTGCCCAGGATCTTCTCCAGATCTGGCGGTGCCGCCGCCATTTTGTGACCCCCAAAATTTCCATTTCCAGCCATAAAATTCCCATTTTTGACGCTAAAAACTTCGAATTTTTTTCCCCAAAATCGGCGGGTTTTGCCCCAAAATTTTGCCGCTTGTCCCCAGAGGTGACTCACCTTTTTCTCACCTGTGTCTCACCTGTGTCTCACCTGTGTCTCACCTGTGCAGGATCATCTCCAGATCTGGAGGTGCCGCCATCTTGTGACCTCCAAAATTTCCATTTCCTGCCCCAAAACCTCCAAATTTTTTGCCCGAAATCGGCGTTTTTCGCCCAAGAATGTTGCCGCTCGTCCCCAGAGGTGCCTCACCTGTGTCTCACCTGTGTCTCACCTGTGTCTCACCTGCCCAGGATCTTCTCCAGATCTGGCGGTGCCGCCGCCATTTTGTGACCCCCAAAATTTCCATTTCCAGCCATAAAATTCCCATTTTTGACGCTAAAAACTTCGAATTTTTTTCCCCAAAATCGGCTGTTTTTGCCCCAAAATTTTGCCGCTCGTCCCCAGAGGTTTCTCACCTTTTTCTCACCTGTGTCTCACCTGTGTCTCACCTGTGTCTCACCTGTGCAGGATCATCTCCAGATCTGGAGGTGCCGCCATCTTGTGACCTCCAAAATTTCCATTTCCTGCCCCAAAACCTCCAAATTTTTTGCCCGAAATCGGCATTTTTCGCCCCAAAATTTCTTCACTCGTCCCCAGAGGTGCCTCACCTGTGTCTCACCTGTGTCTCACCTGTGTCTCACCTGTGTCTCACCTGCCCAGGATCTTCTCCAGATCTGGCGGTGCCGCCGCCATTTTGTGACCCCCAAAATTTCCATTTCCAGCCATAAAATTCCCATTTTTGACGCTAAAAACTTCGAATTTTTTTCCCCAAAATCGGCGGGTTTTGCCCCAAAATTTTGCCGCTCGTCCCCAGAGGTTTCTCACCTTTTTCTCACCTGTGTCTCACCTGTGTCTCACCTGTGTCTCACCTTCCCAGGATCATCTCCAGATCTGGAGGTGCCGCCATCTTGTGACCTCCAAAATTTCCATTTCCTGCCCCAAAACCTCCAAATTTTTTGCCCGAAATCGGCGTTTTTCGCCCAAGAATGTTGCCGCTCGTCCCCAGAGGTGCCTCACCTGTGTCTCACCTGTGTCTCACCTGTGTCTCACCTGTGTCTCACCTGTGTCTCACCTGTGTCTCACCTGTGTCTCACCTGCCCAGGATCTTTTCCAGATCTGGCGGTGCCGCCGCCATTTTGTGACCCCCAAAATTTCCATTTCCAGCCATAAAATTCCCATTTTTGACGCAAAAAACTTCAAATTTTTTTCCCCAAAATCGGCGGTTTTTGCCCCAAAATTTTGCCGCTCGTCCCCAGAGGTTTCTCACCTTTTTCTCACCTGTGTCTCACCTGTGTCTCACCTGTGTCTCACCTGTGCAGGATCATCTCCAGATCTGGAGGTGCCGCCATCTTGTGACCTCCAAAATTTCCATTTTCTGCCCCAAAACCTCCAAATTTTTTGCCCGAAATCGGCATTTTTTGCTCCAAAATTTCTTCACTCGTCCCCAGAGGTGTCTCACCTGTGTCTCACCTGTGTCTCACCTGTGTCTCACCTGTGTCTCACCTGTGTCTCACCTGCCCAGGATCTTCTCCAGATCTGGCGGTGCCGCCGCCATTTTGTGACCCCCAAAATTTCCATTTCCAGCCATAAAATTCCCATTTTTGACGCAAAAAACTTCAAATTTTTTTCCCCAAAATCGGCGTTTTTCGCCCCAAAGTTTTGCCGCTCGTCCCCAGAGGTGTCTCATCTTTTTCTCACCTGTGTCTCAGCTGTGTCTCACTTGTATGTCACCTATGCAAGATCATTTTCAGATCTGGAGGTGCCGCCATCTTATGACCTCCAAAATTTCCATTTCCTGCCCCAAAACCTCCAAATTTTTTGCCCGAAATCGGCATTTTTTGCTCCAAAATTTCTTCACTCGTCCCCAGAGGTGTCTCACCTGTGTCTCACCTGTGTCTCACCTGTGTCTCACCTGCCCAGGATCTTCTCCAGATCTGGCGGTGCCGCCGCCATTTTGTGACCCCCAAAATTTCCATTTCCAGCCATAAAATTCCCATTTTTGACGCTAAAAACTTCGAATTTTTTTTCCCCAAAATCGGCGGTTTTCGCCCCAAAATTTTGCCGCTCGCCCCCAGAGGTGTCTCACCTGTGTCTCGCCCGTGTTCTCACCTGCAGCCAGCGCCGGCTGCTGCTGACAGGTACGCCGCTGCAGAACTCGCTGATGGAGCTCTGGTCGCTGATGCACTTCCTCATGCCCAGCGTGTTCCAGTCGCACCGCGAGTTCCGCGAGTGGTTCCACAACCCCCTGACGGGCATGATCGAGGGCAGCCAGGAGTACAACGAGAGCCTCGTCAAGAGATTGCACAAGGTAACGCACCTGGGCACACCTGGGCACACCCGTGATACACCTGTGATACACCTGAGTTACACTGGGTTATGTGGGGTAGGAGTGCGTTATAGCGGGATATATCACCTGGGTCACACCGGGGTTCCACAGCCCCTGACGGGCACGATCGAGGGCAGCCAGGAGCACAGCGAGAGCCTCGTCAAGAGATTGCACAAGGTAACGCACCTGGGCACACCTGGGCACACCCGTGATACACCTGGGTATGGGTACATACACATGGGTTACACCTGGGTCACACCTGGGTTCCACAGCCCCCTGACGGGCACGATCGAGGGCAGCCAGGAGCACAGCGAGAGCCTCGTCAAGAGATTGCACAAGGTAACGCACCTGGGCACACCTGGGCATACCTGTGATACACCTGAGTTACGTTGAGTATGGGTACATACACGTACAATACACCTGGGTCACACCTGGGTTCCACAACCCCCTGACGGGCACGATCGAGGGCAGCCAGGAGTACAACGAGAGCCTCGTCAAGAGATTGCACAAGGTAACGCACCTGGGCACACCTGGGCACACCTGGGCACACCCGTGATACACCTGGATACACTTGGGTTATGTTGGGTAGGAGTGGGTTATAGCGGGATATATCACCTGGGTCACACCTGGGTTCCACAACCCCCTGACGGGCACGATCGAGGGCAGCCAGGAGCACAGCGAGAGCCTGGTGAAACGGCTCCACAAGGTAACGCACCTGGGCACACCTGTGATACACCTGGGTATGGGTACATACACGTACAATACACCTGGGTCACACCTGGGTTCCACAACCCCGTGACGGGCACGATCGAGGGCAGCCAGGAGCACAACGAGAGCCTCGTCAAGAGATTGCACAAGGTAATGCACCTGGGCACACCTGGGCACACCTGTGATACACCTGTGATACACCTGGGTATGGGTACATACACATGGGATACACCTGGGTCACACCTGGGTTCCACAGCCCCTGACGGGCACGATCGAGGGCAGCCAGGAGTACAACGAGAGCCTGGTGAAACGGCTCCACAAGGTAACGCACCTGGGCACACCTGGGCACACCTGGGCACACCTGTGACACACCTGGATACACCTGGGTTATGTGGGGTAGGAGTGGGTTATAGCGGGATATATCACCTGGGTCACACCTGGGTTCCACAGAGTACGACAAGAACCTCGTCAAGAGATTGCACAAGGTACACCTATGCACAGGTGTGATACACCTGGATACACCTGTGACACACCTGTGCCCACCTGTGCCCACCTGACCAGGTGTTTCCCCTCCCCCCCCCCCCAGGTGCTGCAGGAACTAAACACACCTGGGGCACACTGGGGCCCACACAGACACACCTGTGCCCACCTGTGACATACCTGTGACACACCTGTGACACGCCTGTGCCCACCTGTGACACACCTGTGCCCACCTGTGACACACCTTTGACACACCTGTGCCCACCTGTGCCCATCTCTGCCCACCTGTGACACACCTGACCAGGTGTTTCCCCTCCCCCCCAGGTGCTGCAGGACTAAACACACCTGGGCACACTGGGGCCCACACAGACACACCTGTGCCCACCTGTGGCACACCTGTGACACACCTGTGACACACCTGTGCCCACCTGTGACACACCTGTGACACACTTGTGACACACCTGTGACACACCTGGGCCCACCTGTGCCCACCTGTGACACACCTGACCAGGTGTTTCCCCTCCCCCCCCCCCAGGTGCTGCAGGAACTAAACACACCTGGGGCACACTGGGGCCCACAGAGACACACCTGTGCCCACCTGTGACACACCTGTGACACACCTGTGACACGCCTGTGCCCACCTGTGACACACCTGTGCCCACCTGTGACACACCTGTGCCCACCTGTGACACACCTGTGATACACCAGTGCCCACCTGTGACACACCTTTGACACACCTGTGCCCACCTGTGACACACCTGTCACACACCTGTCACACACCTGTGCCCACCTGTGCCCTCCTGACCAGGTGTTTCCCCTCCCCAGCTGCTGCGGCCGTTCCTGCTGCGGGATTAAACACACCTGGGCACACCTGGGCACACTGGGGCCCACACAGACACACCTGTGACACACCTGTGCCCACCTGTGCCCACCTGTGCCCACCTGTGACACACCTTTGACACACCTGTGACACACCTGTGCCACACCTGTGCCCACCTGTGACACGCCTGTGACACACCTGTGACACACCTGCGACACACCTTTGACACACCTGTGCCCCCCTGTGACACACCTGTGACACACCTGTCACACACCTGTGACACACCTGTGACACACCTGACCAGGTGTTTCCCCTCCCCCCTCCCAGGTGCTGCGGCCGTTCCTGCTGCGGGATTAAACACACCTGGGGCACACTGGGGCCCACCTGTGACACACCTGTGACACACCTGTGACACACCTGTGACACACCTGTGACACACCTGTGCCCACCTGTGACACACCTGTGCCCACCTGTGACACACCTGACCAGGTGTTTCCCCTCCCCCCCCCAGGTGCTGCGGCCGTTCCTGCTGCGCCGCCTCAAGGTGGACGTGGAGAAGCAGATGCCCAAGAAGTACGAGCACGTGCTGCGGTGCCGCCTCTCCAAGCGCCAGAGGTTCCTCTACGACGACTTCATGGGCCAGGCCAGGTGAGCCGGGCACACCTGGGCACACCTGGGCACCAAAAAACCCCCAGAATTCCCAGGAAATTCCATCAAGATTTGAGCGTTTTTCAACCCCAAATTCCACCCAGATCCACTCAAAATCCACTCCAAAATTCAGCGTTTGGGGTCTGTGATGACGTCATGGCCAGGCCAGGTGAGCCGGGCACACCTGGGCACACCTGGGCACCAAAAAACCCCCAGAATTCCCAGGAAATTCCATCCAGATTTGAGCGTTTTTCGCCCCAAATTCCACCCAGATCCACTCAAAATCCACCCCAAAATTCAGCGTTTGGGGTCTGTGATGACGTCATGGCCAGGCCAGGTGAGGCGGGCACACCTGGGCACACCTGGGCACACCTGGGCACCAAAAAACCCCCAGAATTCCCAGGAAATTCCATCAAGATTTGAGCGTTTTTCGCCCCAAATTCCACCCAGATCCACTCAAAATCCCACCCCAAAATTCAGCATTTGGGGTCTGTGATGACGTCATGGCCAGGCCAGGTGAGGCGGGCACACCTGGGCACACCTGGGCACACCTGGGCACCAAAAAATCCCCAGATTCCCCTTAAATTCTACCCAAATTTGATCAAATTGTGCCCAAATTTACCAAATGTGGCCCCAAAATTCACCTTTTTGGGGTCTCTGATGACGTCATGGCCAGGCCAGGTGAGGCTGGCACACCTGGGCACATCTGGGCGCACCTGGAGGCCACAAAGTCACAAAATTCCTGTGAAATTTTACCCAAATTTGATCAAATTGTGCCCAAATTGTGCCCAGGTGAGCTCAGGTGAATTTCCCACCCCAATTTTCGCACCTGGAGCCCCAAAATCCCCAAATTTTTGCAGAAAATCCCCCAAAATTCCCTTTCCAATCCCTCCCAAATTTCTCAGGTGAGTTCAGGTGAGTCCCAGGTGAATTTCCCACCTCCAAAATCCCAAAATTTCCCCTTTAAACCCCAAAATTTTCTCTTTAAACTCCTCCCAAATTCCCCCAAATTTCTCAGGTGAGCTCAGGTGAGTCCCAGGTGAATTTCCCACCTCCAAAATCCCCGAATTTTCTCTTTAAACCCCAAAATTTGCTCTTTAAATTCCTCCCAAATTCCCCCAAATTTCTCAGGTGAGCTCAGGTGAATTTCCCACCCCAATTTTCGCACCTGGAGCCCCAAAACCCCCAAATTTTTTCAGAAAACCCCCCAAAATTCCCTTTCCAATCCCTCCCAAATTTCTCAGGTGAGCTCAGGTGAGTCCCAGGTGAATTTCCCACCTCCAAAATCCCAAAATTTCCCCTTTAAACCCCAAAATTTTCTCTTTTAAACTCCTCCCAAATTCCCCCAAATTTCTCAGGTGAGCTCAGGTGAGTCCCAGGTGAATTTCCCACCTCCAAAATCCCCGAATTTTCTCTTTAAACCCCAAAATTTCCTCTTTAAATTCCTCCCAAATTCCCCCAAATTTCTCAGGTGAGCTCAGGTGAATTTCCCACCCCAATTTTCGCACCTGGAGCCCCAAAACTCCCAAATTTTTGCAGAAAATCCCCCAAAATTCCCTTTCCAATCCCTCCCAAATTTCTCAGGTGAGCTCAGGTGAGTCCCAGGTGAATTTCCCACCTCCAAAATCCCAAAATTTCCCCTTTAAACCCCAAAATTTCCCCTCTAAACCCCTCCCAAATTGCCCCAAATTCCCCCAAATTTCTCAGGTGAGCTCAGGTGAATTTCCCACCCCAATTTTCGCACCTGGAGCCCTAAAACTCCCAAATTTTTGCAGAAAATCCCCCAAAATTCCCTTTCCAATCCCTC
This sequence comes from Ammospiza maritima maritima, assembly GCA_036010785.1. Classification (NCBI taxonomy): domain Eukaryota; kingdom Metazoa; phylum Chordata; class Aves; order Passeriformes; family Passerellidae; genus Ammospiza; species Ammospiza maritima. The sequence continues at coordinate 150,111 of JAYKTQ010000097.1, forward strand.
CCAAATTTCTCAGGTGAGCTCAGGTGAGTCCCAGGTGAATTTCCCACCTCCAAAATCCCAAAATTTCCCCTTTAAACCCCAAAATTTTCTCTTTAAACTCCTCCCAAATTCCCCCAAATTTCTCAGGTGAGCTCAGGTGAGTCCCAGGTGAATTTCCCACCTCCAAAATCCCCGAATTTCCCCTTTAAACCCCAAAATTTCCTCTTTAAATTCCTCCCAAATTCCCCCAAATTTCTCAGGTGAGCTCAGGTGAATTTCCCACCCCAATTTCCGCACCTGGAGCCCCAAAATCCCCAAATTTTTGCAGAAAATCCCCCAAAATTCCCTTTCCAATCCCTCCCAAATTTCTCAGGTGAGCTCAGGTGAGTCCCAGGTGATCTCAGGTGATTTTCCTACGAAGGTTTTGGCGCTGAGAACCCCCAAATTTTTCCCTAAAACCCCCAAAATTTCCCCTTTAAATCTCTCCCAAATTCCCCCAAATTTCTCAGGTGAGCTCAGGTGAGTCCCAGGTGAATTTCCCACCTCCAAAATCCTCAAATTTCCCCTTTAAACCCCCAAACTTCCCCTTTCAACCCCTCCCAAATTCCCCCAAATTTCTCAGGTGAGTTCCAGGTGTGCTCAGGTGATCTCAGGTGATTTTCCTGTGATGGTTTTTGCACCTGGAACCCCAAATTTCACTTTTCTACCCCCAAATTTCTCCTTTAAATCCCATCCAAAATCCCCAAATTTCTGCAGAAAATCCCCCAAATTTTTATTTCCAATCCGTCCCAAATTCCCCCAAATTTCTCAGGTGAGCTCCAGGTGAGCTCAGGTGAATTTCCCACCCCAATTTCAGCACCTGGAGCCCCAAAACCCCCAAATTTTTTCAGAAAACCCCCCAAAATTCCCTTTCCAATCCCTCCCAAATTTCTCAGGTGAGCTCAGGTGAGTCCCAGGTGAATTTCCCACCTCCAAAATCCCCAAATTTCCCCTTTAAACCCCAAAATTTCCCCTTTAAACCCCTCCCAAATTCCCCCAAATTTCTCAGGTGAGCTCAGGTGAGTCCCAGGTGAATTTCCCACCTCCAAAATCCCCGAATTTCCCCTTTAAACCCCAAAATTTCCTCTTTAAATTCCTCCCAAATTCCCCCAAATTTCTCAGGTGAGCTCAGGTGAATTTCCCACCCCAATTTCCGCACCTGGAGCCCCAAAACCCCCAAATTTTTGCAGAAAATCCCCCAAAATTCCCTTTCCAATCCCTCCCAAATTTCTCAGGTGAGCTCAGGTGAGTCCCAGGTGATCTCAGGTGATTTTCCTACGAAGGTTTTGGCGCTGAGAACCCCCAAATTTTTCCCTAAAACCCCCAAAATTTCCCCTTTAAATCCCTCCCGAATTCCCCCAAATTTCCCAGATGATCTCAGGTGTGCCCAGGTGAGCTCAGGTGTTCTCAGGTGCTTTCTTTGTCCTGCTTTTGGCATCTAGAGCCCCAAAATCCCCAAATTTTTACCTAAAATCCCCAAGTTTTTGTCAAAAATCCCCAAATTTTTACCTTAAATCCCTCCTAAATTCCCCCAAATCTCTCGGGTAATGCCCAGGTGTGCCCAGGTGTGCCCAGGTGTGCCCCGGTGACCTCCACACGAATTTCCCACCCCAATTTCAGCACCTGGAGCCCCAAAACCCCCAAATTTTTGCCAAAAATCCCCCAAATTTCCCCTTTAAATCCCTCCCAAATTCCCCCAAATTTCCCAGGTGATCTCAGGTGTGCCCAGGTGAGCTCAGGTGTTCTCAGGTGCTTTCTTTGTCCTGCTTTTGGCATCTAGAGCCCCAAAATCCCCGAATTTTTACCTAAAATCTCCAAGTTTTTGTCAAAAATCCCCAAATTTTTACCTTAAATCCCTCCCAAATTCCCCCAAATTTCCCAGGTGATCTCAGGTGTGCCCAGGTGTGCCCAGGTGTGCCCAGGTGTGCCCGGGTGACCTCCACACGAATTTCCCACCCCAATTTCAGCACCTGGAGCCCCAAAACCCCCAAATTTTTGCCTAAAATCCCCAAAATTTCCCCTCTAAATTCCTCCCAAATTCCCCCAAATTTCCCAGGTGATCTCAGGTGTGCCCAGGTGAGCTCAGGTGTTCACAGGTGCTTTCTTTGTCCTGCTTTTGGCATCTAGAGCCCCAAAATCCCCGAATTTTTACCTAAAATCCCCAAGTTTTTGTCAAAAATCCCCAAATTTTTACCTTAAATCCCTCCCAAATTCCCCCAAATTTCTCGGGTAATGCCCAGGTGTGCCCAGGTGTGCCCAGGTGTGCCCAGGTGACCTCCACACGAATTTCCCACCCCAATTTCAGCACCTGGAGCCCCAAAACCCCCAAATTTTTGCCAAAAATCCCCCAAATTTCCCCTTTAAATCCCTCCCGAATTCCCCCAAATTTCCCTGGTGTGCCCAGGTGTGCCCAGGTAACGTTTAACCCCTCGTTTCCAGCACCAAGGTCAGTGTGAGGCCCCAAAATCCCCAAATTTTTATCTAAAATCCCCAAAATTTCCTCTTTAAATCCCTCCCGAATTCCCCCAAATTTCTCAGGTGATCTCAGGTGTGCCCAGGTGTGCCCAGGTGTGCCCAGGTGTGCCCGGGCGACCTCCACACGAATTTCCCACCCCAATTTCAGCACCTGGAGCCCCAAAACCCCCAAATTTTTGCCAAAAATCCCCCAAATTTCCCCTTTAAATCCCTCCCGAATTCCCCCAAATTTCCCAGGTGATCTCAGGTGTGCCCAGGTGTGCCCAGGTGTGCCCAGGTAACGTTTAACCCCCTCATTCCCAGCACCAAGGCGACGCTGGCCAGCGGCCATTTCATGAGCGTCATCAACGTGCTGATGGAGCACGCTGAGCCCCTCAGGTGTGCCCAGGTGTGCCCAGGTGTGCCCAGGTGTGCCCGGGCGACCTCCACACGAATTTCCCACCCCAATTTCAGCATCTGGAGCCCCAAAACCCCCAAATTTTTGCCAAAAATCCCCCAAATTTCCCCTTTAAATCCCTCCCGAATTCCCCCAAATTTCCCAGATGATCTCAGGTGTGCCCAGGTGAGCTCAGGTGTTCTCAGGTGCTTTCTTTGTCCTGCTTTTGGCATCTAGAGCCCCAAAATCCCCAAATTTTTACCTAAAATCCCCAAGTTTTTGTCAAAAATCCCCAAATTTTTACCTTAAATCCCTCCCAAATTCCCCCAAATTTCTCAGGTGATCTCAGGTGTGCCCAGGTGTGCCCAGGTGTGCCCAGGTGTGCCCGGGCGACCTCCACACGAATTTCCCACCCCAATTTCAGCACTTGGAGCCCCAAAATCCCCAAATTTTTGCCAAAAATCTCCCAAATTTCCCCTTTAAATCCCTCCCGAATTCCCCCAAATTTCCCTGGTGTGCCCAGGTGTGCCCAGGTGTGCCCAGGTGTGCCCAGGTAACGTTTAACCCCTCGTTTCCAGCACCAAGGTCAGTGTGAGGCCCCAAAATCCCCAAATTTTTATTTAAAATCCCCAAAATTTCCTCTTTAAATCCCTCCCGAATTCCCCCAAATTTCTCAGGTGATCTCAGGTGTGCCCAGGTGTGCCCAGGTGTGCCCAGGTGTGCCCGGGCGACCTCCACACGAATTTCCCACCCCAATTTCAGCACCTGGAGCCCCAAAATCCCCAAATTTTTGCCAAAAATCCCCCAAATTTCCCCTTTAAATCTCTCTCAAATTCCCCAAATTTCTCAGATGATCACAGGTGTGCCCAGGTGTGCCCAGGTGTGCCCGGGTACCATTTAACCCCTCGTTTCCACCACCAAGGTCAGCGTGGAGCCCCAAAATCCCCAAATTTTTGCCTAAAATCCCCAAAATTTCTTCTTTAAATCCCTCCCAAATTCCCCCAGATTTCTCAGATGATCTCAGGTGTGCCCAGGTGTGCCCAGGTGTGCCCAGGTGTGCCCGGGCGACCTCCACACGAATTTCCCACCCCAATTTCAGCACCTGGAGCCCCAAAATCCCCAAATTTTTGCCAAAAATCCCCAAATTTTTACCTTAAATCCCTCCCGAATTCCCCCAAATTTCCCTGGTGTGCCCAGGTGTGCCCAGGTGTGCCCAGGTAACGTTTAACCCCTCGTTTCCAGCACCAAGGTCAGTGTGAGGCCCCAAAATCCCCAAATTTTTATCTAAAATCCCCAAAATTTCTCCTTTAAATCCCTCCCAAATTCCCCCAAATTTCTCAGGTGATCTCAGGTGTGCCCAGGTGTGCCCAGGTGTGCCCAGGTGTGCCCGGGTGACCTCCACGGGAATTTCCCACCCCAATTTCAGCACCTGGAGCCCCAAAACCCCCAAATTTTTGCCTAAAATCCCCCAAATTTCCCCTTTAAATCTCTCCCAAATTCCCCCAAATTTCCCAAATGATCTCAGGTGTGCCCAGGTGTGCCCAGGTAACGTTTAACCCCTTCGTTCCCAGCACCAAGGCGACGCTGGCCAGCGGCCATTTCATGAGCGTCACCAACGTGCTGATGCAGCACGCTGAGCCCCTCAGGTGTGCCCAGGTGTGCCCAGGTGTGCCCGGGTGTGCCCAGGTGACCTCCACACGAATTTCCCACCCCAATTTCAGCACCTGGAGCCCCAAAACCCCCAAATTTTTGCCTAAAATCCCCCAAATTTCCCCTCTAAATCCCTCCCAAATTCCCCCAAATTTCCCAGATGATCTCAGGTGTGCCCAGGTGAGCTCAGGTGTTCTCAGGTGCTTTCTTTGTCCTGCTTTTGGCATCTAGAGCCCCAAAATCCCCAAATTTTTACCTAAAATCCCCAAGTTTTTGTCAAAAATCCCCAAATTTTTACCTTAAATCCCTCCCAAATTCCCCCAAATTTCTCGGGTGATTCCCAGGTGTGCCCAGGTAACGTTTAACCCCTTCGTTCCCAGCACCAAGGCGACGCTGGCCAGCGGCCATTTCATGAGCGTCATCAACGTGCTGATGCAGCTGCGCAAGGTGTGCAACCACCCCGACCTGTTCGAGCCCCGCCCCGTGACGTCACCGCTGGTCACGCCCGGCCTCAGCCTGGGCGCCCCCGCCCTCGTGCTCAGGGCGCTGGAGCCACACCCCTTCCAGGTGAGACACGCCCCCTTTTGGGTGGGACACGCCTCCTTTCGGGTGGGACACGCCCCTTTCCAGGTGGGACACCCCCCCCTTTTAGTGGGACACGCCCCTTTAGGGTGGGACATGCCCCTTTTGGGTGGGACACGCCCCCTTTGGGTGGGACACGCCTCCTTTCGGGTGGGACACGCCCCTTTTTAGGTGGGGCACGCCCCTTTTTGGGTGGGGCACGCCCCTTTTCAGTGGCACACGCCCCTTTAGGGTGGGACACGCCCCTTTTTGGGTGGGACACGCCCCCTTTTGGGTGGGACACGCCCCTTTTTGGGTGGGACACGCCCCTTTTGGGTGGGGCACGCCCCTTTTTTGGTGGGGCACGCCCCTTTTGGGTGGGACACGCCCCTTTTCAGTGGCACACGCCCCCTTTGCGTGAGACACACCTTGGACAGGTGAGAGAGCCACACCCCTTCCAGGTGAGACATGCCCCCTTTTGGGTGGGACACGCCCCCTTTCGGGTGGGACACGCCCCTTTCCAGGTGGGACACCCCCCCCTTTTAGTGGGACACGCCCCTTTAGGGTGGGACACGCCCCCTTTGGATGGGACACGCCCCTTTCGGGTGGGACACACCCCCTTTTTGGTGGGACACGCCCCCTTTTGGGTGGGACACGCCCCTTTTTGGGTGGGGCACGCCCCTTTTCAGTGGCACACGCCCCTTTAGGGTGGGACACGCCCCTTTTTGGGTGGGACACGCCCCCTTTGGGTGGGACACGCCTCTTTTTGGGTGGGGCACGCCCCCTTTTGGTGGGGCACGCCCCTTTTCAGTGGCACACACCCCTTTAGGGTGGGACACGCCCCTTTTTGGTGGGACACGCCCCTTTAGGGTGGGACACGCCCCTTTTTGGGTGGGACACGCCCCTTTTTGGGTGGGACGCGCCCCCTTTTTTGGTGGGCGACACACCTGGACAGGTGAGAAACACCCCTTCCAGGTGAGACACGCCCCTTTTTGGGTGGGACACACCTGGACAGGTGAGAGAGCCACACCCCTTCCAGGTGGGACATGCCCCTTTTTTAGTGGGACACGCCCCCTTTCGGGTGGGACACGCCCCTTTCCACGTTGGACACGCCCCTTTTGGGTGGGACACCCCCCTTTTAGTGGGACACGCCCCTTTTTGGTGGGACACGCCCCCTTTTGGGGTGGGACACGCCCCCTTTTTTGGTGGGTGACTCACCTGGACAGGTGAGAGAGCCACACCCCTTCCAGGTAAGACACGCCCGGGTTTGGGTGGGACACGCCCCTTTCCAGGTGGGACACACCCCCTTTGGGTGGGACACGCCCCTTTTTGGGTAGGCACACCTGTACAGGTGAGAGAGACACGCCCCCTTTGGGTGGGACACGCCCCTTCCAGGTGAGTGACACACCTGTGCAGGTGAGGGAGACGCCCCCTCCAGGTGGGACACGCCCCCTTTTGGGGTGGGACACGCCCCTTTTTCAGTGGGACACGCCCCTTTTGGGGTGACACACCTGGGACAGGTGAGACAGAGGTGAGGCAGGTGAGAGTCACGCACTTGGGACAGGTGAGACGCACCTGAGACAGGTGAGACACAGCTGAGACACAGCTGAGACACATATAGGGACAGGTAAGACACACCTGGGACAGGTGAGACACACCTGGAGATGGGTGGGACACAGGTGAAACACACCTGAGACAGGTGAGACACACCTGGGGATCGCTGACACACACCTGCACAGGTGAGACACACCTGCGATAGGTGAGGTACACCTGGGGATGGGTGTGATACACACTCGGGACAGGTGAGACGCACCTGAGACAGGTGAGACACACGTGAGATGAGTGACACACACCTGGGGATGGGTGACGCACAGCTGGACAGGTGAGACACACCTGGGGATGGGTGTGACACACACCTGGACAGGTGAGACACACCTGGGGATGGGTGGGACACACCTGAGACACACCTGGCGACAGGTGAGACACACCTGGGGATGGGTGGGACACGGGTGGGACAGGTGAGACACACCTGGGGATGGGTGGGACACACACCTGGACAGGTGAGACACACCTGGGGATGGGTGTGACACACACCTGGACAGGTGAGACACACCTGGGGATGGGTGGGACACACCTGGGGATGGGTGTGACACACACCTGGACAGGTGAGACACACCTGGGGATGGGTGGGACACGGATGGGACAGGTGAGACACACCTGGGGATGGGTGACACACCTGGACAGGTGAGACACACCTGGGGATGGGTGTGACACACACCTGGATGGGTGAGACACACCTGGGGATGGGTGTGACACACACCTGGACAGGTGAGACACACCTGGGGATGGGTGACACACACCTGGACAGGTGAGACACACCTGGGGATGGGTGTGACACACACCTGGACAGGTGAGACACACCTGGGGGTGGGTGGGACACGGGTGGGACGCACCTGGCGCAGGTGAGACCCTGGAGAGGTTGGGGAGTACTGGAGGTGACGCAGGCGTCACCCAGGTGTGCCATGCTTTGGCACAGGTGTGTCACAGGTGTCACCCAGGTGTGTCGCTCAGGTGTGTCACAGGTGTCCCAGGTATGTCACAGGCATCACCCAGGTGTGTCACTCAGGTGTGTCACAGGTGTCATTCAGGTGTGTCCCAGGTGTCACCCAGGTGTGTCACTCAGGTGTGTCCCAGGTGTGTCCCAGGTGTCACTCAGGTGTGTCACAGGTGTCCCAGGTGTGTCACAGGTGTCACCCAGGTGTGTCACTCAGGTGTGTCACAGGTGTCCCAGGTGTCACTCAGGTGTGTCACAGGTGTGTCACAGGTGTCCCAGGTGTCACCCAGGTGTGTCACTCAGGTGTGTCACTCAGGTGTGTCACAGGTGTCCCAGGTGTCACTCAGGTGTGTCACAGGTGTGTCACAGGTGTCCCAGGTGTCACTCAGGTGTCACTCAGGTGTGTCACTCAGGTGTGTCACTCAGGTGTGTCCCAGGTGTCACCCATGTGTCACTCAGGTGTGTCCCAGGTGTGACCCAGGTGTGTCACAGGTGTGTCCCAGGTGTCACCCAGGTGTGTCGTAGATTGGTCAGGTGTGCCGCAGGTGTACCAAATGTCACCCAGGTGTCACCCAGGTGTCCCAGGTGTGACTCAGGCGTGTCAGGGCTGGACACAGGTGTGCCACAGGTGTCACTCAGGTGTGTCCCAGGTGTCGCCCAGGGGAATCACAGATTGTTGAGGTGTGTCGCAGGTGTGTCAAATGTCGCTCAGGTGTCACCCAGGTGTGACTCAGGTGTGTCACAGGTGTGTCAGGTGTCACCCTGGTGTATCATGGTTGGATACAGGTGTGTCACAGGTGTGTCCCAGGGGTCACACAGGTGTATCGTAGATTGGTCAGGTGTGTCTCAGGTGTCCCAAATGTCACTCAGGTGTCACACAGGTGTGTCAGAGACTGCTCAGGTGTCACACAGGTGTGTCAGAGACTGCTCAGGTGTGTCACAGGTGTGACACCGGTGTCACTCAGGTGTATCAGGGTTGGACACAGGTGTGTCACAGGTGGCCCAGGTGTATTGTAGATTGTTCAGGTGTGTCCCAAGTGACTCAGGTGTGTCACAGGTGTGTCAGGTGTCACTCAGGTGTGTCACAGATTGCTCAGGTGTGTCGCAGGTGTGTCGCAGGTGTGTCAGCTGTCACTCAGGTGTGTCACACATTGCTCAGGTGTGTCGCAGGTGTGTCGCAGGTGTGTCAGCTGTCACTCAGGTGTGTCACACATTGCTCAGGTGTGTCACAGGTGTGTCCCAGGTGTGTCAGGTGTCACTCAGGTGTGTCACAGATTGCTCAGGTGTGTCACAGGTGTGTCAGAGGCGCCCCAGGTGTCATGCAGGTGTCTCAGGTGTCACTCAGGTGTGTCACAGATTGCTCAGGTGTGTCACAGGTGTGTCGCAGGTGTGTCAGGTGTCACTCAGGTGCAGCACAGATTGCTCAGGTGTGTCACAGGTCTCAGGTGTCACACAGGTGTGTATCAGCTGTCACTCAGGTGTATCACAGTTGCGCACGGGTGTGTCCCAGGTGTGACTCAGGTGTGTCCCAGGTGTGTCCCAGGTGTGTCCCAGGTGTGTCCCAGGTGTGTCCCAGCTGTCACCCAGGTGTATCACAGTCGCGCACGGGTGTGTCACAGTCACGCACAGGTGTGTCCCAGGTGTCACCCAGGTGTATCATAGTTGTGCACAGGTGTGTCCCAGGTGTGTCAGGTGTCACTCAGGTGTATCACAGTCGTGCACAGGTGTGTCCCAGGTGTGACCCAGGTGTGTCACAGGTGCGTCAGGTGTCACCCAGGTGTATCACAGTTGCGCACGGGTGTGTCCCAGGTGTGTCCCAGGTGTGTCCCGGGTGTGTCCCAGGTGTGTCCCAGGTGTGTCCCAGGTGTGTCCCAGGTGTGACCCGGGTGTGTCCCAGGTGTGTCAGGTGTCACCCAGGTGTATCACAGACTGCTCAGGTGTGTCACAGGTGTGTCAGAGGCGCCCCAGGTGTCATGCAGGTGTCTCAGGTGTCACTCAGGTGTGTCACAGATTGCTCAGGTGTGTCCCAGCTGTGTCCCAGGTGTGTCCCAGGCGTCCCAGGTGATTCCCAGGTGTCCCAGGTGTGTCCCAGGTGTGTCCCAGGTGTGTCCCAGCTGTCACTCAGGTGTGTCAGGTGTGTCCCAGGTGATTCCCAGGTGATTCCCAGGTGATTCCCAGGTGTGTCCCAGGCGTGTCCCGGGCGTGTCCCAGGTGTGTCCTAGGTGTGTCCCAGGTGATTCCCAGGTGTGTCCCAGGTGTGTCCTAGGTGTGTCCCAGGTGTGTCCCAGGTGTGTCCCAGGTGATTCCCAGGTGATTCCCAGGTGTGTCCCAGCTGTCACTCAGGTGTGTCAGGTGTGTCCCAGGTGTGTCCCAGGTGTGTCCCAGGTGTGTCCCAGGTGATTCCCAGGTGATTCCCAGGTGTGTCCCAGTTGCACACAGGTGTGTCAGGTGTGTCAGGTGTGTCCCAGGTGTGTCCCAGGTGTGTCCCAGGTGTGTCCCAGGTGTGACTCGGGCGTGTCCCAGGTGTACCCCAGTCGCGCACAGGTGTGTCCCAGGTGTGTCCCAGGTGTGTCCCAGGTGTGTCCCAGCTGTCACTCAGGTGTATCACAGTTGCACACAGGTGTGTCCCAGGTGTGTCCCAGGTGTGTCCCGGGCGTGTCCCAGGTGTGACGTGGGTGTGCCCGCAGCAGGTGGACCTGTCTCCGTTCGAGCTGGCGTCGCTGGAGCTGCACCTGTCGCGCTACGCCTGCGATTGGTTCCTGCCGCGCTTCCGCGTCACGCGCCGCCACCTGGAGGACGTGGCCGCCGCCCCCGAGCCGCCGCCCCGCCCCAAGCCCGTGCGCATGAAGGTGAACAGGTGAGTGCGGGGCACGCCCGGGCGCACCTGGGCACACCTGGGCACACCTGGGCACGCCCGGGAGGGGATAAAGCAAAAAAACCCCGGGAAATTGGGGTGAGAAATGGGGGTTTGGGGGTGAAAAATGGGGATTTTTGGGTGAAAAATGGGGATTTGGGGTTACCTGGGCACACCTGGGCACACCTGGGAGGGGATGAACGCAAAAAACCCCGGGAAATTTGGGTGAGAAATGGGGATTTTGGGGTTACCTGGGCACACCTGGGCGCACCTGGGAGGGGATAAAGCAAAAAAACCCCGGGAAATTGGGGTGAGAAACGGGGGTTTGGGGGTGAAAAATGGGGATTTTGGGGTGAAAAATGGGGATTTGGGGTTACCTGGGCACACCTGGGCACACCTGGGCACACCCGGGAGGGGATAAAGCAAAAAAACCCCGGGAAATTTGGGTGAGAAATGGGGGTTTGGGGTTGAGCAATAGGGATTTTGGGGCAAAAAATGGAGATTTTGGGGTGAAAAATGGGGATTTGGGTTTACCTGGGCACGCCCGGGCACACCTGGGCACACCTGGGAGGGGATGAAGCAAAAAAACCCCGGGAAACTGGGGTGAGAAATGGGGATTTTGGGGTTACCTGGGCACACCTGGGCACACCTGGGCACGCCCGAGAGAGGATAAAGCAAAAAAACCCCGGGAAATTTGGGTGAGAGATGGGGATTTTGGGGTGAAAAATGGGGATTTTGGGGTTACCTGGGCACGCCCGGGCACACCTGGGCACACCTGGGCACACCTGGGAGAGGATAAAGCAAAAAAACCCCGGGAAATTGGGGTGAGAAATGGGGGTTTGGGGTGAAAAATGGGGATTTTGGGGTGAAAAATGGGGATTTGGGGTTACCTGGGCACACCTGGGCACGGCTGGGAGGGGATGAACGCAAAAAGCCCCATGAAATTGGGGTGAGAAATGGGGATTTTGGGGAGAAAATCAGGGATTTTGGGGTTACCTGGGCACACCTGGGGGCACCTGGGCACGGCTGGGAGGGGATGGACGCAAAAAACCCTGGGAAATTGGGGTGAGAAATGGGGATTTTGGGGTGAAAAATGGGGATTTTGGGGCGAAAAATGGGGATTTTGGGGTTACCTGGGCACACCTGGGCACACCTGAGAGAGAAAAAAAGGGAAAAAATGGAGAAAATTGGGTGAAAATTGGGGGAAAATGGGGGAAAATTTGGGGTTTAGGGACACCTGGGCACACCTGGGCACACCTGGGCACACCTGGTAGGGGATAAAGGAAAAAAACCCCATGAAATTGGGGTGAGAAATGGGGATTTTTGGGTGAAAAATGGGGATTTTTGGGTGAAAATCGGGGATTTTGGGGTGAGAAATGGGGAATTTGGGGTTACCTGGGCACACCTGGGCACACCTGGGCACGCCCGGGAGGGGATGGGCGCAAAAAACCCCGGGAAATTTGGGTGAGAAATGGGAATTTTGGGGTGAAAATCGGGGATTTTGGGGTGAAAAATGGGGATTTTGGGGTTACCCGGGCACACCTGGGGGCACCTGGGTACACCTGGGAGGGAAAAAAAAAGGGAAAAATGGTGAAAATTGGTAGAAAATGGGGGAAAATTTGGGGGTTGAGGGACACCTGGGCACTCCTGGGCACACCTGGGCACACCTGGGCACACCTGGGCACGGCTGGGAGGGGATGGGCGCAAAAAACCCCGGGAAACTTGGGTGGAAAATGTGGATTTTGGGGTGAAAATCGGGGATTTTGGGGTTACCTGGGCATACCTGGGGGCACCTGGGTACACCTGGGAGGGAAAAAAAGGGGCAAAAATTGGGTGAAAATTGGGTGAAAACTAGGGGAAAATCTGGGGGTTTAGGGACACCTGGGCACACCTGGGCACACCTGGGCACGGCTGGGAGGGGATAAAGGAAAAAAACCCCGTGAAATTGGGGTGAAAAATGGGGATTTTGGGTTAAAAATGGGGATTTTGGGGTTACCTGGGCACAGCTGGGAGAGAAAAATTGGGAGAAAACGGCGAAAATTGGGGAAAATTTGGGGGTTTAATTATACCTGGGCACACCTGGGCACACCTGGGCACACCTGGGCACGGCTGGGAGGGGATGAACCAAAAACACCCGGTGAAATTTGGGTGAAAAATGGGGATTTTGGGGTGAAAAATGGGGATGGCTGAGGTACACCTGGGCACACCTGGGCACACCTGGGGAGGGTTTGTGCACACATGGGCACACCTGGCGGGGTCTGGGCATGGCTGGGGTATACCTGGGCACACCTGGGCACACCTGGGGTAGGTCTGGGCAGTCCTGGGCACACCTGGGACAGGTAAAACACAAAAAATTGGGTTTAAAAGGAGCAAAATCGGGATTCTGGGCACACCTGGGCACACCTGGGCACAGCGGGGGATACCTGGGAGGGGCTGTGGGCACACCTGGGCACACCTGGGGGGGGGGTTGGGCACACCTGGGCACACCTGAGATAGGTCTGGGTAGTCCTGGGCACACCTGGGGCTGGCAAAACACAAAAATTTGGGGTTAAAAGGAGCAAAATTGGGATTCTGGGCACACCTGGGCACACCTGGGGGGCTTTGGGCACACCTGGGCACACCTGGGGTAGGTCTGGGCAGTCTTGGGCACACCTGGGACGGGTAAAACACAAAAATTGAGAGTTAAAAGGAGCAAAATTGGGATTTTGGGCACACCTGGGCACACCTGGGGACACCTGGGCACACCTGGGACAGGTAAAACACAAAAATTTGGGGTTAAAAAGAGCGAAAGTGGGATCTTGGGCACACCTGGGGGGCTTTGGGCACACCTGGGCACACCTGGGGCACACCTGGGGCACACCTGGGGGTGGGTTGGGCGCACCTGGGCACACCTGAGATAGGTCTGGGCAGTCCTGGGCACACCTGGGGCTGGCAAAACACAAAAATTTGGGGTTAAAAGGAGCAAAATTGGGATTCTGGGCACACCTGGGCACACCTGGGGGGCTTTGGGCACACCTGGGCACACCTGGGGTAGGTCTGGGCAGTCCTGGGCACACCTGGGACAGGTAAAACACAAAAATTTGGGGTTAAAAGGAGCAAAATTGGGATTTTGGGCACACCTGGGCACACCTGGGGACACTTGGGACAGGTAAAACACAAAAATTTGGGGTTAAAAAGAGGAAAAGTTGGATCTTGGGCACACCTGGCCACACCTGGGGGGCTTTGGGCACACCTGGGCACACCTGGGGCACACCTGGGGCACACCTGGGGGTGGGTTGGGTGCACCTGGGCACACCTGAGATAGGTCTGGGCAGTCCTGGGCACACCTGGGGCTGGCAAAACAGAAAAATTTGGGGTTAAAAGGAGCAAAATTGGGATTCTGGGCACACCTGGGCACACCGGGGGGGCTTTGGGCACACATGGGCACACCTGGGGCACACCTTGGGGGTGGGTTTGGCTCACCTGGGCACACCTGGGCATGCTTTGGGACTCTGGGGACAGGTAAAACACAAAAATTTGGGGTTGAAAGGAGAAAAAGTGGGATTTCGGGCACACCTGGGCGCACCTGGGGGGGGTTTGGCACACCTGGGCACACCTGGGCACACCTGGGCACACCTGGGGGGGGGTTGGGCACACCTGGGGTAGGTCTGGGCAGTCCTGGGCACACCTGGGACAGGTAAAACACAAAAATTGGGGGTTAAAAGGAGCAAAATCGGGATTTTGAGCACACCTGGGCACACCTGGGCACACCTGGGCACACCTGGGGCAGCTAAAACACAAAAATTTGGGGTTAAAAGGAGTAAAATTCGGGATTCTGGGCACACTTGGGCACACCTGGGTGGGGTTGGGCACACCTGGGCACACCTGGGGCGCACCTGGTGGGGGGTTGGGCACACCTGGGCACACCTGGGCACACCTGGGGCAGCTAAAACACAAAAATTTGGGGTTAAAAGGGGCAAAATTGGGATTTTGGGCACACCTGGGCACACCTGGGCACACCTGGGCACACCTGGGCACACCTGGGTGGGGTTGGGCACACCTGGGTGGGGTTAGGCACACCTGGGCACACCTGGGGGGCTTTTGGCACACCTGGGTGGGGTTTGGGCACACCTGGGCACGCTTGGGGGGGTTTGGGCACACCTGGGCACACCTGGGCGCCATTATGGGCTTGTGCCAGGAGTCTATGCCCATCTACAGCCACACCTGTGGGCGTGTCCGTGCCCATGGATGGCCACACCTGTGGGCGTGTCCGTGCCCAAACATGGCGGCTCAGTGGGCGTGTCCGTGCCCATGGATGGCCACACCTGTGGGCGTGTCCATGCCCAAACATGGCGGCTCAGTGGGCGTGTCCCGCCCTGACCCCGCCCCTTTCCCCCAGGATGCTGCAGCCGGTGCCGAAGGCGGAGCCTCGCGCGGTTTTGCTCCTCCCCGCCCCTCGCCCCGCCCCCGGGGGCGTGGCCTCGCCGAGCCCCGCCCCCTCCGCGCCGAGCCCCGCCCTCTCCGCGCCGAGCCCCGCCCCCTTGCTGGTGCAAGCCCCGCCTCTCGTCACGCTAAGCCACGCCCCCGGCGCTGGCCCCCGCCCCCCTGGTGACGACGCAGGGGGCGGGGCTGAACCTGGGGCTGGGGTTGGCGCTGGCCCCGCCCCGGGCCACGCCCACTCTGCTGGCTCCGCCCCCCGGAGGGCCCGCGCACGGTGAGGGGCGGGGCTTAATTAATGAATGGATAATTGATTGGGGCGGGGTTTGTTAATTAGGGGTGGGGCTAATTGATTCATTGGGGTGGGGCTAATTAATTATGGGCGGGGTTTCCTAATTAGGGGTGGGGGTAATTAGGGCTTGGCCGGATTAGGCTTAAGCGTTAATTGAGTGGGGTTAATTAGGGCTGCGATTAATTACAAGTTATTTTTAATTGTGTGGGGCTAATTAGTGCTGAGCTTAATTAGGGCTGGGACTATTAGGGCTGGGAGTTAATTAAGTGGCGTTAATTAGGGGCGGGGTAGTTTAGAGGTTAGTTTAATTAATTATTAGGGGAGGAGTTAATTATTAAGGGTGGGGCTAATAGTGGTGAGGTTAATTAGTGGTGTGGTGAATTAATTAATTAGGGGTAGGGCAATTAATTTGTGAGGTGGGGCTAATTTAGACACATGGGGCTTGATTAGAATGGGGTGGGGCTTAATTAGGAAGGGGCGGGGCTTAATTAAGCATGGTTTAATTAAGAAGGGTTTAATTAAAGGTTGGGAAAACGGTGGGCGGGGCCTAATTAGGGCTGGAACTTTATATTTAAACGAGGTGGGTGTGGCCTAATTGATTTATTTCTCCCCCAGCTCTCCCGGCTGCTTCGTTGGCCACGCCCACCCCGGCAGGAGGCCCCGCCCCCGTGGCCACGCCCACACCAAATATGGGCAAAGGGGCGGGGCCGGCCCCGCCCCCTCCCGTGGGGGGCGTGGCCACGTTTGCGCTGCCCCAGCGGCTCCTGCTGGCCCCGGACATGCAGGCCCGGCTGCCCTGTAAGCCACGCCCCCCCTCGTTTGCATCTCATTTGCATGAGCGCTCTGTTCGAGCTTTCTCAAACCCTAAATTAATTATGCGAATTTTTTTCCCTAAATTGTCTCAGATTTTATCAAAATTCCTCCCAAATATTTTTCAAATTCTTTCAACTCAAAAATCCTTTTTCATTTGCGTCTCATTTGCATCTCATTTGCATGAGTGTTCTTTGTAAGCTTTCTCGAACCCTAAAATAATGTAAAATTTTTACCTTTAATTACCCCAAATATTATGAAAATTTCTTCAAATATTTTTCAAATTGCTTCCCAAGAGTCCTTTTTTATTTGCATGTAATTTGCATATGATTTACATGCGCACCTTTTAAAAACCTGTACTTAAATTCCTAAAACAATTAGGGAAATTTTCTTCTTAAATTTGCACGAATTCTGTCAAAATTTGTCTCAAATTCACTCCAAACATCTCTCCCTTTTCTCTTTCTTATTTGCATCTCATTTGCATATGATTAGCATACAGAGATTTAATACCTTTATTTAATACTTTTATTTATTTCGATTTTTTCCCCCAAAATCCCCCCAAAAAACCTCTCAAAAAATCCCCAAAATTCGTTCAATATCCCCCTAATTAGGCCCTAATTTGCATAATTAAGCCGGGATTTTTGGGGGGAATTTTTCTGGGACCCCCTCCCCCACCTTCCCCACACCCCAATTAACAATTTTCAATTAAAATTTTACCCAAAATTTCCATTTTTTCCTCCAAAATCCCCCCCCAAAAAAACTTCTCCAAAAATCCCCAAAATTCATTTTTTTCCCCCTTAATTAGCACCTAGTTTGCATAATTAAGACAGGGTTTTGGGGGGGAATTTTTCTGGGACC